>JAWZYV010012804.1:0-163592 GCA_038373885.1 Cheiracanthium punctorium | reverse complement strand
ATTTTATGAGTAGTGGCTACTATAAAATCCAAAGTAAATTTTATATTCTATAGGTGATTATAAAATAGCTGCCTATAGTAAAAGTTTCAACTATTTGTTCAAGCTTTTAATTGCACTCTACAATATAAATTGCTGCAAAATTTGAGTATTAAAGGCCTTTACGTTCTCCAAAAGGTGAGTCAAGAATGTGTGTGAAGAACGATCTTTTAGCACCATCAAATGCAAACTCGTACAAAAATTTTTTTCCCAGTCATTAAAAAAAAAAATGTTTCCGCTAACTTATTAAAGCATCAGGTCAATATTGTATGCTTGGACTCCTGTTTGTGAGGAAAAATTTTGATTGTAAAAGAAATTGGGGGGGGGGGACTTGACTAATTAATATTTCACATGTAGACATTTTTTTGGTTTGAAATTATAACTCAAAAGATAATTTTTTAATGCTTTATTTCATGTTAAAGCATTAAAAAATTCTCTTTTGAGTTATAATTTCAAACCAAAAAAATGTCTACATGTGAAATATTAATTAGTCAAGTCCCCCCCCTCCAATTTCTTTTACAATCAATATTTTACCTCACAAATAGGAGTCCAAGCATACAATATTGACCTGATGCTTATAGTGCTGATTGGAGAAACATGAAAACAATATTCAGAAATGTTGGAAACCAATATTGCTCAATGTCAAAAAATAATATTTAGGAATATCAGAAAAAGATATTCCTGGATATCTGAAAACAATATTCAGAAATGTTGGAAACTAATATTGCTCAATGTCAAAAAATAATATTTACAAATATCAAAAAAAGATATTCCTGGATATCTGAAAACAATATTCAGAAATGTTAAACTGATATCTCTGAATGTCAAAAAATAATATTCAGGAATATCATTTAGGGGGGGTCCATTTAATATTGCCCAATATTGTAATTTTGATATTGGGCAATATCTCTGTGCTACTAGTGCCGACTCAATACAAAGAGTTCCTAAACTGGAAGTACGTGTTTGAGTCGAACAAGAGCGGTGGAAGTTTTTTATTCTCTTTAGCACACTGAATAAACGCTCAGCACTAGCAACCGAAACGGGTAAGGTACAAAAAATACGCAAAGCTATGCAAATGTTTGGGGAAAAATGGCATCGATATTCTGAGAAAAAATAGAGTTCAGTAGTCCAAATGGTGAAAGGCTCTTCTAAAAGAAACTCTTCGGCTTCGTAAAAGGCTCTTCGCAAACGCTCGCGCCCCCTAGGGTGGGCGTAGAGCGTTTGCAGGGAGGGTGCCAGAAAAATAGACAAAGAGCAAACGATAATACATGTTTTGAAAAATCATCTTATTCATTCTCATTTTTACTCAAAAACATACCCATTTTCACTTAAAATGTTTGTTCAAACATTACTGATAACGTCATTTTTTAAAACAGGCGACTAAATGTTCACTGTTGAAAAATAAAAAAATTGAATATGTGCTGAAAAATATGAAGAGGGGGGAAAGGCGCGACGTTAAAAGGTTGGGAACCGCTGCTCTAATTAAATTTAATGAGCTATTACAAATATGAAAAATAAATGTTCCGAACAATTTCACTTGGCTTTTAGGCAAAATTAATAGTGTGCTAAACGTAAAAGATATAAGTTTAGAAAACGATTTAATGAATTCTTAATATATAAAAATAAATGTGTGAAAAGCTTTACAGAATCACTACCATAAAAAGCTTCCATGAAATGTTCCATTAGCAATAAGATAATTTTAACCTCAAAAGTTTGCTGTGAGAAATTAAGCCTATTCATGAAGCACTGGCTAAATAAACATACTTTATAACTAAATTAATTATTAAATAAATAAATAATCACTGTGATAATAGGAAGTGTAAAAGGGTAAGTAAACTCACCGCAAACAACTTAAAAATCCACATTCCGAGAGCAATTCTGAACAATTTTATTCCAAGTACATTTTGGGGATGAATGAATTTTCCCGCGCTTGGAAATTATCAAGTTTGCACCTGCGGGCCTAGAGTTGTCATGGTGATTCCTCGCGTATGAGAGCACAAAGAGTGGTGCGTTTGCCCCCACCAAAATAAATAAATAAATAAATAAAAGAGCGTACATGACGTCAGATATCCAATTTTGTTTAGGACCTCGTCTCGTCTTTACTTATTCCAGTCAGTGTTGGTTTTCGCGAATTTTATTTCTGTCTACATAGAAAATTTTTTTGAAAGTTTAGCCCAGGCCCCCAGAAAACACGGGCCCGGGGAGAATCCCCCTCTTCCCACTCCCCTCTCGATAGGCCTGGCCACACCACTTAGGTCACAAGTATGCGTGTTCCAATTACGCGGACTCTTACACTACATGACTATTTAGAACACATAAACCACGGATAGATATACAAACCTAAATTAGATGAATAGTGTCCAAGTGCAATATCTTTATCTTTCATCATTTTGGGGACATTAAAATTTTTTCTTTGTTTCTAATTTTATTTCAGATATGCACTTTACTCCTGGGCGTTGCAAACAGCGGATCTCATGGTTATCTTCGTGGATTAATGTCAACCTTGGAACAATTGACTGAAGGACAAGAAACAGGCTCTCTTACACAAGGGTCATTGACATCTCGATTCAATTTGAAAAGGGAAGCTGAAAATACTAACAATGGCCCAGCTCCTGAAACTCAACTCACTGCTGAAAACGGAGGCTCTACTGTCGGCCAAGGCGTTGCTGGAAGGAGTGGATTCCAAGGACGTCAAGGCGGATTACAGAGACTGAGAAGGAATTCTCAAACCCAGAACACTAACAGTGGATCGGCTCGTGGAACTCAAGGCGGTGCTGGAAATGGAGTGTCTCCTGGCGGCCAAGGCGGCGCTGGAAGCAGTGGATCCCAAGGAAGTAAAGGTAGTGCAGGCGGTCAAGGCAGATCACAGAGAAGGAATTCTCAAACCCAGAACACTAACAGTGGATCGCCTCATGGAACTCGAGGCGGTGCTAGAAATGGAGGGTCTCCTGGCGGCCAAGGCAGTGCTGGAAGCAGTGGATCCCATGGAAGTCAGGGTAGTGCAGGCGGATCACAGATACTTAGAAGGAATTTTCAAACCCGGAACGCTTACAGTGGACCGTCTCCTGGAACTCAAGCGGTGGTAGAAATGGAGGGTCTCCTGCAGGCCAAGGCGGTGCTGGAAGCAGTGGATCCCATGGAAGTCAGGGTTGTTCAGGCGGTCAAGGAATATTATAGAGAAAAAGACATTCTTATATGCAAAATAATGTGAAAATAGGGGTATTTTTTTCATCTTAAGTGAAAATTATAGAGTAAAAGAAAAAAATATTTGAAATCTACAACTTATTCTTTTTCGCATGAAGCTGTTCTGATTGCTTAAGTAAATAAAGAATTATATTCTTAATGACTCTGATTAATCCTTGAAATTTGTGTTGTCATGGTTTGCTCATTTGTATGTACGTACATTGTAGATTTTGTGCTGCTTAGATAGGATTTTAATATAATTATGTAGAAGTTCATTTCAGGAGACCTAAAATGAACAGCTTTAGTCGCGTCTTACAAATAGCGAATTTTTGTCGTGATGAGTACATTCTCCAGACGGAAACATTCGTTTAAATAGGAAGAAGAAAATTACATCCTGACAAGCAAATCCATAATGAAAACGTTTCCACTGCAATGTTATTTGCTCTGCGCAAATAGAACTAGACAAGTGTATAGTTTTACGTACACCGCATGTACAGGACCGCGCTACAATTGGAATTCTCATCAGAAGCTGGGGAACTGCTGAATATTGGTACCCCTCGGAAACTGCTAGCGACTGCCGAGAGCGCTTGGTTCAGGTGTTGATTTTCGCGAATTCTATTTCTGCCTATATAGAATTTTTTTTTGAAAGTTTAGCCCGGGCCCCCAGAAAACATGGGCCCCGGGAGAATCCCCCTCTTCCCTCCCGCCCCTCTCGACAGGCCTGTTTTACCCAATACTGTACTTACGACGCATGAATTTATTATAATTTATGTGCTTATAGATATTACATTTTACCCCAAAAAGTTTTAAAAGCGTTTTAAATTCTAGAGGTGGTTTTTTTTTTTTTTTTTGGTCGGGGAACTTTTGAAATTTGAAATACTTTTTATGTATTATTATTTCCTATAAAAGCGGTATTCTGTAAAAAGAAACTCATATCCTCATACAAAAAAAAGAAAATTCTCAACACCGCAAGCGACTCAACATCCAAAAACGAATAGCTGCATATTTTTTTCTGTTTTCAGTCCGAAACTAAAAAATCTTTACTTCAACATTTTGAGACATCAGAGCAAGTCCCGCTGCGTATAGTGGCTAGCACACTCTATTGTGAAGTCCATGATTAAGGCTTCGAATCTGAAGCAGGGCAAGTACTTAAAGGTTGGTTTAAAAAATAGGTACACCCTCAAAAAAAAGAATTCGAGCAAGAGAGAAATTTCCTACGTTGGTTTCGTATATTAAAAATTATTTATCATAGAATATGAATAAGGCAATGTATAAATATGACTTTCCATATTTCTATCAAGTTGTGCGTTTTTCAAGAACCCAATTATTATTTGCAAATCTAAAATAGGAAATTTCTCTCTTGCTCGAATACTTTTTTTGGAGGGTGTACGAATGTTTTTACAAAATTCGTTATTAAGATGTAACGATAAATTTAAATTAATCATTACATAAAATTAGCTAAAAATTATTAAATGATTTTTGTTGATGTCCAGGATTCGACCATAAAAGGTCTATAAATAGACAAACACGTCCATTATTACGTCCATATGCATGTCTATAAGACGTCATATGGGTGTCCTATAGTTAAGGTGACCATACGTCCTCGAAATTCGAGGACAGTCCTCAAATAAAGATACTTTTTCATTTTGTCCCCAAATTTAAAGATTTGTACTTTTTTCCCCTGAAAGTTTCTGTTTAGTTTATTTGTTTCAGAAAAAAACTGAAGAAATTAGAAAAATAAACCAACTAAAAGCGCCATCTACTCAGAGAAACAATGAAATTCGATCTCTGAAATCGTTTGTTGTCATTGTGTGTGTAGCGTGTACAGACATTCAATAAAGTATCTGACTATGAGCCAAATTTCCCATTTCAGTTTTGTTAATGATTAATCACTTTTCATGAAGAACCATGCTTGAAATTGACGTACGAAATTTTTCTTGCACTCGAATACTTTTTTTAGAGGGTGTACAAAGTTTCATGAAAAATTATCACAAAATAATCCAATGTAAAAAGCTATGTCTTCTGAAAAATACGAATACTATTCCAAGAGTTAAATTTTGAATAAATTTCAATATTTCAACATGATGTTCCTTTCATACTTCTGGTTTAAATAAATATTTATAAATGAATGAAATATTTCTATTAATTTATTAGAAATAAGAATTCACAATTGATGTAAAGAGCTATT
Source organism: Cheiracanthium punctorium (assembly GCA_038373885.1). Lineage (NCBI taxonomy): Eukaryota > Metazoa > Arthropoda > Arachnida > Araneae > Cheiracanthiidae > Cheiracanthium > Cheiracanthium punctorium. The sequence goes on along the minus strand of JAWZYV010012804.1, from coordinate 158,185 downwards.
AGAGTTCATTTTTTAGTATCAAAGTCAGTCAAGATGTAAAGTATGGGTACACTGGTATAGAGCATTTCGACGAACCCCTCCTCTCTGCGATCGGTCGCCGTCTTGCGTGACAGCTTGGGGTTCTCGTAATGTATTTCAATGGGAAAAACCCGATTTTCAACATTCAAAAAAAGTATTAAATTTAATTTTTTGGATGATTGTAATGGATGGAATTTGTTAATCAGACCTTCGACTTTTGTGTCCCAGGTGGCGTTTAATATTTTAAAAAGCTTAACATATAATATTTTAATGATATTTCAAGCGACTTTTTCCGCTGGTACTGCGTTCGGAAAGACAACATTATGTACGGGAATAAACACAATGTTTATTTTAAGATTCGGCAGGTCATTCGGATTACTGTTTGTTTACAAATATCATTGTTGTGCATGCGAAATTTTCTTACGTTGTGAGATTTATGCAATAATAAAGTTTTGTTTTTGAATTATAATTCATCGGATATTCTGTATGCCCTAGAAAACATCAAATTCCATTAATATTTATATTAAAAAAGTGTTTATTTAAATTTCTATTACGATATATTCAGATTGTTTTTTTTTCTTTTATAAAAAATAAATGTACTGCTTGTTATTATTTATCATAGTGTTCTTTTAAATATGTAAATGCCTGTAAAATAAGACCAGTTATCCCATTAATAAAGAAGTGTAACATATGCATCGCATAACATATTTGTACATGTAATTAATCTAATACGTATGAATATGAATTAAAAAGTAATCCAATAAATCAACTAAATTAAAGACGTAGACCAATTAATGTGTTCTTTACTTAGTTGCATAATTATTTAAATTGACAGTAAACATGAGTGCAAAATGTAAATTTATAATTCCATAAAGCTTCTGCCTTTTTATTATAAGATGGAAAACATGTTTCGCAATGTTAGCTCATAAAACTGTACTAAACAATTCTACAATTACATTTTTGAATTTCGTTTCAAGTTAGAATCAGAACAGAAATCAAAAGCTGGAACTCTGACCCTGTATTTCTTTTTTCTGGGTGAATTTTTACATATTAGGCAAAGCTCATGAATACTTTGCTCCGAAGCCCAACACTAGTATACATTAATTCATAAATTTTCCCCTTTTCAAGCACAAACTGATTTTAGCAGACACGACAAATCATATTCGCTTCACCTCGACCAGATTTGAGAGTCCTGAGACCACCAGAATTTGGGTGTTTTCTGTATAATGTTTATATTTCTTCCTGCTAATTTCCGACTATTTAATTTTATATCACTGTTCTGTGAAATAATTATTATATGGGAAAATCTTTAAATTATTGTTATTTTAATTAAATGTGCTACCAACCCCATATTACAGGAGTTTGCAGTTCGCTACTGAGTATTAACATAAGAATATTAAGGCTCCGGCACCTTTTTTTGCCAGAAATTGCTGCTAGCCCTGGAGCAATTAAATGTTTTCTCATTGAAAAATTTCTTTCATTAATTTCCAAAAAGATACACTTTTTGTATATAACCCGCATACAAAAATATCTCCAATCGGTAAAATGTGCTCCATATTCTGATGAGGTGATGGACAAAATTTGATAATTATATCCTGAAAAGTGTCAAAGGTATGAAGATAATAAGTACTGACTTAAACTAATTTTCAGTAGCTCTTGAAAGGAAAAAAATCACATTTTAAGGGTCATACAGATATTATGAAAGAATATTTTACATTCAAATTCAAGTATAGACCCCAGTCACCTTTGTTTATAGATATCCCTTAAGACGTTACATGATGAAAGGCTGAAATTTTGTACATCACCTCATTTGTGCATGGGGTACATTTTATTTTCTAGGAATTTTTTTGTAAGGTAGTTCTAAGAAATTTTAAAAAGTGTAACTCTGTGAAAATTAACAAGAGGCATTTTCTCTTAACATAGTCTTTTTTTTTTAACCTTATTTTAAACATTTATTCAATTCACACTGCCTAATTATCTTTAATAGATAAAGAATTAAAGCATGTTATCACTTTCTAGGGGCACTGTACGTGTGTGTGTGTCTATACAATTTATAAACACTAATATTTTTACTTCCTTGTATGACGTACAAAGAAATAATGTGATCGCAAAAAGAATTCGGTATCCAGATTTTGACTACCTCTAAATTTACTGAGTTTTTGCTTGACATCTCATTGTACACATGTATGTATGTTCATATAAATTCATGTACAAGCATTCTGACTGACAGCTAGACCATTTTGATCAGTGTTTCCTGGCACCTGTACGCAGTAGCGGATTCAGGGGAGGGACTTGGGGGCTTCACCCCCCCCCCCCAAAAGAGATTGCTAGAGAGTAACATTCTGCTTCATTATGCACTTTGAATATGTAAAGTGATCTTTTTTAATCACTTATCCCCTCCCAAACAAATGTAAAAATCATTTTTACATTTGTTTAGACTAAAATTTTGCTTTATTGTATATTTTCTTTGGGTGAAATAAGCTTTTATCAAAATTTAGCCCCTCCCAAAAGAGAATTTCTGGATCCGCCACTGCCTGTACGTACGTGTGTATGTAGGTAACTCACATATCTTAAAAAGTACGAGTCGTACAATGTTGAAATTTTATATTTAGGATTGTTGTAACATCTACATCCATACATTATATTTTATGGGCAGAAATTCATTAAAGTGTAATTTAGAGATATTAAGTTATTTCAAATAAATCAAAAATGATATATGTTGTTAAGGATTACAAAATGAATCTTGCCATCAAAAATGGTATCTTTATCATTTACAGTTCTACAGGAGCACTCAGAAAAATTCTAACAAATTACAGCCAATGGCAATTTTAGAAACATTCATTCATTTCAAGCAGAATAACATCTTACCATATGGTTGGATAATGGTCCGGTGACGTTCAGCCACCTCCCTCAAAAACTGCGTTAAAAGTCACCAAACTTGGCAACTTTTGGTATATATATGTATATATTTAATTTGCATATCTCAAAAACTATTAGTCGTAGATTGCTGAGATTTTATATATAAGATCATTGTAACATCTAGTTGTACACCTAGATTTTTTATTCCAATCTACTGGAGAGTTTATTTACAGGACCACCCAAAAGAATTTTGGTACTTGCATGTATCCTTGCAGTCTGCCAAGATGAGCGATTTTTCGCTTTGATAAATCCAGGTTGCAGGAAATCATGATGGTTCCGAATACAATTGGCCAGGGGCGTAGCCAAGGGGGGGGGGTTATGGGGGTCATAACCCCCCCATGGGGAATTTTTTGCCATACAAAATGTATATTCTTCACTACATTATCACACACGCATATACATATATATGAGTTTTAGTAGTCGTAACTCCCCCCCCCCCCAATCAAAAATTTCTGGCTACGCCCCTGCAATTGGCTACAGTTTGCCAGCACATTTTCCGAAAAAATAATTTTGGCACGAATGTCTATCAGGATAATATGCAACTACCAGAATTCCAATACATTAATGTCTATAGACATCTTCAAATAGTGACGTAGCCAGAAATTTTTCATGGGAGGGGTTACTATTGTAACTCACATATATGTATACATGTGTGTGGTGAGGGAGTGAAGAATATACATTTTGTATTGCAAAAATTTCAGGGTGTGTGTGTTGTGATCCCTTATTACCCCCCCCCCCCTCCCCTGGTTACGCCACTGTCTTCAATATATTATGTCTGTAGTCGTTCATTGTTTGGTCCATGCACAGAATCTCGTTATTTGTCATCCACCGTGTTGAGTTTTGCCAAAATATCACTAATTTAACACCAAAAAAAAACTATGCATTTTGCATGACTCTAAAACTTTTAGCGGTAGAATGTTGAAATTTTGTATTTAGAACTATTGTAACATCTAACTGTGCTTTTGATTGCTGTGGACTGAGTAATTTATTTACAGGGTCACCCAAAAGACTTAAAATATATTAAGGGTCTATAGATACCTTCATTTCATTAAAAATCTGTGATGAATAACTGTTACAGCTGTGACTGAAATCTCGCTATCGCAAGCTTATTGGCTTTTGTCAAAATATTGCCCAATTAAGTGAAACAAATCTTTAAAATTGAACTCAGCTTGGCGGTAAACTTTAGAATTGCAGTATTTTGTCTCTTTCAAATGAAATAAGTTTCGATGAAGTGCCCCGAAAATATTTCAGGTTTAATAGAGGTACAAGGAAGTCATGTGGTGTCCATATCAGATTTATTAGTTCAATGATTTGATTAAAAAAAACAATCATAATAAAAGGAGTAGTATATAGAGTTTTACAGTTATATTCTTCCATGATGATTATATGTAAGAGATTTTTTTTTCAACATCGTAAATTACAGTGTTACTTGAAAATATGTTTTCACATAATTTACACAGGAACCAGACTACATGCAAGCGATAGATATTAAAAAAATCAGATGTCAGTCAGCCAATTTAAATTACTTTAGAAGTTATTTACAAAAAAATTGAAAGAAAAAAAAAACATCATATTTGACTGCATAAAATGATTTAGGTTCTTGAATCTAAACAGCAGGTAAGAACAGTATTCATAGAAAAATTGCTACTGGCGTATTATCCCGGCACTCAAACAAGACAGGCGATTTCGATTTCTCGCCAAGATAAATGCCAATCACATGAAATTATTAATGGTTTCAAATACGATTGGCAACAGTTTCCAGCACATTTGATGAAAAAATACTTTGTTGGAAATGACCACTGCAATAATACGTAAGTATCAAAAAATCAAAAAATCTTCATAATAATTTCTAATCCTAATATCAGCTCCACGCAGAACAGAGTGGAAATAGTTTTAGGTAAAAGAATAAGGATTTATTTTAACGAAGTACAGTTTAACCATTTAATCATCTGTCCATGGACACGAGAACAACAACAGTATAACCTTGATTTCACGAAGTCAAAGAAACAACAGAAAGAATTGAGATAAGAAGGTGAAATGAAAGAGGGTGTCAGTTTAATAGAAAAAACACATTTATTCAAGATATTTAAGTTCCACTCCATCCCTAATTTAGAATACTGCAAAAGAATAAAAAGGCTGGTAGCCAAGTTTAGTGATTTTAAAAAAGTAGATTCTATAGTTTTTTAGCATAAGCAACAATAAGTAATCATACATTAACACATCACAAACTTCCTGTTTTATTTATTTATTATTATTATTTTAATAAACCGACCACTCGTACAAAACTAGTTCTGTAAACAATGTATAAATTGACTTTTTAATCAAAATATGTTTTTAAAAAATAATTAACAAACCAATTCTTTTATGTTTTCTATTGATTTATTCTTATGCATTTTATATGCACATTTAATAGCAGAATCCACACCAGAAAGTGATATCCATAGAAAGCATGCACTAAAATTCATGTCAATCTAAGGATAAACCTATCTAGTCATAGCTTCAAACTACATTGGAGACAAATTATCCATATAGTTAAAAATCATGAAAAAATATCACAATCCTAAACTAGAAACAATATCTAATTTTGCAATTAGAGTTTAATTATTTGAGGACAGCTTTAAAATTTCTTCCATATTTCTAAATAAATAATTTACATTCTTTCGTGCACAGTCGTGGATTGCTGTCTAAACTGAAACGCCTGTTGCTTGCAATTCTGCAGTTTGTTTACATTCTTCACAGTGGGGCTGCGTTCGTAATCCAAAAACCCAATGAACCTCCTCAGATTACACGTAGTTTATACGGATTACTGAGATTGCTAAATTATACATTTAGGTAAAGAAATAGCATGCGCAGAACGATGCGCGAAGCTGTCACTCAGCTGACGTCAAAGATACGTCACGTCGAAATGCTCTATATATGACAATATGTTGTGTCCTCGAATATGTCCCCAAAAATATTTTCTAGTGTCCTCAAATTTTCCTTGGATTCGAGGACAATGCTTGATTTGTCCCCAAAAGACTGTTTAGAAATATGGTCGCCTTACCTATAGTGCCATATTGACGTAAAATGGACGATAATTGGACGAATCCTGGATGTTTAATGAACATTTCAGCTTGTCTATATGACGTCTTCTAGGCGTGTTCTGGACAAGTTTGTGCTATCTGGGATGTAAAACAGAAATTGGGCACAAAATTTTGATTATAATAATTATTTTCCAATTTTAAAAAAAATCATTCATTTTACCTTTAATCTCTTTTAGCGATGAATTTATAAAATTTCTTCAATTTTTATTTGAGCATTGAAGACGCCATAGTGATTTGCCCCCAATTCTTTGTTAAAAAATCTGGTCAACTTATTCTTGATGGACAATAGAATTATACTTAGACTTTTTTCCAAAATAATTTTAAAGCACTGATCTTTGAATCAATTATTTCAACAAAATTTTTAAGAGTGTTAAACATAAATATTTTCAGCTGTTTATGTAATACATAAATGTGATGATTGTTTCTTTATCCTCATTATATACAAATCCACATTATTCGTGTTCATATTGTGTTTGAAAAAGTAACATGTGTTTTGTATAAGTAACGTTATGTGCGCTGTTTTCCACAAAGTTTTTATTTATTTTATCATATTGTGTTTGTTCACCAACTTTGTTGGGTTATTTGGGGATACTTTTTGGACGAGTTTCTATGACGTCAGTTCAATCAAAAACCGGAAGAGACTACTTGCTGAGTATCAGGAATTTCCCAACTAATCTTTTTGTCGGATGTGCAAGTCAGTGGTTGACACGAAAAGTCAGTTTTGGAATTAAAAGTGAGATGAAATCTTTAATATTTTGTATGCATGTTATTTGATATTTTATTTTAAATTTGCTTGAAGTTTTTTATCTTCTTCAAATATTCTCATACTTGTCAAGCATGTCATAAGTGACTAATTTATAGATCTTTCAAATATCAGCGTGACTGAAATTCATCATCTTGAGGAATTTTCCTTTAAGTAAAAATTTATCCTGCTACGTGTTTTGAGCATTATTATTTTAATTTTAATTGATATTTATCTGGTGTAGTCATGCTGCAGCTTTTAAATTTCTCATTGGTCAATTGATAAAATATTTATCGTGAAACGAACTAAAAAATCAATAACAAGATATCGCTAACAATGAGATCAAAATTCTTTTCTCATTTTTTAAATTGTTATATATCGCCAAAATGTAGTAGAATTCCTGTAAAACAGAGATTTTGTTGCTTACAGCCATTTCACACAAAATGTAGCCGAATTCCTTTTTAAAGCAGAGATTTTGTTGCTTACACCCATTTCAGAGTTTATAAATTTTCTTGTGACAGGTATTGTATTTTAACATTAGGATGGGTATGGGTGTGTATTGAAGTTTCATATCTTGCATAGAAAATACGGATTGAGTTCTAAGAAACAGAAATCGGGTATGCTTTAAATGTTTTTCCAGTGATGAGTGCGAAACGTTTTTTATTGAAAAAAAGTGTATCTGGAAAGGGGAAAATGTTTCATTAGTGTATAGTATTATATAAATTAGAAACTGATGACGTTTCACCAGAATTCTGTGTAGTGAAACTGTGTTCTGTGTGAATTTCTGTGTTCTATTCTTTATACCAAATTAGCTTATGGTTAGATATTATAGCTATACATTGGGGTGGAAAAACTAAACTAGATCCAAGCTTTTTCCGCCTCACCATGGCACAGTGGTTATATCACTGGAAATGGTAGACGGGCGAAGTGTGAAGGTCCCGAGTTCGGGTCCCATCGCGCGTCCGTCGACCTAACCGTTCGGAGTTTTCCGTGGTTTTCTCCGAAACTTAGCGTAAATACGGGTTAGGACCCCTTAGAAAGACCCCCACGGAGGGCACCCCACCCTTCGACCTAGAGCCCATTCGGAGCTAATCGGTCGTAATCCCACACACACACCAAGCTTTTTCCTTAGCACAATTCTTAAATTCTGCTAAATTGGCACCTTTCATCTGCTGGCTAGTGTATGCACCTCTTCCAGGGGCATAGGCAAAGCTTTGAAAATTGTCACTAATGAATTCAAGTAAATAATTTTTTTTGGTGACCTATAATATATACTCATTTTGTGCCAGTAGCGTAGCCAGGGTTTTATCTCAGGGGTGTGTGGGCCTGTGTATTAAATTGTAAGCTAAGTAAAGTGTCCCATTTTGAGCTGCGTTCAGGGGGGGGGCTGTGTATTAAATTCTAAGCTAAGTGAAGTGTCCCTCTTCAGGGGGAAGGGAGCTTCAACCTCCGCTGCCCCCCTCTGGATACACTGCTGGTTTGTGCTTAATAGAATGTACCATTTAGATGCTAGCACACTTTGAAGAATTTTTGTCCACAGACTGTGATGTGTAAGAATTCTTTTCATAGCCCTGTAAAAAAAAAAAAAAAAAAAAACTACCTATACACATCAAAATCAATATCAGTTGTGCATAGGGTTTCTATAATTTAGCCCAACCCAAAAAATCCCACTTAAAAAAACTAGTGGGATTTTTTTCAACTTCAATTACGCAGCTAATATATCTCTTAATATCAGTGCACCATTTGTAAAGTTTATAAACTAATATGTAATAATAAAAACTTTGAAGTTCCTTCTCTTGATTTTTTTTTGGATCCTCCTCAAGATAAAATCCTGGATTCATCCTTGAAAATAGTTCATTTATTTCAAACAAAACAAAATTAACATACATCATCAAAGTTAATAAAATAACTTGTAGGTAAAACCTGTTGTGGGGGAATTACAGCATTCACTACATATATTTTACTTTACATCTATACATAGTATAAAACAAAGTCACTTTCCGCATCTGTCTGAGTATCCGCTAACTCCTCCTAAACCACGAAGATTTATATATGTATATATACAATCATGGTACGACAATAACATGCATGTGTATCGAAGAAAAAGACAATATTTACGCCTTTGCAATAAAGTTTTCAACTTAAGCATGTGAAATAACTGTAATAATCAGTTTCATATCTGAGAAAAAATCAGTGGACAGTATGAAATAAATATTTTAGATATTGCATGCGAGACTGGCGTTATTTTGATGTCACGAGTTTTAAAATGTAGTTTTTAAAAATCACGAATTTAGAGGCCCAATTAGGTTAACAATAACTTGCACGTGTATCGAAGAAAAAGACAATATTTACACCTTTGCAATAAAGTTTTCAACTTAAGCATGTGAAATAACTGTAATAATCAGTTTCATATCTGACAAAAAATCAGTGGACAGTATGAAATAAATATTCTAGATATTGCAAGTGAGACTGGCGTTATTTTGAGATCACTTTTAAAATGTAGTTTTTAAAAATCACGAATTTAGAGGCCCAATTAGGTTAACACGCTTTCATGAAAAAATTATGCAATGAGCGAAGTAACATTAGAGTGGAGGACTTATTTTTTATGAATCCAATAAATCTTTTTAAATATCAATTCTAATTAATAATTTCTGATGCAAAAATTATGTCACGTGCAAAATCACTTATCCGATTTCGGTTAGCTTGGAATGTCTCTTTGAAATTAACAAGATTGATTCATCTCCTTTTGCTATCATATTTTACGCTATGTTTTGCATCATAAAACATATTATAATAATATTTTAAAAGCACATTGAGTAATAAATAGAATTTTAAAAAATTGTACAAAGGACCATTTTACCCTCTACCAAAAAGCAAAATGATTCTACATTTCAAAATAAATTAGCGGGTTTAGACCTGAGCATTGAGTGCTTTTCCCACGGACCTATACGTAGCCCTTTCGAGCATCACATCCAAACAAAATTTGTTTGTATTGTGTAATGAAAAGTCAGCTGCAAACATTGTTTATAAAGAAATTGTTTTTATAGAATTTCTTTATATATGATTATGATCAAAGGCAATAACTTCACATTTTTACCTCTTTTTTTCTAAATTACACCTGTAAATGATTTTAATGTAGTACTAAACCTATTCTTTTTCTAAATAATGTACTCAGTACTACATTATAATGATTTAACATCTACGTACCATTTTTCAAGAAAACTGCATTTTTAAAAATGAGTTATGGCTTGTGAACAAAACTAAAATGCTCAATTTCATTTACAAATTCTTATATCTATGGTTTATGTAGAAAGCCATTAAGAACAATTTTTAGTTTATTGTAAGAGAATTCAAGGAATTATTTTGCCCATAACTTAATTTATACATCAAAGCCTTTCAACCTAATTGGGTTTCTAATGCATTTTTAAAATGGTGACATCCAAATGATGTCAGTATCACTTACGATATATGATATGATATGCAATGTGAATTCTTGAAATTAAGGAACGAACTCTCACTAGTGCATGTGACATGTCAGTGGGTAGATTTTCATCTCTTTAATGCTTATCTGCTTGTATACTTTTTAACACATTCGTGCAAATTTGCAAGTTGATTGGTCCAATGGTATAAGTTTTATTACATTTTTTTAACATAACTGTTTAATCTTTTTGGAGTTATAGCTGTAAAAGTTTTGTTTTGGAGTGGGTCAACTAAGAATTATACCTCTATTCTTTTATTTATATGCAAGTGTCTGCAATTCTTTTCTTTTTCTTTTAAGGTCAGTTAGATTCTTGTTGCACCATGATTGATAATGAGTCGTGAATTTAAAGCTGAAGTCCAGGTAACTCGTCCTGGTCACGCATTTCCTTTCGGATCTGCCACGGCTCCTCCTCACCCTCATATTAATCAGTGGTGCCGATTCTCTGTACCTGAGCGCCTGCCTCTCAAGCCGTTTCGCCAAGACCGCTTGCCTCGCCTGCCACTGCCTCCCTCAATAATGGCAACCAGCAAAGTTGTTGCGAATACTGGGGCTGGTGCCATGCAGCCATCGGTTCCAACCGATAAGCGCTCCGGTGACATTGACCCCTTTCAGAAGATACAGCTGCTGGAAAAGAATTTGGCTTTTGTCCAAGAAAGCCACGCTGTCATGCTTAAAGGCTTGCATGAGGAAATCGCCGAGTTGAAACAAAAGAATAGAGGTATTTATAGCCATTATTATAGTACTTTTAATATGGATGCATTTTCTGAAACTGTAGTAGCCAACTATCGCAACTTTCATTTTTTACTTACCTTATTAAACATCAAAATAAGTATTGTCCTACAAATTATTTTTCAGTTTAAAAATTATCTAAATCTCTGTATTTCAGTCAAGCTTTTTGCCATTTGTAATATAACTGTGTACTTTCATTGATCATTCTTACCCATTACAAAACTTTTAAAAATTGTATTGAGTCAGTGCCCACCCTATGGAAATTCGGCTATGCTTGCTTAGCAGTCGCCAAGTCTCAGTAATCATCGCCAACTGTTTTACATTATCAACAAAGCAAACTGTTATAATTTTAACAAGCAAATAAAAATTTCGTGTAAATTATATCTTAAGACTGTAAAACAAGAAGTTTTTCCTTCTTAAAAATGTTGTAAGTATTTTCCATAATATATTGTTAATCTGCCCCCTCCCCTTACCAAATGTGATGAAAAGTCATTGAAAAAACCTGGAGGGTTTGCTTAAGGCAACACATTTGATTTAAGGAAAAAAGAAGTTTAATATCTTGTTAATGTGCTCCCCCCCCCCTTCCCCTCTCTCCAAAATATAAGTCATGAAAAAAAATGGAGAGGGCACTTACTCATTAATAAAAAATAACATTTTAGAAGGGACTCTCAGGAAGGAAAAGTTTGGGAACCACTGGTACTGTAGTTAGGAAGTCTACTTTCAAAGGTGCCGGAAACTGAGAGACCCTACATGAATTTTCCACACAACGAAAATGTCCGTTCTCTTCTCAGAGATAAAATACAGATAACGTTGAATTTCACGTCTGGAACATGGTTGTTTGAGGTGGGGGGACACTCTCTCAGGATTTTTTAAAATTCCAATTTGTTTAATAAGTGGAGGGAGAGAGTTTAATCGGGAGGGCTGAGTTAACATATATTCCAGTAGTTCATTAATAATTTCAGTCATAAGCTCTTCAAAAATATGCATCATGTTATTTTGAAACCCTATTGAAAAAAAAAAAAAAAAAAAAAGAGAATTTGTATAGTATGTATATGTGTGTATTGTGTAATCAGTAGCATCATTGACTGAACACATTACATTATATTATAATATAAAAAAACTCATAGTTTTAACAATAACTTCTTTTATATTTATAATGCACTCATATCTGACTTATTGGCACTTAATATTTACCCACCAATAGCAGTCAGCAATCCAAATGGGCATTTTGGCAACCATGTTAAGAATTGATAAGACTTATTATAAACCTTCAAATATAAGTTTCAGCTTTTTCAAGTAGTTTTTTTATTCTTCTTTTGGTTTAGAATTACTCTTTCAAGTAGTAACTGGAACATCCGTACTTCCTCCAAAGGAAGAAAACCCAAAAGATAGTGAAAAAGGTTTGTATTTTGCATTTGTGAGTATCTTTATTTAGACTGTTATTAATGTAAAAAAAAAAAAAAAAAAAAAAAAACTTAGTGCAAAACTTTCTTCACTTAAAATTTTTCATGCCTATCTTTTAAACTGTATTGTGTACCATTTTAATTTGACAGTTGTTGTCTTTCAATGTTTTTTTAAATCCATTTCCTTATAAATAGTTTTTTTTTTTATGCATGTATATATGTTTAAATTATTCTGTAGTTTTGGCAAATCATCTGTTAAAAAATGTTAGAATACATGCAGTGCATATTATATGCCTTTGTGCTCTATATACTAAAAATTTTCTGAAGCATCCAGTTTTTATTTTAGATTCAGGTGATTCAGATGTTTAGCTTTGATTATGTTTTAATTTAACATTGTTGTTGAAATATGTTTCTTCAGTAAAAGAGTAAAATATTTCAGTTTAGTTTTCTTTCACAGAGTAATTACAGTGTTGCAAAATTTGTGATAAGTATTATGAGTTTTGTTTGTTGTTTTCAAATAAAACATTTATTATTTCTTCTAAATTTTTGTTGTGTATCATAATGCATTTCTTTGTCTATTCAGTTAACGTATTTGGGTGAAAACTTGTGTTATATGCATCAACTCAACTGAGATTTTTTTTTTTTTTTTTTTTTTGACAGACAGGGTTAATTAAATGTTATAGTTCATATAATTAACTTTTTTTTTCCTTTCAAATCAGGAAGTTGCAAAATTTTCATGGTTAAAAAACTGTTTACAAATTTAAATTTTATGGTTCCACAATTTATAGAGAGTAAAATTACTTATTTTGGTTGAAACTTTCCTCTAATTATACATGTATAAACTCTTGCTGTTAATTATCTGATCAGTAGTTTTATGATTCTTGAAAGAGCATTTGTGGATGATCTGCTCCTGTAGATTATGCCAAAAATTACGGTAAATATTTTTTGCATTTTTATGTCTGAAAATCTGCTGGCTCCAAGAGCATTTATTTGCTTGTAGATACCTGTGTTAATTTTTTACTCCTTTTTATGACTTTTAGCTAAAGATGAAAAGCAAACCTCTTTACGAAAATTCTTCTGCATGTCCCTTTTCTAATGTGTCTTACTAGTCTGCTTTCCTGTTAGCTTGAAAGGCAAAATATTATTTCTCTCTCATAAATTATTCTAAATATTTTGGTTTCAGTTCCTAAAATCATAAAAAGTTAGAATTTTTTGTAAATAATCTGTTCTTTCATGTACAGAATAATGAAGAAAAAAGCTAATAAAGACTTGGAACTCTGCACAGTTGTTTATGTGAAATTTCTCAAAAATTTTAAATGTGTTACTAATGTACCCTGGAATCTTTGAAACTACTAAGCCTCTAATCTTAAAAGTTTCAGTTAAAGTTTGCATTTGCATTTTCCCATATAAATATCTGTGATTTTGTTTATAGATTTACTTAAACATGCTTGTTTTATTATTCTAACTATATGTTTAAAAAAATACATATAAGGTGAATTTGGCATAAATGTGGCAAATGAAAGTCCAATCACATCTTTAAATGTTCAATATAGCTTTCACGTGAGTCAGTTCTGAAAATCTCGAAATTTATGAGGTTCCTGAAAATTGTACATACAAAATAACTACATACAGTCAAACCTTGTTATAAGGTCACCCATGGGGACCGTAGAAAAGTGGCCTTATAAGCGGGGTGACCATATATGCGATACAAGTAAACAGCCATCTATTTTAACTGATATACACAAACCAACAACAATGTGATTGCACATTGTTGTTGGTTTAATATGTTTTATTTAATTGTCGAAACACAATTCAGCATTTAAAATTTTATGCATTTATTAATGCAGAATTGCCTTTCCTGCGGTTTAGATGTTCTTACCACTCCTTTTTTACAAAATCACTAGCAGTTTTTAAATGTTCCTCTGAGGCCTCAGGTTGCATAAAAATACCTAATATTGCTCAATGAAAATGCAGACAGAAAACACGTGAAACAAACTTGGAATTCATTCCAGGGATGGGTGTGACATATGCTCAGTATCTGACATTTTTTTTCCTTTCTAAACAGTGGATAGAGCAAGGTGCAATCCTATTTTCAAAGAAATGAGTGAGCCATACAAGAGTGGCTTGTTCAGGAGTAAATGTTGGAGGGGGAGTTCAGTACTTTTGTAATCTTGCAAACTGTCCCTTTCCTTATCAACACAATGAAGAAAGGCTGGATAGCTTATCTCTTACTGAAAGATAGCTTTGTCAGTTTTCTGAAATACTTCCCACAGTGATCAAAGTGACCATATAAGCGGATATAGCTAGGATGGCATAACCGTATAAGCAGTATTAAAATATATAGAATTTCTATTCGGTCAGGCGGGACTTTCAAAAGTGGCCATATATGCGGAGTAACCTTATAAGCGGGTGACCATATAATAAGGTTTGACTGTATTTAGAAAGAACAGAAAATATTCTATAAAGTAACACCATTTATAGATGGGTCATCCACATATCACATTTTTTCATCCACATATGAGTTTCATCCACATATCTGAATCTAAAGGCAAGTTACAAATTCTATTATATTGTCAAAATGCAAAATCTAATTGCCACTGATTTCTATAACAAATACCATATTCTTGCTTTAACCAGTCAAATTTGCCAAAAGTTTTTACTTTTCAATAGCGTTTGAATGAGAGTATTATGAACCATATAGTGAAATCAATTAAATATTTTTTAAATTAACACACATTAAAAAAAGATACTTCGAAATGGTCATTTTAAGTGGTACAAAATTTCCACCTTTCTTTAGTCACAGAAGAGCTCCACCATCCACACAATAAATTATTCTCCAAAAACTACTGTACACTATAATAAATATAAAGTAAAAATTATAAGTAATTGAAATGTTGTACTTAAAAATCTAAGTGACTGAGGTTTTCTTTAAAATTATTTATGCATTGATATTTCATTTTGATGAACTGTAACAGTATCATATAATTTGAATCTTATAACATTGATTTCAGTTGTTTCTGGGGAGCAAAAAGATAAAATAGAAAAACTAGAAAAAGAAATTAGAAAACTAAGAAGTGCTCTCAAAGATGCAATGAAAACCAATTCCTCTTTAACAGTTCAGTTGCAACAACTAAGAAGGTCAGTTACATTTTGCATGTTTTTTTCTTTTAATTAGTATTATTGATCAAGTTGTGTTTAATAGTTGTATTCATTGCAGTAATTGCAATTTCAGAGAACAACACTATAATAAACCATCATCTCGAAACAAAGGATATAGCAAAACACCTCCTGATTCAGCAATTGATGATGGGCGACAGTTGCATTCACCAAGTGGCCCATCACCTCAGATGGATGAATATACTGATACTTTACGCCAAATACAAAGAGCATCCAATCACCGCAGTGGAAAAGTAACCTCTCTAATTTTTAATTCTTTAACTTTTAGGTCAATTAAAATAAATTGAGACTGAAAATGAAAAAGTTTTTTCCTTTTTTATGATTATGCAAAAATGAAGTTAACAAGTTTTTTAGCTTTACATAAGACGATAAATAAACAAGCAATAGTTTATGTTTAATTATATACCAGTCGTTTTTGCTATTTAAAAGCTGCAACTACCATGACATTATCAAATACTAACCAATATTTTGTGTGATTAACGAAACCTTATGGTAGTTAAATTTTTTTGTTAGTCACACCAAAAATAACCAGTATTTTACTGAAATTCAAAATTAAACTATTATGTCTTTATTTACTGACATAATGCATATCTGTTAAGGGGGAAAAGTCACCTTAAATTTATCTTTTAAGTAATCAGTCATTAAAAACCTTTTCATTTTCAGCTACAAAAGTTATGTTTGTCACAGTAGAATCACCCTTTGCCTGAAATAGTTCTTGCTGATATTTGCATCTATTTTATTTATTTTGAAAGTCTAAACTTGCACTTGATGTTCGTTTTTATTACTTAAAATCTGTTTTTTTACCCTTTTTTTTCCTTAATATTTGTGCATTAAGTTATTTTTATGTACTCATACTAATGTGAGTTATTATTTTATTAGTACCTTTAAAATGTTAGATTAACTTAGTGCATCCTTATACAAATATTTACTGTTATTAATAAATTGATAATACTTTCCATTAGTGTACTTGTAAAAGGAAATTAGATATTTTACAGGCCCATAGCCAGACAATTTGATTCTAGAAGGCAGTTCCCCCTTTAGGCTTAGGCTATGCATTTTAAATTTTCTTCTTCTCCCCGATTTGAGAATTTAAAAATGTTTAGTTTTTTAAAATTGATTTTTTTAATTCCACTTTTTTTCATATGACTATACTGTCAATTCTGCTAATTTGAGGAAAGGCAAAAATTTGTTCAAGGGGACAAATATGTTTTCATGGTGAGTACTGCCCCCAAATGCAGCCCCTTGGCTACAGGTCTGAGGTGTTATAATAAAATTTAGATATGTGTGGGGGGAGTTAAATAAATCCCTGGCTGTGAGTTCCACAAAAAAATAATAATAATAACAACAATAAAAGTAAAAATAATATGAGGTCATGAAATTGCTCATTTAAATTTTTCACACTAATTTATTGCCCGCTTAATTATTTTCTTCAGGCTCGTGAAAAATGTCTCCCTTATTGAGCATACTCCTTGAAACAGATTTTAAAATGCGATTCATCGGTAAAATAAACGTACTGATATGATGTTAGGTGTTGCAAGAAAATAATTGATGGGTAAAAAGCTAGCTTTTTCACATAATTTACTAAATGGTGTGTTGTGGTATTTCATTTGTGTATGTGTGTTAAAATGCTGCTAATTTAAAATTTTGGCCTTATTATTTACTGGTCTTTCTTAGTTAAATCATGCATGAGAGTTTTCTGCGGACTCGCGGAAAACCGCGGTTTTGTTTATTTTATAGATAGGCAAAAATCGCTGTTTTTTTGCTCCCCCATCCCAATTGCAATCTTTTCCCATCCATTTTGAGAGTGAATATTTTTCCTATAGCCTTTCCATTGTTGAAATTTCTTTGTTTTTTCAAACATTTTCAGTTGTGACCCTAATTTCACTTTTCTCGTTATTTTCAATTTCGTTCAAAATTACCTTCACGTGTAATTTCCGCTTTTTTTCAATTTTGTCACTCTCATCCCTGTTAAATGCTCGCATTGTATATATTCACATCATATCATAAAATATTTTTTAAAGTAATTTTGTTTCTATCAACTACATTCTTATATGCAAATTCCTTAAATTTATTATGCAAAATCTCTTTTCTGGACGTGTTTCAAATATAACATTTTTTAATGTCACTATATGAGATTTATAACTTGTGTTTTTCTATATCTAATATGTATAAGTACATACGAATATTTAACACTGGTGTGACTACTCAACGGAATTTTAATTTAAAAGTGAAACATTGTTGTTATTATTTGATAAACATAGATATAAAGAATTAGAAAGCGCATTAAGAATTTGAAACTATATTTGTCGTTAATTTGCACAAACGGCAAAATTTATTGTATTCTATCAATGAAATAATTGAATTTTATTTATCTGTAGCCGAAATTTTGGGCTTGGTCTCTGACATAAATAATATTTGCTCGTGCTCGGGCTTCAAAAAATGAGCCCGAACTCATCTCTAGTAGGAATGCACAGAATTTCAGCAAGATCATCCATCACAAAGGACGTCAGTTTTGCTTTTACAGTTTTCAGTCTTGAAAGTAGCTCCTTGTGGATATATATACTACAAAACAGTGTAATAAATCAAAAGGCATGTTTTAAGACATTTATATAAACATTTAAGGGATAGTGTCTGTAAAATGTCAATGAATTATGCTCAATGTATCATTTTGGATCTAAACTGGTTCTATATTCAGTATGTCGGGTGTATTAGTTACAATGATACTAAATCTATCTAAAAAGAACTTCATTGCATTACAATGAGCACTAAAATTTTTTCTCTTCGTTTGTGAAGAATTCATTTCTTTGCCTGTCTTTCTTATTTAACCACTATTTAAAAAAAAATATATATATAAACTCTGCTGTTTGAACCTCATCAGGGGGAGACCCCCCTGAACCCTCCTAATTTTTTAGTTTCATTATTGCCGTATTTAAACGATATTAATTGACTATGTCATTTTATCTCTCATCTTTCGAGTATTTCACCTGGTAACCCTATGTTGAAATTTTTTATTGTAACCTATTTATAGAAAAATACATGTGATGCATATTCTACTGCTTACAAAATATTGTAACAATAGATTAAAGCTGTTGTGAACTAATAGTATTTAAATATATGTAAAATTATGTCGCATTCTTTTATATCTCATTTTTCGAACAATTTTCAATAAAGGTGGTGAGAGATAAAATGACATAATCATTAATAGACAATCCAGACTGTTATCTATAGTCTTGTATGTTGGATAACTCTGGTGTAGCCAGACTGACAAAAGCATTTATCGTACGGTTTTTTAGAAATTTGAAAAGATGTGTAAAATTTAAAGTCTCTGGATATTTTAGATCATATAACATATAAAAATTAAGACTATTTTCAGTATGCTAGATAAGCTGTATCAATGAACTTATACAAATGGGGAAGAGGTGAGGTGAGGAAAGGAACATATATTAACCCTCTAATGCCCACTAAAAGAAATTACCAAGCAAACAAAATTACTTTTTTGTTGAAATTATGTTCTTTTAAGTCAAACAATGTAAATATAATAGTTGTGAAAAAAAGTTTTTATATGTTTTTTCAATGGCAGTACCATGATTAAAACTCTTGTAAACATTATAAATTAAACTTTTCAAAAAATAATTTTGTATCTAGTGAAAAAGCACATATTTTCTTACGTATAAAGGGCCAACACCTATTAAAATACAGGGTGATCAATTTGAAAGGGTACCTTTGGTTTTTCTTATTACCCTTAAATCTGATGGATGTGGCAACTATTCTAACATTGAACCTTGTTTAATTGTGGGAGACAATTTCCAACACTATTGGACTGTTACAAGGTTCTCACTCTCTCAGGGAAACCTGGAAAACTCAAGGAATTCAAAGTTAGCTCTTCCAGGGCTCACAAATAGTCTCTTTTTTCCCTAAAAGTCTCTTTTTTAGTTAGAGCTCTCTAAAAGTCCCTTTTCCATGTAAATGGTCCCTATTTCCTCTTTTTCACCGTGGATTCTAGAAATTCCAAAGTCATGTCATGGTAACTCTCGAATGATAAGCACCTGTAAGAAATCTAATTGCAAACCAACTGAGAAACCCATCCACTTAAATGTCAAATATTAGAATTTTTTCTGGTCCTGCTTATTTATAATAGAAAACAGAATCTGGATCTTCCTTTTCACCCTCACTTTTTAATGATCAATCTGAGAAGATGGGGAAACACAAATGAAAAAATGTTTCTTTTCTGTTTTTTTTTTTTTTTAAGCACTACAGTACTAGCAGGTTTTTTAGCATTGGCATAATTTGCCTACACAATTTCTTGTGCTGAAGCATTTTTTCCAAATGTGTTTGCCAGATTACGAGAAAGGAGGGAGGGGGAGAATAAAATGTTGAAAGTTGCACAAAATTTGCAATTTTTGATAATTGATCGCCAAATTTTGTATCTTCAAAACCGAACCAAGCTTGGCAATATCTTCAAACATGACAGTTTATTACAAAGGAAAAGTATAGTTAGAATATTCCTGGCAAAAATTGTAAAATAGTTTAGGAGGCGATTTTAATATAGATTTCAATTCCGAAGTGTTTGTGGAACAAGAATGACACAGCACACTCTATGGATTATGATGCCCATTCCAAGCAGTATTTAAAATGGGGAATTTCAGTTCGAATATGCTTGGCAAAGATTGTAAAACAGTTTTAGTAGACAATTTTAAGATAAATTTTGATTCCAAAGATATTTTCTATGAAACAAGGAAGAAAAATAGGGATAACGCATGAATTATGATACACTTTTAATACAGAGCACTTTAGTACGTATTAAAATATGAAAGTGTTTAGGATTTTATTTATTTATTTATTTAGCATCTACTTTAAGTTACCCCAGTTGTTTACACTTGTAAACATGTTTAATTCTGTGCATTGGTGAATATCAAATACTTATCCTTACAATTATATGGCAACATCCTTACAATTATTAAAGGGATTATTAAAGGGATAATCCTTACAATTATATGGCAACATCAGGATGGATCCAAGTCAAGTGCACAAATAATTCCCAATTTTAGGATCACTACCGAAAAGTTAAAAATTCTAAATACTGAAAAAGAAAGAGTTACTAATTTTAAAAAAAAGAATGCATTAAACAAAATTATTCTTCAGTGTTATTTTTCTTCATTCGTACAATTGTTATCTTTATTGTTCTTTTGACGCGAACTCTATTCTCTCTCTCTCTCTCTCTCTCTCTCCCCCCCCCCCCCCTTTTCAAATCATACTTTTTTTAAATATCAGTATATTTTGTTCAAATTTAAGTTTGTGTGAGTAAACCTTTGCGGAACAGTTTAATTTTGCACAAAAATGCAGATAATGGTGATCCACCCTGACTTGAATTTGTTATAGCCACTTAAAATCAAGATATGCACACTTTAAAAAAGAGAAACACTGTTTTTTATATTTTTAGTTTTCAGACTATCATATAAGGAGTCCTAAAATTTATTACAACAAAAAAACAACAACATGTGCAACAGATTTAACCCCCCCCCCACTCTCTACCTTTTCCTTGGATTTTCCCTGCAAATTTAATTTTATTTACATACTGAACTGTGTGGAATTTTCACATATCTGGCATTTGGTGTTTCCCCAGGCTTTTTCTGTCTATATATTTCTATTCATATGAAGCATCGGATACTATGCATTGCTGATAAAGAGCAACAATTTTTAACATTAAAAAGGTGAATTTCAATGTTCTGATTGGTCTACATTAGCGTGCCTATATACTAGGAGAGTGGCGACAATGGTTGAAAAACCAGTCACTGAGAGTGCGCGAGCTTGAGATTTTTACCAAGTTTAGGGTTACCGATAAATGGCTGCACTTCAGCGGTACTCGCCCATGTGGCGTTTTTTCTTTTTTTTTTTTTTATCGTGCAGTAGATTGAGATGCTATCGAAGCGATAGCGTTTAATCTATAAGGTACTTGAAGATGAAGAATAAAGATATTTAAAAAAAATAATATTTCAAACTGTAATCGTGTATATTTTTTAATGCTGAAATTTTTTGAAATAGAAATATTTTACTAATTTCTTTCAATAAGAGATAATTTTCCATGCAATATTTTCGATGAAACTTATGATTTTGGATTACGAATAACATTCAATATATTTATGTTTTAATATAAAATTTTATAGAAAATGCAGTTTTTAGGAAAACAAGTACTATCACTTTGACGCAATTAATTCAGTTATAAAACCTTATTTAGGCTGTTGAAAGATATTTAGATTTTTTAACTGTATATAACATTTAAAATATTAAGACTTTTTATAAAAACACTTTAAAAATTAAAAATTTACTTTAGTTGCACTGTTGTCTGTATGTTAAGCAATAAATTTAGGATGTCTGAAGACAGCCTAAAATCTTTTATGGAAATAAAAATAATACTGCTATTCAAATTTCCTGTTAAAGCATTCTAACACTAAAAAAAGTGTCATTGCTTAAAATATATTAGAGAAAATAAATCAATATTAGATATTTAGTACTATTACTAATTTAAAGCTTGAAGTACAAATGATGAAAAAAAAATAAATAAAGCAATTTATAAATATGTTATTTTGTTTACACAAAGCACACTAGATCTATCTGACGAAAGGGAGAAATGCCTTAGGGGGCAGACTTTTTTAATGGATTTCAAGAAGTTGGATTTCATGACAACAGGGGAACCCCCCCCCCCAAACTCCAGACCATTATTCATATTCCAGCCATATACCAATATGTTCAATGTTTTATCCACTTACAATGCATCGGCCACATTTTACTAATTGGAAATTTTTTGTACGGTGTCCGTATAAAAATTCAATTATTTATTTTTTTTTTCGATTTAATCTCCTGAAAATTTTTATCGATACTATAAAATTCTGGTTTTTTTACGTGACTTTCCTATTTATTGTATATGATCAATACTGTAAAATCACTTATTTAAAAATGAAAGTGTACGAATAATTCAGACATTAGTTAAACTCTTAAAAGAAAGCTTCAACTTTGAGATATTAAATGACACCTAGTATAAATCAACAAAAATTAACACATGTTATTCAGTTATATTTTTTAATTTCATACAAAATTATAAAAGCGTTTAAGACCCACACGAACACACACACACACACACAAAAGGATGGAGAGAGAATGAATGCTATTATACATTAGATTCTTTTCACTTGCAAACAGACAGCCGTGAATTGGCGAGTATAATTCTAGGCCAATGTCAAGAAAAATATCGCCAAACATGACATTTTCATTTTATGAAGTTTAAACAGTAAATATTATCATTATACGCAACCCTATGATATAATTTCTGTTGAATATAATTTTTTTTAAGTTTCACAAAGTTGGAACACCAATTATAATGTGTTCGTAACAAAACAAGTAGAAGAAAGGTGTATTTTAAGAGAGAAAAGAGGCATTCACAAACGAAACTATCACAAAAGTTTGTTATTTACAAATTACTTAGGAAAATCTCTTCTTTGAAATTTATTCGCCACAAATCGTCAGACATTTTAAAATGAAGAATCGAAACAGAAAATTAATGCAATTATTTATTCGTCAGAAAAAGCGTTTTATACCAAGACCATTTCAAAACGCAATGCTTTTTCAATGGGGAGAAATCTGGACACTGCCTGGGGCGGTAAAAGTAGCTGCCTGACCAATGAGGGGATGACTTGTCGTTGTCATCACTCTCCTAGTATTGAGGCACGCTAGTCTACATTTGTTTAAAACTTATTGTTTTTTCCCCTCTCTTTCTATCTTCCTGCTTTCACCTATTTTCGTTATTTTAGGTCCTCATGCAGAGTGGCAACAGAGCCAGCTGGAAATATGAGGGAATTCCATAAATTTGGGATTAGGGAATTATATGAATTTGTTTTATTCCTCCTTTTTTCTGATCTTTTTAAGTACAAATTAAAAATATCAGCTAAGCTGAAATCCCGTAGCATGAGTGAAAAAAAAAAATTATGCAAATGTTGTGGAGTTGTGTTTTACTAAGTCTCTTTTTAGTCTCTTTTTTTCTAGAATTTGGTCCCTTTTCCTCTAGAGATATCATTAAAAACAGTTGTGAGCACTGCTCTTCAAATTCAGAGGAACCTTATGGAAAAAGGAATTATTCTTTCTAAAAACCTGAAAATTTTTTATCTGGAAAATTAAAGTTGCTCCCCCATTTTTTTTTTTTTTTTTTTTCTGTTTTAATTCAATTGAGTATTCTTGGGCCATAAAATAAAGAAAAACAAATCAATAACAACAATATGCTGTAATTTGGAACTACATTAAAAAGTTTCTATTTAAAAAGCTTTACATTATAAATTTCTGATGTATGATTGTTTTGCCTGAACTAAATATAATAATAATAATCATTCAAGAATTGCTGTTAATAAGAAATAAAATATGATAAATTTGGATTGAAATATTATAAAAGTTAAATTAACCTGATTTTTTTCCTTCTTCAGAAGGAAAATCTGAACCAAAATTTTACTTTTATGGTGTTCTAATCAAAGTTATAATTTATGTATTAAACCTTTTTGTATCAATTTAATGCATTATTTATATGATAGAAGGGGTGAACATAGTTTGAGAATAATTGCAATCTGTTTTCATATTTATAATGTTAATCAGTAAAAATGTAATAAGTAGAGAACATAAAAATGTGAAATATAGCAAATGTTTCCAAAATATATTTATGATAACCTGGATATTCGTGAAAAATTATCTGGAAAACTCAGGGAATATTATTTTATAAAATGAATATAAACCATATGTTACACCTTTATTTGTGAGGTAAAACAGAAATGGAGACATACTATATTACTTAATAATGTAATAATTTTATTTTTGAAAAACATAATTTAATTCAAATTTTTTATATTATCACTCCATTATTAATTATTCCTCACCCTGTTAGATTTTTTTTTTTTGGGGGGGGGGTGTATTTCAAAGCTATTATTTTCCAGAAATGTCCTGCAAATATCAATGAATGAAAACAAATCATAAATGAAGAAATCTCATCAATAACACCAACAATGTTGCTAAGTGTGCCAAAAAACTTGGTTCAATGTGTTCATGTTTGCATTCAAAATGGTGGCAAACATTTTTAGCATTTGCTGTAAGGAATGATGATGTAAAAATTTGATTTAAATTATGTTTTTCAAAAATTAAATTATCACAGGATTAAGTAACATTGTGCATCTCCATTTCTGTTATATCTCACAAATAAATTTATAAGAGTCCAACAGTGTTAGAAATTGTCTCCCTCACTTAAACAAAGTTCAAACAATTATACTTCAGACTTATAATAGTTGCCATTCCATCAGATTTAATGGTAATAAGAAAACCAATGGGTACTCTTTTAAATTGATTACCTCCTTGTAGTAAAAGAAATTTAAATTATGTTTTTTAAAAATTAAATTATCACAGGATTAAGTTACATTGTGCATCTCCATTTCTGTTATATCTCACAAATAAATTTATAAGAGTCCAACAGTGTTAGAAATTGTCTCCCTCACTTAAACAAAGTTCAAACAATTATACTTCAGACTTATAATAGTTGCCATTCCATCAGATTTAATGGTAATAAGAAAACCAATGGGTACTCTTTTAAATTGATTACCTCCTTGTAGTAAAAGAACTTTACCATTGAAAACATGTTTTCTTTCTTGACTTCCTTCGTGTTGCTTCTAAAATATTTTTTATCCATCAATGTCTGGCATCTGTAGACACAAACGACTACTAATATTAATTAAAGATACAATTAATGCTTTTATGACCTCGAAATGACATTTCTAAACATTTTTACCATAAAAAATAATTGTGTTTAAAGGATGATAGTGTATATTCTAGCATGGGCATTAGAGGGTGAAAAGTGTGTAAGAGCATTGCTATGAGAAACTCTAAAACTGCCTCTGCAAGTATTTTATTTTTCTTTTCCAGTTGGCAGTTTACATAAGGTTTAAACATTTTATTGCTTGAATGTGTTTTTCTCTAAGTATTTCTTATTCTTTCAGAGGGAAGATAGACGCCATCGTGGAGATGATATGAAAAATGACTGGTCTGACAGCTATGTGCGCAATGGAAATGGGTACCAACACCATCACAGGCATCATCATCATCACCACCACCACCAACCCCAGAAATCTCCTCAGCAGCGTCAGCAACAACAACAACAACAGCCTAGGCTTCCAAGGTTACCTCTGCGTAACCAACAAAATTATTCTCATCAGCAGTGAGTAAAGTGTATCATACTTTTACTTTATCACAGCAGAAATCAGTAGCCGTTGAGTTGTTCCCTCCCCTCTCATAAATATTCAAAATAATCACTTAAATCCCTGCAATTTAAAAATTGCAATGGCTCATCCACTGAAGAATAAAGTTGGGAAGATTCATTAGTTGCCAAAAGCCTGCTTAGTAAAGTTAATGATCACTTTTTTTCAGTGGAAGTAGCAAATGATGTTTTATAATATACTTCATAATCTTATAAATAAAAATGAAATTCTGTTTGTTTGTTTGTTTGTTTGTTTGTTTGTGGATTTGAGTTGTATACAAATCCACAAAAATGCACCTATCAGCCTGAAATTTTGCTCAGATATGTAAAATAATATAGAATAAATCATAGTCCACTTTAAAACTTTGAAAGTCCACCCGTTCCCGGAATTTAAGAGATTTTTTATGTTCTCCATGCAAAAACCTTTCCGTAATTGTAACCCCTGTAGTGAAAAAAGTGTGAAATAAGGATCGTGGTTGCCATGTGTGGCGATTTTGCCGAATAAGATGTTTTAAATTCTCAAAGTAAAAATAAAAGAATAATAATGATTTTTTTTTGTTAGTTTATATTTGTAAGATTATTAATTTTTTATTATAATATCGTGTGCATGGGAAATCGGAGCAGGAATGAAATGTTTTATACGCAAAACAATAAGAATTGAAGATTTCCGAGGCTAATATGTAATTTTTTTTTAGTTTGGCGAAAAAATAAAATGGCTCAAATGCTGATTTTGAGAAAGTGAGTTCTAGCGGTTTGCACAGTTTTCGGCTTGGCGCAATTTATTGAGAGCTTAAGGAAATAGATTTTTGAAAGCAAGTGCAAAGGTTTTATTAGAATACAGCGTTAAATTTTAATGATCCGTGAAGAAATAATGCAGTTATTAAGGGATTTCAAGCGATCTATCTTCAGAATTCTCGCCAATTGAGTACATTGATTTAAGTTGGGGGAATTCCGCCAAATTTCAGAAAATTGAAATCTTCTCATTTAGTACATCGGAGTAACGATGAATAAAACACGTTATAGTTGATAATTTAAAAAAATTCGGTTGTATTAAGGGATTCCCCTTTTCAAATAAATGTGTGCTTTACTTTTTGGCGGCCGAACCATTTCCCATATTGATTGCTGCTAAGTCAATGCTTCGAATGATTTCCTGAAAAAACTCTTGCAAAATGGCGTATGTTGGCACTTTGGCGAGGCTTAGATTTGAAACTGGATTTTATTTGAGACTGGGATATATAATGATACTGGTTATAGATAAAAATGAATGTTGGTATGTGTGTATGAGGTTGAAAAACTCCAGCACCGTTGCACCATGAAATTTGGTTCACCGAAGTCTTTTATCATTGAGAAGCTTTTTATGCTATCCGTTTTCCTCTAACTTGCCACTAGGTGGCGCAGCAGAACGTCGAATTCTATTCCGTTTAGCCGTTTACTATGCGAATATCGTCCAACCAATTTCGATGAAAGTTGGTACACACGGATATTAGAACACGGAGAATATTTTTCAGTATCCATTTTGCTGTAACTTGCCGCTAAATGGTGCTGCAACACATCAACTTCTATACCGTTCGACCGATCGGCATAAAATTTCTTATACTTACACATTTCAGCACAAAGAATATATTCTAACTGCGTTCCTTTTGATGTTACTCACCACTAGATGGCACTGCAATGCATTATTATTTTAACTCACCACTAGATGACGCTGCAGCAGGCCAAATTCTTGACCATTCAAACGGTCGCTATGAAAATCAGTATACATAGCTATTTGAACAATGAGAATATTTTGGCGTTATCCATTTTGCTATAACTCGCCACTTGACGGCACTGTAGCAAATCATTACTTTAATTAACCACTAGATCGCGCTGCAGTGTATCACTTCTTGACTGTGCAACTGATCGCTATGAAAATAGGTATACATAGATATTTGAACATGGGGAAGAGTTTGGCGCTATCCATTTTCCTATATAATTTGCCACTAGATGTCGCGTCGTCAGGGCTGTCCATCCGATCGTCCTGAAATTTCGTATTCATCGATATCTGAATGCGAAGAATATTTCCACCGTATCCGTTTTGCCAAAACTCTCGACTAGATTGCGCTACGCCGCATGGCGTTCTGCACTGTACAAACGATTGCCTTGAAATTCGGTATGCATGGTTATTGAACACAATATAAAGCGATATCCATTTTGCTATATCTCTTTATTGCAATAAATAGTAATCCCCACAAATCGTAATATCAAAAAGTCCATTCATTCCGATGCGAAGAACGGGTACTTCAGCTAGTGTTAGTATAAATAATATAAAACTAACAATTATTTTTTAAACTGCAGATAGTTACAATTACTGATGAACTATTAAAACATTATTTATGTATGAAAAGCAATAATTTTAATAAGTAATGTTCTGCAGATTTGTTACCAATAAAAAGAAAAAGAGTGGTGATTGACAAATACAGTCAACTCCGGTTATAGTGAACCTCAGGACCGGCAAATTTCGTTCACTATAAGCGAAGTGTCCCAATATGTACAAGGAGTACATTATATACATAAGTAAAAAATTGTGTTTTATACTCGAATATTTGTGTAAATAATATGCCTGAATATTTGTGTAAATGGGATATAATTAATTGTATTTATGTCTTACTAGCTGAAGTACCCGTCCTTGACGGGTTAGTGAATGCAAATTTCCAAAAAGCAAGAACTTTCGTCAGCATTGTAGGAGTACACAGAATGGATGGAGTATGTTGCTAAAGTAAAGAAAGCGAAGTTATAATTTTTATGTATTGTTAAAATATTACAGGTTAAGAGAGTCAATAAGTAATATAATTTCATTCGCTTTAGTCATAAATATGCGATGCGCGAACGAATATTTACGAATATAGAAATAATTTTCTCAAAATCTAATCAACATCTTTGAAAAATTGGAAGCCTAGAATTTAAGTTGAGTGACAACCTATCATGTCACCCAATTTCGTTTCATTCCCTGCAGTCTTTATTTCGTGATGCTGGAACAAAATTTCAGCATTTTAAAACGATTTTCGCAAAATCTCAAAATCTGATTGATTTTTTTTAATTAGATGCTTATAGTTTAAGGTGAATGACCACCTATCATGACACCCAATTTCGTATCATTCGCTTCAGTCATTTTTACGTGATGCTCGAATACAAATTTACTGTTGGCCCAGAAATTTCAAATGCTAAGTGTTCAACTTAACTTCAACTTTGTTCAACTTAATTTAAATAGTAATTATCATTCAAATACCTGTGCAGTTATAACTTAATTCTTTTCACCTTCCTTAGTTTCAAACCCCTTTTAAATGCTTTAAAATCACAAGTACTGCTTTATTTTAAACTTAGCACGTAAGCACTTTGAGATAAACAATTATTCCTCCAGCACACTCAGACATGGGCCAACCCGCCATGTTGTTGTGTCATGATCGGAGCCGGCAGGCACGTGTACGCTGGAGTGACGTCATAGAGCAACCTGATTGGCTACTGCTTACCGCCGCTTCACCACTCGATCGGAGAGGGCGTTACCCCGTATCAGTCCGCGGCAGAATCATTTAAAAGTAGCGGTCTTACGTGCCAGCTTCAGTTTCGAGTTTTTCGTTTTAGTATAGCACTATGCAAGTTTAAATACAGTGAGCCAAGAAGGCTACCTCTGCCCAGGAAGGGCATTACTTTTATTTTTAACAGCTTTCGATTTTTGAGGAAAGTTTATTTTAGCATGATATTATACAGTATTTCAAGCAGTTATAAAGTTATCAATTGTAAGGATGTGGATTCAAAGAAATTGCAAATTTTTATCAATATCCCCCGGCATCCTATAAATCAGTGTCAACCTCCTATTCAACTTAATTTGCAGATTGTGCTGCTGCCATGATCTCCTTTTGTTTTTTTGAATGAAGAATTAGTAAGATAAAATGATTTTTTTAAACTACATCAAGTTACTTACCTAGTCATTTTATATCTGTTATATTTTTTTGTTAATTGTTAAATAAAATTAATGCTTGTTATAAATTTAAAGTCTGGTTATTTGAAGTCTTTAAAGTAATTTTTTTCAGCATTACAAATTTAAAATCATAGGTATCCGGGAAAGATCAGCAAATGCTACCACTGCAAGTTATTATGACTCTGCTAAATTAAATTTAAAATTATGGTGATAGAAATTTTTTTACTTAAACCCTAATGGGTATCTCAGAACCCTTTTTTTCCAACATTTACGCAGTTTGACAGGATTTTCGCAAAATCTAAAAATCCAATCAAGATTTTTTAAAAATTGGACGCCTATGTTTTAAGTTGAGTGACCACCTATCATGACACCCAATTTCGTATCATTCGCTTCAGTCGTTTTTACGTGATGCTTGAACACAAATTTATGCAGTTTGAAACGATTTTCGCAAAATCTCTAAATCCAATCGAGATTTTTTTAAAATTCCACGCCTATGTTTTAAGTTGAGTGACCACCTATCATGTCACCCAATTTCATATCATTCGCTTCAGCCATTTTTACGTGATGCTTAAACAGAAAAAGCGTCATGGACAGAATGACAGACAGACAAACTTTTTTTTGAGGGTCGCATCGGATTTCCGGGTTCTTGAAACGGATAGAAATCGCAAAATTTTTGAATTCCAAGAAATGTACAGACAAAAGTCTAATTTTATTTATATAGATTACTCCTAAAGGCTACAATAATTTGGGAGATTCTATTCAATTGGACAGAAAGTACTATAGCCAATCAAGCAATAGCATGTAGTGGTAATCCTTAACCTGTGCTATTTCACTGGGAATGGAAAATGGAATTGTTTAAGGACAAGAGAAACATCCGTTTTTGTTCACCATGAAATGTACCTTATTTTTTGTTAAGTGCTTAGTAACCGAAAAATGCTATTGATTCTAAGACTAAGATTTTAATCCCGTTTTACAGATGTCACCGGATAGCAAGCATGAATACAATTAGAAGGGGCACAGTTTGATGAATCAGATTGGAGCGTTGTGGTCTTTTCTTTCTGTTCAAGAATGAGAATGAAAAAAATTGCATGTTTCTTTTTAAAACTGTCATTGCTACCTTCTTCATTGTGGAAGTGTGGGCATCATGGCCTTTCATGCAGGGTGGAAAAGATGAGCTTATACACTTGAGTAATGGGAATGTCTGACAAAAGCAGTAGGGGGAGAGGTGGATACACCACAAGACTTGGGCTATTTTGCAATTGAATTGGAGAGCTAAAGATAAGTATGCATCACTGCGATGAATAAATTCCTGGTTTCACAGCAGTCAAGAGTCTTAAAAGCCCTTTCTCTAGTGCGCTATTGTTTCCCTCTCCCCTTCGCCATGTTAGCCTAGCCACTGATGATTCCCCTGTATTTCGGAACAGATGCTTCAAATGTAATCTCTTTGTGTATTTATCGAATGCAAAACAGAACAACCTTTGAGGATGTAGACATAAAAAAACTTCTTCTCTGCCACTTCCAGAAATTTCGAAGTTCAGTTTTTAGGTTCATTATAACCGAAGTCATGTTCACTAAAACCAAAAAATGCTATGCACATTTCTAATGTAAGTGAATTGGGACTAACAATTTGCGTTCTTTATAGCTGAAAGTTCATTATAACTGGGTTCACTATAACCAGAGTTGACTGTAATTGTTTAACTATTCTTTTTCCATACTTGTTCAAAGAAAGGAAATATTATAATCATAAGAATTTTCAGTATCCATATGTTGACAGAAATATTGATTTTGATCATCCCTGTTTTTTGACAAGGTTTCTATATGATGTCTGTACACACATATGTATGTACATTCCACCCATTTTGAAGATATCTGAATCCATTTGACTACTTCTAACATGCAACTTGTCATGTGGTATGATGATGTCCATATGTATCGAATGTTGAAATTTTTGCATTTAAAACTGTTGTAACATGTCGTTATACAGCTTTCTTGTTAATTGCAATCATCTGAGTAATTTATGTACAATGTCACCTGAAAGACTTTCAATGCATTAAAATCTATGAACAGTTATTGTCTGGGACATGCCCAAAATTGTTGTCAAGCTTGGTGTTGAAAAAATTATTCCTAAATTTGATGCCAAAAATAAGTTTCCAAAACTGAACCCAGCTTGGTGATATCTCTTACGTTTGGAGAAAAATTGCCAAACTATAATGAAGTATAATATTTCCCTTCAAATGAAATAGGTTTATATGAAGTGTATCAAAAATGCCTATAATTTAACAGAAATACAAGGAAGTCATGTCGTATCCACATCCATGTTTTTTCATTTAGTTATCCTGTGATCAGTGACAGCTGCTATATTTGTCCCTTACTGTCAACCATTTTTGTTTGCTTATTCTCTTTCTCAAGCAACATGATTTAGTGCCAATAATGTAAAATCATTATGCAATTCCTATGTCTAGTTTTACTAATTTTCTTATATTAGGCAGTCATTTATTACTCTCTTATCTTGCCAGTTACAAAAAAGTTTTGGCAGCCAATTCGACATAATTAATGAGCTAAAACTTCCAGCCATTGCAACTATTAATTTTTTTCAGTCACTAGGGACCAAGGCCCCTAGACTCGCTACACTTGCTTTTTGTATGAGGCATTCGGCCCTTAATAAGGCTTATTTGTAAAAAAGGCATAATTTCAACAAACAAACCCAAACGTTGGATCAGATGGAATGTTACCGAGCTACACATTGCTTGGTTCTTGCATGTTGCTTGGAACATAAAAATTTAAACTTCGCCCTATTTTTAATTATGTGAAACCCACAGAACACCTTGTGTATTAGCCAATTATGGCGAATTTTCATAATTTGGCATCTTGCGCATATGTATAGTTAATAATTAGCTCTAAGAAAACGGTACTGCATACGTTTTCTTTGATAAAAACTACGCAACAGCTAGGATAGCTTGCTGCCTATGGCAACTTTTCATTATTTGCCGATTTACACATGCTCACAACCTATAATTACTGCTCATGTAAGGTTCCCGTCAAACCGTTATCCATATTTTTATATACATAATCCTTTGCAGATTGGTGTATTTAGCACCTTGAATTATATCATCTCACCGTGCTGGCAAATATCCAAAGTGTACTATAACTGCTATAATGGCATAGTTAATGCCACCAAATATTTCTTCTGGTAGCAAATACTCCAGCTGGACTGAACCGGCTTTAAAATAATCTGCATTTGAATTATTTTTTCATTTTCAAGATATTGTGTTCTAACATTTTTGAACTCACTATTTAGATTCGTCCAGCTTGGAAATTTTGCCAGATAGTACCTAATGCCAAAATGGCACTTTTAAAATCAGTTACGATGAGTTATTCTGTTTTGGAAAAACAAATAATTGCTAATTCTAAACTCCTATTGTCTAAGCGAACTTACTATTTGAAAATTGTCAACTTTGTGTAACACACTTTGAGTTATTGATTTCATATACTTTTTAATTTGGTGTAAAATGGATGTAATTATACTTCATGTTTGTCAATTTCACGTGGCTCTACATACTTGGAATTGCTTTGTTGCAAAGGAATGAATAATTTTATGACGAATCCTGCAACCATTATGTTTTATTTTTTCAGTTTTTTATTAATATCTTCTGAAATAATTCGATTTTCGAATTTTAAGTCAAGCTTATCAGGTTCCTCGGAATTTTCCGAATCTGTGGACATGTTTCTTGAAATTCAAATCCCCCACGGTTTAGGAGAAGATAGCCGAACAAGCTCTTGACTGCGGCGACAGCGGCCATTACTTTTTTTTCGAATAGAGAGATACGCATAAGATTACTTGCTACAAAGTTATACGTTAATTAATCACTCATGAGTTTTAAATATTTGACCAGAAATAAATTCATAGATTACTCTTAAAGAATTAAAATTTATATAGAAAGTTTGTAATCAGAAATGTTAGTTAAAACACATTTCTTCAGCAAATAATTGCTTTTTTCTTAATTTGTTTGTTTCAATGGTGATATTAAATTTGAATGTACCTTTCTTAGTTAATGCATTCAAGTGAACTGTTTCAGTCATTAACATTCTTGAGCTGTATGTCTGGACAATAATTACATTACAAACTAAGATACATCTATATCTGTTACTGACTGTTTGCTGATTAAAGGTTTACTCACACTGGTATCCTTATTTACTTTAATGCTGCTAAATGCAGCAATGTTATTAGTTGAATGTTCACACCGAATATGTTAAAGCTCCTAATAAAGTAAACAGTGAGTATCGTAATGTGCTTATTGGAAAAAGTTTAATGTGCAAGTTGAAACATTTTTATGACTAAATTGAAAAAATTATGGCCTTTTGGGAGTTTTACTTTTTTTTACATATAAATCTCCAAAAGTGTGTTTATTTGTAAGACAACAGGAGGGGAAATGATTATTTAAAAGT
Source organism: Cheiracanthium punctorium (assembly GCA_038373885.1). Taxonomy (NCBI): domain Eukaryota; kingdom Metazoa; phylum Arthropoda; class Arachnida; order Araneae; family Cheiracanthiidae; genus Cheiracanthium; species Cheiracanthium punctorium. Next base: position 123,956 of record JAWZYV010012804.1, on the reverse strand, counting down.
TTGCTAAAGGAATACATAAGAGATAAAGTTAAAATATAATTAAAAGCCTTAAAAACTCCGTTAAAAGTTTAAAAACAAACCATAACGCTTTCGGCAGCACTAGGCCGCTGCCATCTTCAAACTGGCGAGCTCACCAGTTTGACGATAGCAGCGGCCTAGTGCTGCCAAAAGTGCTAATGGTTTGTTTTTAAACTTTTAACAGAATTTTTAAGGCTTCTAACTATATTTTAACTTTAGTTAAAAACATGCACGGAGATACCTTAGTATAAATACATAAGGGATATTTTATTAACTACTCTGCATTGAACTAAATACATTTTATCTTAAGCTATTTATTCATATTTTATCTTGACCTTCAAACTTGCAGTCCATCATTTTGTGGGGGAAATCTGTGATGTTAGATTCTAATTAGCTAAATCTCATGACTTTAGCAGCCGCAACAACACAAATGAGAGATCACGTTTTAATTCCTTAATGGAAGGTTAATATAACGACTTTAGCAAGCTAGGGCCATTAATGTCAGTAGGGTCAAAGTGTAAATGTAGCTTGTAAATATATTTTTTAAACTATTGTGTTGTCTGTTCTCTAATGATTTAATTTCAATTTTATTTAGATATGAAAATCAGTATCGTATAAGAAGTTCTAATACTTTGCCTGCATTGAAGCAGCCTCTTGTTCCTGTTGTTGATCACAGGTTAGATAAGCCTAGGAAGTCAAGAGGTCCACGGGCTCCTAAGCTTGCAGATCAGGTTACGAATGGCTGAACTTATAGGTTGCTAATTCTCTATAAAGTGTGAAATTGGTTTGATTACAGATTAAAAGAAATTTCGAAATATGTTGAAAAATTATTCTTAGAAAGTTTATGGCATTAAACAGAAGATAGAATGCCTTAAGGTGGGAGTTTAGCATTCCTTGTATATCTAAAAATTTTTCTTTCCCCATCATTGTTTCTTGCTGATTTAATTTTCATTCTAACTTTACTCCTCCCATTTGGTAAAACTATTTGCATTTATTTAAGTTGTGATTTTTTTTTGTTCCTTAAAGGATAAAAGTAATACTTTTTTTTGTAAATAAATTTGAAAATGCTTTATAATATACATTTTATAAAATTTTATTGAAATTTCTCTATGCATATAAGCTGTGATATTTTTTTTATTTGTTCGTTTGTTAATTATCAGCACTTATACATGTTTCATGCAGCGGGGAGAAAAAGTTTTTATCTGAAAAGCTTGAGAAACTTATTGTGGGACCAGAAAATTTGAGGTTGAAAGAACCTCAAAAATTTTTAAATATGTACTATAGTATTACTATTCATAATATAAAGAGGGTCAATTGAAAATAATGCATTAAATCATTTTCAGTCTTTAAAAGTATATATATATATTATTATTATTTTATTTATCTGCTTTAGTTGACTGTTTAACAAAATGGAATGTCATAAAAAGTCTTTAAAATTAGCATATCTAAAATGTTGAAGTAAAGTAATTTCATTTAGATCTGAAGTACCATTATGGTTGTAACAAGCAATAAAAGTGAGAAAATTTAGATGTTATGTTTTTCTCCCCTATTAAAGGGGTCAGTTTCAAATAGTGTTTCTTACAAAAGTATAAAATGCTGTCTGCAAAACCCAGGCCTTTCAATTAGTTCCAAACATACTATGTAATTCTAAGCTTCCACTTTACTGAAAATTATGCTGCCTCAAGAGTTTGTAAACTATTTCAAATTTATTCACTCTCTAAATGTTATAGATTAAATCAGCTGGAAATTAAATTTTATCTGTTGTTTTTCCAATTTCATACTGTTAGCTGTATTAGGCTTTACAAATATCTCTTATTCCATATAGTATACTTTTTGTTATATTTTTTGCTCTTTCTTTGTGATATATTTATTGTTGTTAAAGCTTTTAGTATATGACTAGATTTAACTTTACTATTGCTCTCTTATTTCCTGTGATGTTGAATTAAGGCTGTTATTATTATTATTTGGAAGTATTGGAATACCATTTTATGCATTTTGTAATACGGGATCAATTTATAATATTTTTATAGGAATTATCTCTCTGCCCACCCACCCTTTTTTTTATACTCCATTCTTATTTAACATCTCTTACTTAAAGATACAATAGTGAAGATTTCCCCCTCTGTGTCCAATATTTTCTTACTGCAATGAAAGCACACATTATATTACTAGAATGTTTTCAATAGTACAGTTTTCCAGGGCTGATTTAGTCATTTTTTAGATATAATATTTATTAGTGCGGATGAATGTATGCGACATACTGAGATAAATATACACTTTTGATATGAAATAAATGCAGAATTAAATTTATCTACATGAAATATATGCCATTTTATAGAGATTTAAAAAGCCTGTATTTTACTTTCTGTTACTGCTTATATTTAATTACATCCAGTTTTAAGAAGTTAACAATTTCACCTTACTGGTGTCCCCTGCCCTCGCACACACACACACTTAATCACCACCACCACCACATTTAAGAAAAAGTAATAATTCAGAATATTTAGGTGCCATTTTCATACCATTTAAGGACTCAAAAACACATTTCACTATTTTTTTTTTTTTTTTTCAAAGTTCTTTTCCTTTCAATATATGAAAGCTTCTTAAAAAGGTTTGAGAAATAAAAAAAATAGAGACCCTGTAGAAAATGTGAAAATTTTACTGATTTAGCATGAGTGCCTACTTACTTCATTTTAATATAGTTTAATTTATGCAGTTATGAACTTGTATTTAATACAAAAATCTGGGGTAATTAAAAAAAAAAGTTTGTCTTTTTAAATTTGAAAGATACTGATATTGTTGAAGTACATATAAAATTTTGTCCCCAAAATTAAGTGGCAGTGCCATACTGAAATATTTTAATTTTCTTCATTGTATACAATGGACAAGGAATTTCATCTTATTAAAAAAAAATAGCAGAAAGCTCCCCTTTATACTGTCCTTTTTATGTTTTATTTTTAAAGTGATAGTTTAGTTTATCAATCATACTTTCTAAGCTCACAAAATGCAAAAAATGTTATTTCTTAGATTATTTAAAAAATATTTTTATACTGCACAATTTTTTATAAATAGTGATGAGGTATGGCTATTATGGTATGATGGATGAAGAATCTCTAAAGGAAAAAAGAACTAAAGATCTTCACAGTATTAATTACACATTTATCAATGCATTTTTTCCTTATTAAATTATGACTGCATATTAGTGTACATACTTTCTCATTGTACAGCTGGGTGCACAGTAGGCTATGTTTAGCTTCTGCATTTATATTTTTTAAGTTATAATGTTACTGAATTGCATTTATTTAATTTTTGTTTGCATTAAATGTAGTTTTATTTCTGGTTTGGGATAAATTTAATTATAATTCAATTCGACAGAAATTTTGTACTACTTGTATATTTTAAATGTATTGACTGACTTTTTTCTCATTTATGTAACATTCATCTTGTTTTAAATCAGATGATTTTTGTTCAGTTTTGTTACATGCTAAATCTGTATACAAAGCCAGAAATTAAACAATTCATGCTAACATTTAATGAGCAGATCTTTTATATAGTTTAAAATCACAAATTTATAATAATTAGTTGTTGAATTAAATAATATAATTAATCCAACCTCCAATAAAAAACTGTTATCAATGACTAATTATTATATAACTCAAGTTGCTAATTTAGATTAAACACTGTAGATAAAATATTCTTAACCTTGACATGAAAAATTATTCAAAGTAGCATTTGTAAGTAATTCATAATTTTTTGTATAAATCAGGAAGGGTTTATAATCTTTTGATTTTTATTATTTTAAAGCTTTTTAATATTGTGCTTTAAAGCTATTTATGAAACTAATAATAGGTTAGTCAATTCCTCACCACTGCAATTTTGATCAAGATTCAGAATAAAAATGTTAGTCACTGCCTTTGCAAAAGAAAATGTTTAGTGTTGTATCATGTTTCCGTACTTTTTGTTTTAAATACTATGGATACAGAAGGTATGTTTGGAAGATCATCTTAATGATTTATAACTGAATGATTTAAAAATAAACTGTATTGGAATACCCCACCCCCAGCATATAGTATGAGGCTTCGTTGAAAAAGTCAAAATTTTAGTGTCTGAAATAAATGGTAACCCTGCAAGCATAGAAGACCATTGTGATAAAAGATCACCATTATAAAATTTTCAAAAAATAAGTTAGATGTAAGCTAAGTAATTTGGCTTTTCAGTACCAATAATTCTTACAAAGGAGTCACTATATCATTTGATCATTTGAAAGAAGTTAATCTGTTCAATTTCATTTTGCTATCTATTATTATTTATTAGTTAAATGAATTTACCAAAATTTAGTAATTAAACAAGTATGATTTTAAAAAAAGAAAAAGAAAACCAGCTTCAAAATAATTCTTGGCAGATTGGTATATTTAGCACTATGAAATATTTATCTGCCCGTGTGGCAAAAATTCAATCTGTACCATTATTCCCATTGTAAAATATAGTAGGTTTGGGCAGTTTCTCGCTAAATTTAGAAGATATTGCAAAACTGAGTTCAGTTTTGAGAACTTACTTTTTTATGCCGAACTTCGGGATAAAGTACCAAAAGTGGCAAACCTTGGTAAATTTTCAATAATTATGACCAGCATTGTTATTGGCAATGCTTTAAGCAATGTTTTAAAAACATGTTTTTTTTTCTCCCCGATTTTCAGAATATCTTCAGAATGTGACCAAATTAATATGGGACCACCCCATAGCCATTCCAATAAAGATTTTTGAAAATTGTGGTAAAAATTATCACTGTACATAGGGGAAAAAAAAGTTTTGAAAAATAGTACCTCCTCCTTTTTTTGAAGTCTGTAAAAAATAGCTAATAAAATTTCATTTTTTCTCCCATTCTGAGTAAATCATGTGCGTAATAATTTGATAGATAAAATTATAAAACAAATTATTCTGAAACATAACTTTAATTAAAAAGTTCTTGTAATTTTTTAATGCAAATTAACAGAAAGATTTTGATTCATTTGAAATTTGTATAAAAATGTTATTTTCTTTAAAAATATAAATTTAACACCACTTAACTCTTTTCAGTTTTAATCACCTTATTTTATTTGTAAAATAATTCTATCATATCTAATAATTGTATTAAGTATACAATTTTGAATCTATTGTGAATCTAAATAGTTTATATTTTGTGAAAGTGGTTATATTTTATTTTTATTAAACATTTTGTTGTTGAAATTACATTTTATCGCTGTACAATAGTTTTGTGTCATTTATAATAACTATTAATATATTTTGTGGTAATAAAATCTTACAGATTATATTCTTTGTAATTTTGTTTAATAAAAGATTGCTTATCTTGCTTGTAGAACTCCTTTTGATTTGGATTTTGTGCAGTTTTATGTTCCTAAAGGATCTGATTTTTTTCTTTCTTCGTATTTTGCCTTATTCTAGTTTTATGTATTTTGGCAATGCATTGCTTAGTTTGCAAGAAAATTTGATTTTTTTTTTCTTTGCAATTTTTAGATACCGTGCTCAGTATTTTAATGTGAAATATGTTTTTGTGCTGCAGAAAGGAATATATATATATACATATTTAAATGTCTTGCATATTAATTAATAAAGATTTATTCAAACTTGTTCATTAGAGTTTTTCTTGTGTGCTTCAGTTCTTTATTCTGCATAAGCCAACTAAGTATATGTCTTGAACTATCTTTGAATTACTTCAAAAAGAAGGAACTTTATATATGCGATGCTTTTATTTTCTTGATGTTTAAGGTTGCTATCAGTTTAACTAAAGAAAATACCCGAATGGCAGACAAGAGGGGTTCTACTGTATAATTGAATGTAGACTATATAAACTAGATAAAAACTATCACATCCAAATTTTGTGAATTTTTGTGTCATTCCTCACTATTAGGATTCCTATAAGTTATTCCCTATTCTCTCTTAATATGACATCTGCCTGATAAAATGGAACTGTAGTCCTATTTTATCATACAATAAAAATTCACTCAGCATCTACAATTACAGTAGAGTCCGCTTATCCAAAGTAGTGCTAAACTTTCTGCTCAAAAATAAACTTTAGATCCAGTTTTTAAACATTAAATTAAGTGTGATGCAATTTAAAATCTGTTTTTATATTTACAAATGTATGTGCTTGTTATTGTTTTGCTATTTGATCTCTATCCGTGTAATGAACATAAACCTGAATTTTTCTCTTCGCTTTTATAATGCAGTCCACATAATCCAAGTTTTCAGTAATCCGTGGTGATGTCGGTCTCGACTCGAATGTATTCTGTTATGATTCTCATGCTTGTATTTTACCCACTTTTTTGCACAGTTCCAACTGTCTGTGATACACTTTTTTTTTTTTTTTTTTTTAAGTCTAGAGGGCATACTTAGAAACCCACTGAAATCAGTATTCAATCGTATGCAATGAATGTAAGTGTAAAGGTGCATTTTCCCTTGCCTGTCGCCACAAAGGAATAGTAGTCAACAAATATTTTTAACTAGAAAATAAAGCCTTATTCTGTAGGCAGTTACAACGAACACTAGAAAAAAACATTTAACAAAATATAAATTCACTCAATATATTAAATCTTTGTCCATTTAAAATAAATATGTATTCAATTTTTATTATACTAGGGGCCAAGGCCCCTAAACTCGCTGTGTGCGTTTTTCGTATGAGGCATTTGGCCCCTACTAAGGCTTATTTGTAAAAAAGGCATAATTTCAGCAAACAAAACCCAAAGGTTGGATTAGATAGGATGTTACCGAACCGACAGAGCTACACATTCCTTGGTTCTTGCATGTTTTTTGGAACATAAAAATAAACTTCACACTATTTTTAATTATGTAATACCCATGGAACATCTTGCATATTAGTCAATTATGGCAATCTTTCATAATTTAGCGGCTTGTGCATATGTATAGTTAATAATTAGTTCGAAGAAAACAGTACTTCATATGTTTTCTTTGATAAAAACTACAGAACAGCTAGGATAGCTTGCAACCAATAGCAACTTTTCATTATTTGGCGATTTACACATGCTCACAACCTATAATTACTGCTCATGTAAAGTTCCCGGGAAACCATTATCCATATTTTTCATATACCTTTGCAGATTGACATATTTAGCACCATGAATTATATCATCTCACTGCGCTGGCAAATATCCAAAGTGTACTATAACTGCTATAATGACATAGTTAACGCCACCAAATATTTCTTCTGGTAGCAAATACTCCAGCTGGACTGAACCGGCTTTAAAATGATCTGCATTTTAATTATTTTTCATTTTCAAGATATTGGGTTCTAACATTTTTGAACTCACTATTTAGATTCGTCCAGCTTGGAAATTTTGCCAGATAGTACCTAATGCCAAGATGGCACTTTTAAAATCAGTTACGATTAGTTATTCTGTTTTGGAAAAACAAATAATTGCTAATTCTAAACTCCTATTGTCTAAGCGAACTTACTATTTGAAAATTGTCAACTTTGTGTAACACACTTTACGAGTTATTGATTTCATATACTTTTTAATTTGGTGTAAAATGGATGTAATTATACTTCATGTTTGTCAATTTCACGTGGCTCTACATACTTGGAATTGCTTTGTTGCAAAGGAATGAATAATTTTAAGACGAATCCTGCAACCATTATGTTTTATTTTTTCAGTTTTTTATTAATATCTTCTGAAATAATTCGACTTTCGAATTTTAAGTCAAGCTTATCAGGTTCCTCGGAATTTTCCGAATCTGTGGACATGTTTATCGAAATTCAAATCTCCACAGTTTAGGAGGAGATAGGCGAACAAGCTCTTGGTGGCGACAGCAGACATTACTTTTTTTGAAAGATTTTGTTTTGCTGGAAATATCCCCTTTTATATCAATGTTTCAAGCAGAAATAATCATTTTATTTATGAGAAAAAGAACTGCATAAACTAGAAAAACTATTTTAAGCGAATTAAATCTCAATTTTCCCTTCAAAGCCTGAGAACTGGGATTTCAGTATGACATAATTGTCACTTTTGACAGCTAATTTTGTCCAGCAATGATTCACTTTTATTACTCTTGGATTTAAAATAGAACTGAAACTAGTGAAAAATCACTTAAAAATTAGGGAACAAGTAGATTTTCAGATTTTTAAAGTAGCACAGTTTGTTCTCTATATTTTTATATATAATGAAAATATACAGTCTACTCTGGCTATAGTGAACCTGTGGAGATCGTCCAATTTTGTTCACTACATCCAATTCACTAAAACTGATGTCTCCCCATATTAAACAATAAAACTTAATACAAAACTATAAAATAGTATTTTATACATAATGTTTATTAAGTAAAGCAAACATTATTAATCCCATTTATAAAAATAATGTGCATTCCATACAGTTGGCAAAAGATGCTGTTGCTTTAACCTGTGATATAGCATTGAAAATGGAAAATCAAATCGTCCAAGGTCAAGAGAGAAATTTCTTCTATTGGTTCACTTTCAAAAGTACCCTGCTTTTAAAGATTAGAATGCAATGAAAAATATTATGATTCTCTCCCCCCTTGTTTAACATAAGTGTGTTAACCTAGACACTGGCAATTCACCCGTATTTCGGGCAGGCGTTTGATAATGTCTTCTCTCTACTCTAGCACAAAAGAGGTACTCTTTGTAGGAATCAAACATCACCACCTCTGCCGTCCATTTTTTGAGTTCGCTATAACTGATGTCATGGTTCACTAACACCGAAAAATGCTATGAACATTTCTAACATATTTGAGTTGGGACTCATGAAATGAGTTCGCTATATCCGGAGTTGACTGTAAATAATAAATAATTCGAGTAAGACAGGGGCGTAGCCAGAAATTTTTCATGGGGGGTGGGTTACGACTACTGCAACTCACATATATGCATACATGTGTGTGATAAGGGAGTGAAGAATATACATTTTGTATGGCAAAAATTTCCTCATGGGGGGGGGGGTATGACTCCCCTAACCCCCTTCCCTTGGCTATGCCTCTGGAGTAAGATATAAACTTTGTTTGCTTCGTATATTAAAAATTATTCATCATAGAATGTGAATTAGGCTAGGTATAATTGTAACTTTCCATGTTTCTGTCAAATTGTGTATTTTTCGAAAACTTAATAAATTTTTCAAAGCTAAAAAAGGAAATTTTGCTTATAATTGAATACTTTTTTGCGAGGATATAGATGGGAAGTTCTAGTAAACAGTCCAGTTGATAGGATGAAAAACAAATTTTATTGATTCTAAAACTTTGATGAGCAATTTGCTATTAAGAATGGGCAGCTAACGTCACATTTAAACATCTTGGAGCTCTGAGTGACGAAACATTGGACACAACCAACGAATTGTACTTCTGCCACTCAAATGCATGCATAGATCTGCACGTGCTGTTTGAGTACACTTCTGCCCATTCCTAAAGCACAACTCTCAGGAATTAATTAGCATTCAGCTTAATGCAGAAGTTTTCTTAGATGCTGTACTTCACACAAAATAAAATCTTCTCAGAGGCTGAAATTCAGTGAAAATTCTCCAAGAAAGTCATGAGTAGATCCTCACAATTCAACAATGAAAAATTCAGAAACAGCTTTCAAAAATAAGCTCCTCAAAACAAGTTAAACGTCGCTTACAAAAGTACATAATACAAAGCCTTATGCACTTATCAGAATCAAGGTCTGCTCACAACGCAATTGGAATGAATTCTGGAGTGGCCTGCTCTTTTATACCTTACGCTGACGTTGCTCGAACATTCCAGAGATTCCATTTATGGAGAAATTTCAATAAATCGCAAATTTTGAGAGTAATGGATGTGCAATTGAGTAATACTAGGCTATTGCCTAATACTAATGCAGGGAAGCAAACATTACAGGCCCCATTAATAAAGTGTCACCAAGCTTAGCGACTTCTTAACGAAAAATCGCTAAATTTGGCATTAAAAATAAGTTCTTAAAATTGAAGTCAGCTAAGTGATAGCAACAATATTTCTCGAGAATTCGAGAAAACCCTATGTTAAACAATGGAGGCACCCAAAAGTCTATCTCACGTTCCACTTAATCGATTTTCATGCAACAAAACGTAAATTTTGATTATTAGAATATAGATTACGAATTTTATCCTAATTTAATCCCCGGGTCCCCCCAAAATTTGAAGCATTGTGATGTAATGGTCGAAAGGACATTACATCACTCAAAATAGTATTCGAGTAGTATATTTACTCACTAATAGTAGTATATTTACTCACTCAAAATAGTATTCGAGTAATAGCCAAATTTCCTATTTTAATGTTGCAGATAATTTAAAGAAGTATAAAGAACATGGGAAGTTATTATGGTACTTTTCCGTTAGCCGGGCGCAAGCGAAAATTCGCCAAATAATGTAGAATTCCGCCAATTTTCTTACAGGTTTTTTGATGGAAAGAATGGCACGAAAGAAATGAATGGCGACGAATTAAGTACACCCTCCAAAAAAAGAATTCGAGCAAGAGAGAAATTTCCTACGTTGGTTTCGTATATTAAAAATTATTTATCATAGAATATGAATCAGGCAATGTATAAATATGACTTTCCATAAGTTGTGCGTTTTACAAAAACCCAATTATTATTCGCAAATCTAAAATAGGAAATTTCTCTCTTGCTCGAATACTTTTTTTGGAGGGTGTACTTCTTTTTTAAGATTGGAGGAAATTGTTGTGCAAAATCACCGTATTCTGGAAAAACCGATAATTATAAGCATTTTTAGGGGGTAAAACTGTTTTTTTTTTTTTACAATTCATTAGTATTTGTTTATAGTTTAATTTGTTTTGCTTACTATTAATTAATATTTGGTTATAGTTGAACGTTTCCAACTTTTATTTGTCCCCAATTCTGAAACAAAATTGGGGACATTTTATATTTAATGAAATAATTAACAGTAATATAACTAATAAACAATGTAATAATTAAAAATTGTCCTCAATTACTTCTTTACTTTTTGAGAACAAATCGCAAAAAAACCCCACCTAAATTAGGGACTGTCCTGAAAAATCCTAATCTTCTGTAATAATCCTAGCTGCACGATGTGTACTCCTGAGCAACTAAACTTGTGTTGTCTGCATTTGCCTACTTATAATGGCGGACGAGGTTATAACAACAAACAACTTCGAAGAAAACGCGGTAAATTTTGATCATTTATAAATATTTTAAGATTGTTCCTTCATATCAAATGAATTATTTTTTTCGCCTTACTCTTTAATGAACTGTATATGCATGTGTTTTTAAACTGCTCTTCAATATGTGTAACCAGTTTACTTCTGGTTTCCAATGTTTGTAAACAAACAAGTGGATCTTTTACTAAGATAAATGCAATCGTGTTAAATTGTTTTCATAAATACTAGATTTATTTAAGAGTTAACATTGATGAAACTTTTTAGAATTATGTGTATAAAAGTTTTTTTCTCGGTGATGTGAATTTGTTAGGAAAGACTACACTCGTAGTGCAATAATAGTTTCAGATTATTTGTTTTCTGCATTTTGCGCAAAAAATTCATAAAATAAAAAATTAATTATGAAGTACTGAACCCCTTCATCTCAAAGTCATATGCTAATAGTATAGTATTTATTTGCGTTTTTTTTTTTTAATTATATATTTATAACTGTTATATTCATTTATAACTATGAGTGACTTAACAGCGAGCCAAAGTCAGGAATCACCGAGCGTAGCTACGTGACTTTCTTATTCCCTTAGATCAATTAAGCACTGATTTCAAAGATGAAGAAAAAAAAATAACAGTTATATTTGCGCGCGAGGTCTCATCGATGCAAAACAGGACAATCTTAAGTCTATGAATAAATGTTTTAAGTGATTACTTCTTAACGATATGACCATTCACTAAAATCTTGTTTCAGTATCATCAACTTTATGGCTATTATCAATCACCGTGTCGAAATCGGTGAAGATCGCAAAAGCGCTCTTGGAGAAAGCTAACAAGTTTTTTACAAAATTTTTTATTTACTTTAAACGTTGCAGAATTCAGTCATTCAGATTCTATGATTATTCCTCAACGACATGGCTGACCACTACCGTCTCACTGTAGCGTATAACATACAACTTGGCACTATCACTTTGCCAAGTTTGGTTTTGCATACTCTATCTCACAGGAGCAAGCATATAAAAAAATTGCTTTAAAATTTTCCTTATTAAAAAAAAAAAAAAAAAAAAAAAAATCAATCTTGTTTGTCATCAACTTATGTTATATACCTATAAAATTGGTCAGTCATAATGCTTATAATAATGGTACAGTAGAGATTAAAAAAGAAAAGAAAAACTTATTTTTTGTGAGTTTTATCCTATAAATTTTTTCATATTGATCTTAAAATAAGAAAAATGCTTTATTCTTCTAATCTTTTTGGCATATACAGGACCTCTGAAGCATTAAACTTTAAATTATTACCCAAAAAAAGTACTGTAAATGAATTCTACAAAAAGAGAACTGTTTGTGATTTTTTAAATATCGTATTAGCTCGAATACAAAGCAACACTGAAATTTTTTCAAATCCAAATTTAGTGCAATCCATTTATTTTTCATCAAAGAACTCAGTGAAAATAAAATTCCGTCAGATATTTTTTCCCTAAACGTATTTTCTTCGTTCCAGTCTTTCTTTTCTTTTGTATGCTTGCTCCTGTGTTTCTTTCTTTCTTTTCTTTCTAATTTCTACATATTTTCTTCTACCAAACTAATTTTTTTTTTTTTTTTTTTTTTTAATTTGCGAGGTTAATGATCGACTCCTGCAGAGCCGTACCCAGAAAAAAAATTTCGGGGGGAGGGGGGGGACATCCAACCGAACCAAAAATTTCGGAAGGGGACCAAGAGGTGAAAAAGGCTGCATTTTTTACAAAATGGCTTCATTTTTATTGTTTTGTTAACAAAATTTTAAATTTTTTTGTGGGGAAGGACTCCCTGGTCCCCCTCCTGGGTACGGATACAGCTCTAAAATTAAAACATCCAATTTCATGTATTTAATAAACTAACTTTAAGTAAAGAACCCTGCAGACAGTTCCTAAGACTAAATTGCAACGCAAATCAAAAAGGCTTTTTCATCAGACATACTATTGACTGCTACAGGGATAATAAGTTATCACTCTTTTTGAGAATGCTACAGTATGGCAGTTCTACTAAATCTGCTGACAGAATTGCAGGGCTTGTCTCTGGATATTGTTTAATGAAATTGTCTACTGTCTAAACATTACCAAACGATGCTGGTGATGTATAAACATTCACAGTGTATAATACACAAAAAAATGAAACTTGATTGATTTTGTTTGTAATATGGTCATACTTTACTGCCACAAGTAATACAGGTAGGAAAAGTGGACATAGCTACTGCTCCAGAAGAAAATGAATAAAAAATTGCTTATCTTTGGCAAGCAGGCATTCATGAAATCATCACTGAAAGAGTGTTCGAAATATCATTTGGGTCCAGCGGTGACTTGCAAATGAAACTGTTTCAGAAATTTTCATTGGTTTAGACCATTATCAACATAGAGGCCTATGAAAGTAGTATAAGTAATATTGAGCTAACTGTAAAACTGAATCTGATTAAAGATGAAATTTTGTCTTTGAGTTCATATACAAAAGTAAATTTAAAAAAAAAATATTCTAGAAAATACAAAATTCACAGAAATGCCAAACTGTTTTGTCCAGGATTATTATTTTGTCCACTTTGTTCTATAAAAAGACCGAGGCACTGGAAAAATAGCCAAAATGAAAATGTATTGAATATGAATAAAAGGCTGTTGCTGTGATGTAATATTGTGCTCATGCCTTTTAAGAAAAATTATTCTTAATGTTATTACTCATAATTGAATAAATTCACTTACTAATGCTTTATCAGTTTTAAAATGTTACATGTACCAGAAAGTAATGTTCTTTGTTCATATGTCAGTATTTCAATTAGCTAGAACTGCTAAAGCTAATATGAAATATTAAAAAATGCTGTTTTATCTAGCATAGCTTTTAACATATTTTTCGGGGAAGGAAAAGAAAAAAAAAAGAGAGAGAGAGAGATCCATAAAATTATTGCTGTAAAATACAATACTCACAAATACTTAAAAATCAATTTTAAGACATTTTGAAATTTGTGTGTTGGGAAGGTAGATAACCACCCACTCCTTCTTTTTTGAAAGAAAAAGAAATTATCTGTAATTTTTTTTCTTTAAAATGTAACAAAAATGAGTCCTATGTTAAGGCACAGTTTGTTCGTAACTAAAAACTTGATCATTTATTTTCTTGACTTTTAATAATTTAATGTATAAAAATAACATTACTTTCTGGTACACCTAATATTAGTTACAGCTTGATTTGAACTCTAAATTTTTGAATATATTTTCATTTTATTTTTAATTGATAGTAAAACTATTTTTTTTAATTATTATTAAGATCTAAATTTTCCTTCTGCATATTGTATCTACATTGGATATTGAAAGGAATCTCAGTTGGTGCATTTTTTCAATAATGAGAGGAAACAGACGATTTTTAATTAATTAGATTAATTAGCCCAGTTTGATAGTATAATACAAATTGTATAATAAGTTTTAACTGATTTTTTTGTTTGTTATATATAGATTCCTCTTACTGAAGGATGTAGAATGCCAGTAAGAATGCGAAATTTGGATGAAATCAGTAAGAATAATTTTATCTACATATATGTGTCTGTGTGTGTAAACAGGCCTATAAATGTAAACTTTTTGTTACTTTTATAATGTTATATACATAATTTTAATTTTTTTTTTTTTAGCAAACGCTGATGGAAGCCCTCATGAAATTCAGCTCGCAGAATATGGTATTTTTCTTTTCATATAATTCATTAGATTTAATTTTTGTAAAACTGAATTACTTTTCTGTTCTCTTGCAGTACTTTTCTAAAGCTTGTGTTCATTTTCCTGAATGTACTCAATGTACTTTGTTATTAGAAAAAATTTTCTGAAATTAAAAAATTATATAAATTTATATGTTTATTTCTATGTTACGTTTTTATTGAGTCAAAAAAAAAAAAAGAAAGAAAACAAGAAAAGCTACTGAAATGAAAAATATGTATATTTTTGTATATAAAACTATAGGGTCATTCCACACCAAATAAAAAAATAAATTGGAAAAAGTTCACTACACCATTTCAGATTTTCCTCAAATTTTGTGTAAATGATTTAAACAGGGTGGTTCTAAATTATATGTCAAAAATGTAAAGCCGGGTAGAGAGGGCCAATACGGTTCAGAGTCGCATAGCAATGTGGAGTCGAAAATGTCATCTTCACGTACCCGTTAATAATCACTTTGGAAGAACTGTTGGTCTAATTTCTTAATCAAGTTCCATAAATAATGAGCTTTTCTTCGAGATTTCCATCAATGAAATAAAATAGAATTTGTAAACTATCCATTTTAGTTAAGTGCTTTCTGTAAAAAATGCATTCGTTTTTGACAAAGGCTGGTCGGGGGGTTCAATGTTACTTCACTTCTTCCAAAGTGATTATTAACAGGTACATGAAGACGACATTTCTGACCCCACATTGCTATGTGATTCTGAATCGTCTCGGTTACCTCTACCTGCCTTTACATTTTTGACCACCCTGTAGAATAGGATAACGCCCCCAAATCTCAACTTTGTAGATTCAACAATAATTAATTACTGAGAAATTAATTATTCAAGTTTTTAAGTTTTCTATAAGATATGCCATTTTTTTCTCCGAATTTCTTAAATAACTCCTTACCTGTTGAAGTTAATAAAGTGAAAATTTCTTTTTTAGGGTAAATTTTTAATCTGATTCCAAAAATGTTATCAAAATTTGTGTGTCTTCTGTAGTTTATGCACGAGCATTGGATTTGCTAAAAAACAAAAACATGATGAATTTTCTTCGGCATGTTTGATCAGAAATACATGTTTTAAATATTTATATGTTGTTAAGGTGTTATGCCACCACATCCCAAGAAAATTTCATCTTGGCTTTCTGCTCAGGAGCTCAGCAAAAAACTATTCAATTTTCATGTGACTTTTCATATATTTTGTCTAGTTATACGTTTTAAAGAGCATGTCAAAGAAATGAATATGCAACTTAGAACGTATAATAATAGCCATTATTCCTCAAAGTAATCTCCATTATTTTCCAGCATCTACCACCAGCTCTCAGGTAGCGGTAGGTGCTGCAGCATAGGATTCATCTTCTAATGCAATGAAGTCATCAATAAATTGTCATACTTCATTCACTGTGGGGAAGTGTACAGAAGACAAGGCATTGTTCATCGACCAAAGTAGATGATAGTCTGAAGGGTCTATGTCAGAGTTATACACCGGATATTCCAAAAACTTTCCAGCCAAACTTTACTAGCCCGTCCTTGACCAGTTTTCGCAACATAAGGCCTTGCATTGCCATGAAGCAAATTAACAGGCTGCAAACCTTTGCCAGTAAATAGATGTTTACAATGGATTTCTTTCTTCATTCACAGCAATTGTTGTTTATAGTGTTCAGCAGTTACACTTTCACTGGGCTCCAATAGTTTGTTACAGTACACCCTTCATATTCCTCCCGACAATGCAAGGTCTAAGGTTGCAAAACCGGTTAAGGACATGCTAGTGAAGTTTGGCTGGGAAGTTTAGGAGGATCCGGTGTATAGTCCTGACATAGCCCCTTTGAACTATCGTATATTTTGGTCAATGAACAATACCTTGTCTTCTGTGCACTTCCCGATAGTGGATGAAGTACAAAAGTCCATTGATGACTTTATCGAATCAAAAGATAAAACTTCCTATGCTACTGGCATCCATGCACTATCTGATCGTTGGCAGAAAGTGCTGGAAAATAATGGAGATTACTGTGACAAATAAAATTATATTACCATAAGCATATTCATTTTTTTGACACACGTTTTAAAACTTAATTACTAGACTCAGTATATGAAAAGTCACATGAAAATTTAATAATTTTTTTCTCAGCACCTGAGCAGAAAGCCAAGATGAAATTTTTTGGGGATGAAGTGGTATACCATCTTAACAACTTTTAAAAATGTGTTTCTGATCAAACATGCCAAAAACATTCATGATGTTTTTTAGCAAATGCAATGCTGATGTATAAACTATATATAGTGGATTCCGTTTCGATGGAAACTGTAGCAATGTTAAAAACAGAATATGAAAAGAATTAGGTATTTATGATTACTTTGCTAGAACTGCTATATTAGCGTAATTAACACCGCTAGTCAATTGCAGATAGCCAAAATGAGTCACAAATTAAACTTGACAATAAGGACAATAATCTATAAGCAATATCAGATAGCCTTACCACAGAGACGGCCCAAGGGGCGTGCGGGGCCTCTTCTCTATCATGTGTTATGAGATAGCAATAAAATAGCCCAGGAGCGGGGACTCTATAAACGCGGGGCCTTAGGCGATCGCCTACATTCCCACCCCCCTTGGGCCGGCCCTGCTTACCAGGCCTAAAAAATGTTCCTCTAAAATGTGCTTTGGCCCACTGCTTAGAGACATTTTTTTTTTTAGGGACGATAAATGTGTCGAACATTGAAAATTTGATATTTTAGAACTATGGAAAGTTCTGAAATATCTTGCATTCTTGAAAATGTGCTAGTGATTTAAAAAAAAAAAAAAAAAAAAAAAAAAAAAAAAAAAAAAAACTTGCAATTTTATTGATTTTTTATACTATGCAAATTTGCTACATATTGTTTGTTTGATCTACAACTGTAAGCGTATGTTCTTTTTTGTAATATTTAATTGCATATATATATATCTATATTCTTTCTTTTTAGTGTTGGCTGAAATTTTAAGTATTAAAGAAACCACAGACGGTGAAACTTTGTATTATGTTCATTATATTGACTGTAAGTTACTTGAAATTAATTCATTTTGTATTATTTTCGTATGGAGGACTGAATAATGTGCTATTTAAAAAAATGGGAAAAGCATTTTCATTTTAAGTGACACTTTATTTTTTAGATCACACATGTGCAGTTGTAAAATACCCAGATATTTATATTTTTGGATAAATACTCAAAATTCATAAATACCCAGGTATTTATGAAAATTCAAGGTTTTTATTTTTCTTTTCAGTTTAAAAAATTATATATACACAAAAAAATATTTGCTTTGATTGACAATAGTTTATTTGTTATTTAGTAGGAAGAAAAAATATTCATTAAATTGAAGATGTGTAAATTTTTGAATTAAATTCATGTCTTTTTTCTTCTTTATTAATCTTATTTTATACCCTTTCCTAACTTTAAAACTAGCTGAAAGAAATATTAGATGAATTAATTTCCACAAAAAATGTGACTTAAGCTATTTAATAAGAAAAAAAATATTTGTTTTGATTTCTACTAATATAAATAATTAGCAGAAATCAAAACTAATATTTTTTTCTCAAATAAAAATCATCCATTTTTCATATGAAAAAAAAAAAAAAAAAAAAAAAAAATGCTATTATATATTCATTTACAACCTGAAATATTAGATTACAAATTTTTTTCATAAAATATATTTTTTTAAATAAAACAAAAGTTTTTAAGTAATTTATTTTACCTTTTATTACACAAATCTGTAGCTATCGTTTTTCCTGCATGAGAATAATTCATGATTCTTTCTCTAATTCATGTTTAGCTGTGATCTAATGCTGTATAAATAATCATCTGATAAAAATTTAGTTTGGCAGATTTTTTTTAATGATTTTAATGTAATAATCAATTATCGTATTGGCCCAAATATAATGCAGTGTTTTTTGACTCATCGTTTTTCATAAAAAAACCTGACTCGTGCTAAATTTGAGGCCTAGGTTTAGGATTTTTCTAATTATCTTGAATAAGAATTTCGGAGACGTGTTATATATGGGCCATGTTTCGGGCCAATACGAATCATGAAATACGGTATATATACAGGATGTCCCATAAAGGTGGTGATGCTCATTAATTCTTTATATCTTAGAGATAAATAGGCAATGTAAATTTAAAAAATATTCAAAATAAGGGAAGAAAAGGCTGCCTTAAGAAAAAATTCTTCTCATTAATTTTCAAAAAGTTACCCTTTTTAAATTTGTATACAACTCCGATGCAGAAAAAATCCCAATTAGTAAAATTTACACCATACAATAATTAGGTGATATACAAATTTTCAGCCTTTTATCATAAAAAATCTCGGAGATATCTTATAAAAAAGATGTCCAGGGCCTGTACTTGAATTTGAATGTAAATGTTTATTGCTAGTTAGCAAAAAAAGTATTTTCTTTCGTAATTTCTATATGATCATCTGACATGTTTTTTTTTCTTTTCAAAAGCAATTGAAAAGTGGTTTAGTCAGCATATATTTATCTTCATTTCTCTTAAACTTTAAAGGATTTTCAAATTCTGTACATTGCCTAATTAGTGTATGTTTTCCTACCTCTTAATTGTACTTTAATTATCTTGCTATTTGCATTAATTTCATTTTTTTATTTACTTTAGTTAACAAAAGATTAGATGAATGGGTCGGAAAAGATCGTCTAGATCTTACCAAAGTACAGTTGCCAAAAAAAGAAGTAAAAACGCCTTTGAAAGAAATAAAAAATGGTTCCCGTCCTTGTTCACCTGAACGTGAAATAGTTGTAAGTAGCTTCCTCAGAGCACTCTTTTCAAAATAATTTACTAGCAATATTATAAATATTAGTGTCAAAATCTCATTATTTAATTTATACTACTTTTTTAGGTTAAAGAAGAACCCATTCATTTATTACAGGTGAGATTTGAAAAATTTATTCTATTTAAATGTTTCTGTTTTGTTTAATTTCATTGAGTTTTATTTACACTTTTTGTTGTTATTTATACTACTAAACTAGGGTGTAGTTGCCCAATCATAAAGTGTGTCAATTTTACTGTGTTATGTTTTTCAATATATTTTCTTAACCCTTTAAGCATGTAGCTTTTGCTCCCGCACGTGCACTGCAGTGGGGAGCATTTCTCACAATAGTAGGAAAGAATAAGCAGACTCACTGCATTGGATTCTCTCGCATGCTACATTAAATAAAATCTAAAAAAAAGAAAGTAATATCTAAGTAAAGATATAAATATATATTACACCATTCTTGCACCGAATACAAATTATTTATTTCCTCATTTGACTCATAACTATCAATACTTGTATCGGAATCAGATCCACTTTCAAAGTCAGAATGATCCAAAGTATCATCTTCTGAATCACTGAAATCATTCGATAATAATGGTCTTTTCACACAAAAGCGCCTAGAAACACTGCTACAGCTAGCTCGCCATTATCACCAGAATCCAAAAATCAAACACACCAAAGTTTACCCAAGAAATTATATTTCACTTTACGGAACTATTATTGCCATCTAGTGGCAATTTTTGAAAACAAAGTATTTTCTTATAAGAATATAAAGATATGACGAGATATTTCCATCAAACACATTAAAATGCTGACTTTAAAATTAGATGACAAGTAGGACTCGTCAAACCCTGGTGTAGCGTAATATTCTGATGACGAGGTGAATTCGTCAAGCACGCTTAAAGGGTTAAGTATTGGTGAGGGAAATTTTAAAAAAGTTTAAACAGGTGATGAAGAATGCTATTTATCCAAAATATTATTTATTCAGTTAAGCACTAAGCTTTCAGTTTGTGTATCTCTATTAATAAAATAATGAAAATCTTAAGATAGGTCATCAACTCACTTACTCTCAGCTGTCTAATTACACCCAGCTTTAAAAAAGCAGGTTTCTTAGCCTGCTGTCTTGAGTTTAATCCGTTTAGTAAAAATTTCATTTTACCAGTTCAGTGTTGTTTTTTAAAAGTATGTGCCATACTTTTCTTAGTAAATTAAAAGCTCATATTAAAATATATGTTAGTTATATACAATGCAGTATTGGTTTTCATCTCCTTTCTTCTTTTTATCGACACTTTTTTTAGCACTAAGTGCTGTTTCGTTCATGCCAATTTTTTTGTGGACATAATTTGTATTGAGTCGACACATTTTCGTTGCATTTTTTAATTGTGATCACTTTTCAAGGGTTGCTAGATAGTGGTGGGGTAGTGTAATGTCAAAGCTCATCAGGGCTGACAAAATAGGCAGTTTATCACTGCAGAATAATAACTCCCCAAACTAAATCCAGTTTGCCTGTATTTTCGATATTAATGTAAAGGTTGTAAATCATATATGGGCATCCTCCAGCCTGTGGGCTGAATATGGCCCATCCTGAATTTTGATTCAGCCTGCGAACATATCAAACAAATCCCATATGAATTTCCATTGTGCAGCCCACGATTTCACTAACATCCTAAAGTTTGGCCAGCAACTTGCCAAAGGTTGCTCATACCTTGTGTAAATAAAGGTGAAGTATAATTAGATTGTGCCTGACGAAGATTGTAAACCAGTTTTAATTAGTGAGTTTAATGTATATGGATTTGGATTCTGTAAAAGTATTTTATGGAACAAGAAAGATAAATATGGCACACTCTGTTCTTAAAAAAGTGAAATATAGTTAGAATATGCCTGGCAAAGATTGTAAAGCAGTTTTAGTAGTAAAGCAGTTTTAGTACAAAATTTTAAAATAGATTTCTATTCCAAAGGAGGGTTTTTTGGAACAAGGAAGATAAGTAGGACTGATACATAGATTATGATACACTTTGCAACATAACAGAACAAGGAAGAGGAATAGTGCCCTCACATGGGTTATGATACACTTTAAATATATAGCACTTTAGTGTGCATTTAAAATCTGAAAGTGTTTCAGAATTTATTTTTAACCAAAATAATGTGTGAAGAACTTTGCATAGTATACAATTGCATGTTTTGGGTGACTATGAAAAAGCAAACCAAAATTAAAATAGTAAATTGAAAGAATGCAGCATTGATGCAAACCAATTCAAAATATAATACCAGGAATAAATTAGTTGTTGCAAGTATTTAAAAATAGAAGGAATAATCTGACTACATAATACTTCAAAATTAGTCTGCAAGTTTTACATTTTGAATTTATGTATGCCAGTCATGTTATGTTCTTTCATTTTACTACTACCACTTAACTAGCTGTTAAAAAAATAATTAATCTGAACAGTAGTGAGATAGTTAAAATGGAATTTTCAGTTCTGATATAAAATTAACATTATTACTACAAAAGCAAATCAGGTCATTAAAAAAATATATATTAGTATAAAGTTGTTGAATTCATCTCACCCTCTCTTTGTAGAAAGTATAAAAAATAACATCAAAGTTTAATAATTAATTTAAGTTTTTAACATTATTTTTATTAATTTTTTAAATTTAAATTAATTTATTCTGTTTTGTTTTATCCCATCTGTATTACTGTTATTATTTATTTTATTTTATTATTGTTTCTGTGTATTGTAATAATATCAAACAATCCTGTCATTTTTCTATCACAGAATGAAGGTTTAACTAATTGAAATCTGCAAGTTAAGAAGTTCATAAAGAAAGCATTTTAATATTTTAAAGAGTGTTGTAGCAATTTCATACTGGATTTTCATGCTTATAAAATTTGCTTAATTTTGGTAAATTAAATAAACAAAAAATGTTTCTAGCCACATATGATAGTAAGTGATATAATCATTAATATTATTTGAAAAAGATATTTTATCAATCTATATATTTTTGCCTTCAAAAATACATTCATCATTGCTATTCTGTTACTTTTATATGAAGTAGCTTTTAAAAGTATGAGGAAATTGCATAGCTCCTACCTCACCAGTCAAATGCTACTGCTTCAATTCATTGAACTTCTGCAATTTGTGTGCTCAAAAGTTATGTGATTTAACTTAACAGTTAATGTAGATTTTCACAATATTTTAACCACTATTGATAAAACTTTTGTGGTACTTTGAATGCTCAAAATATTCGTTCAAGAGTTTTACATTTTTGAACACAAAACTTTAAATAAGAAAAAAACAGTATATCCAGGCTTTTACAGTACTTTACTTAGTTTTTAGCCATTAAGGAGCTATATGACAATTCCTGAGCTTTTGAATTCTACCTTATAAGCTTTAAACTATATCAATGTTTTCAATAATTTTTTTCTCTTAGAATACTTTGACTGTGTACATAGATATAAATAACATTTAATCATAAAATATTAAATAAGATTTACCCTCAGGATTACAATCAGAATGTAAATCAAAGAAATGATTATCCAGAATCCAGTAAAGTTGCCAAGTTTTCAAGCAAAAACAAAGTAAATCCAAATTACTACTTTATAAGACTTTGATTAATAAGTATAAAGTTTATGTTCAAGGAAAGTTAAATATTGATATCAATTCTTTCTCTACAAAAATGTACTCACATCACTTCATCTCTTGCGCTCTTGTGATTGTCCTTTACTCCTCCCCTTTCTATTCCTGTTTTTATTTAGTTATTTTACATTTATTTTATAACTGTATTAGTTTTCTTTATTACATGCCTCTTTTTTGTTTTTTATTAATTTATTTATAGTACAAAAGTTATTAAATATGTTTACTAGCATTCGATTTTGTATAATCATTAAATCTGCTACTGTTGTATTAGGAAGTAAAAATCTCTAATTTTTGAATGGCTTAAAGCCTAAGCATCAGTATAATTTGCTATTGAATTTCATATGTACATGTATTAATAAAATATTCACATTCAGCACCATGTTATGATTAATTTCAAAATATGAAATATCCATTAAATAGATACACATATGCAAATGAGGAAAAAGGAATTTGTGTAGTGTGTAAGCAGAGCTTAATTTGCATAGGAACTCACCAGATCTCAGCTTCTGTACTTCTTTTTTCTGAGTGAATTTTTACATATTAGGCAAAATCCAGCAGAGCTCACAAATATTGCACTATTCGAATAACTGTAGCAAGTAATAATGTAATCCATTCTTGAACAATTCTTTCTGTAGGTGTAAAAGCTGATGCTGTTCCAGGTCGATTAAATCAATTAATGTTATTATTCAATCAAGTAGGTGTATTTGCTGTTGATGTTCTGATATTTGTGGAGCTAACACCGCCCATACATTAATTCAAAATTATTCCCCTTTTCCCACATCACTCACAAACTGATTATAGCAGACAGATCAAGTTACTTTATCAAGAGCCTACTACGAAGAGCTTTTATTGGAAGGATGAACATAGTGTTTTTGCATATGCTTTCATAAAATTATGTTCAAGATGCCTACCGTGTGCCATGTAATGGGTAACTGCTCCCGTTGCATCAATCTGGTGTGCACATAAATACATGCAGCATGAAGGGTTTTCATTGGTAGAAATCCAAAGGTGCCAGATCTGAAACTCGTAGTAGCCATAGAACCGAGTCCCCCCATATCTAATCCATTGGCTAATTTGTTTTTCCTTGCACAGGATGTGACATCATCACTTTCTTTTTGCATTTTTCTCGAAAACTATGGATCGCATAGGCACAGTTCTGCGAGCATTTTTTATGTACTCACAATGAGGAATCTGGCTGTGCAGAGTTAGGGCAGTATTAATTTATGGGACACCCTGTATTGCTTATAGTTTTCTATGCTAATTTCAGACTATTTCACTGATCTGCAGATAAAAAAATATGTCTATACTATTACATGGGGAAATCTTTGAATTGTCATTATCTTAATTGAATAAGCTATTGACCCCCATATTGCAGAGATTGCAGGGGTTTACAGTATACCACTGAATATGAACATAAACTCAAGCAAATATTAGGTCTCTGGCACTTTTTTTTAATATAAACTAAGCCCTGTGTGTAAGCATTTTCAGCTGTGTGCTTAACATTTTATGCCAAAAATAGTGTTGCAGTTTTTACATGATGAATCGGACTAATTGCTAAAAAATATTCGTCACTGTGGCTCAATGTTTTATGAACCAGAAAATTAAGAGACGAGATATGAGGCTGTCAAAAAGAGTAAAAACCCAAGTTATACCTGATGCTGAAATCTAAAAACTTAAATTAAAAATTAAGAAATATATTGAAGTCAGTGCTATAATTTAGATATTATAATTAAATATAAACATACTTTTTTTTAGATTCCTATCATTTTAAATGATTTTGTTGGCAAAGTTTTTCATTATTCAGTTTATATGTCAACTTTTTCCATTAAATAACTAAAATACAGGTTAATTAGGTTATATTTATTTGTTGCGCTTTTGGGTCTGTTGCAATCCTTACATACATCAGTGCTTAACATATTGAAATTTTAATGCCTTTTCTGAACATTACAAATCAAGATTCTAACTCATTTTTATTTATTATGTAATTTCAAGAGAGCCATATTACATCTTCTGAAAAGAAAGGGATTTGAATCCCTATGTGAATAATGTTTCTTGTTTCACAGGTCTTAGCTTAGATAAGATCTATTTATGTTGAATTTAAATGAATGGTGATATTTTATGCACTTCAGGAATGAAATTGTAACTGAATCATAAGAAATTGTTTTGGAAAAATTGTACTAATTTAAATTATTATAAAAAGGGTATATACAAGTTTTTTCTTGCAATATTTAAAAAATTTTAACGGCATGTTAATTTACTTTTTCTCTTTCATAAAGAGTACTAACAAGCCTTAGAACAGGTTTCATCTTATTTAATAGATACATGATAACTTTCATGCATTCTCTATACTATTTCTTTCTCTTTTTGCAATTCTCACACACCATTCAAGAAGAATGTTTCATTTGTTGACATAAGAATCTCCCCTGCAGATTTTTCTTTAAATGATGTATATTGAAGTTTTGACATTTTCATTAAAAATATAATGTATGTTCATTTGAAGTTGAGATCATTCTAGTTTTCTTCTTAGCTTTGTGCCTTCGAAACAGTTTGTATTATATGATATGTGTCAAAGTATCAAGTGATGTATTTTCATGTTTAACATGTTTGTTACTTCCCCCACCCTTTAAAAAGTAATATTCAATCTCCATTGTATGACTTTTGTTGTTTGCAGATTTTGTTTCAAGCTGTTATGCTACTGAATAGCATAAAAGCATAGTTGTAGGATTCAATCATCGCTGAAAAAGAAATATATATAAATAAATAAATACAGCATTATAGAGTTTAAACTAAACAAGGAAAGTCATGTTGTTCTCATAAATGTCAGGCAATTTTGTGTAAAACAAAATGGTTCTGTTATTTTATACAAAGTTATTTATGTTTTAAAGTTTTTATCATCCTAGAAGATTATTATGTGCTCTTTGGTATTATAAACTATTTATTTAACAGGACTGTTTGACATTTCCTAAGCTATTGAATTCTACTGTATGAATTTCAATTATGCAAATGTTTTTAATAATTTATTTTCTCTAAAATATTTTCAATGTGTACAAAAATATAAATCACATTTAATTTAAAAATATTAAATGAAGAATTTACCCTCAGGATTACAATCAGAATGTAAATCAAAGAAATGATTATCCAGAATCCAGTAAAGTTGCCAAGTTTTCAAGCAAAAACAAAGTAAATCTAAATTACTACTTTATCAGACTTTAAATAAATAAAAAATGTATGTTCAAGGAAGTTTTGATATTGATATCAATATATTTCTCTTCGGGAATGCATTCACCTCACTTCATTTCTTCTACTCTTGTGATTGCTCTTTACTTTCTTTATAATCTTTTTTCTTCTAGCTATTTTGTATTTATTTTATCTCTTATGTGCTTTATTATATGCTTCTTTTGTTTTATTGATTAAAATGTAATATTTAAATAAATGTGCCCTCAAATGTTCAACTTCAAAAGTCACAACTTTTACTGTTTTATTAGAAAGTAAAATGGCTTAACTAGTTAAAATTTATGAGCACTAATGTAACATATTTTTTATCTTATTTCTAAAAATGTATATTTCTTTTCACATCATTTTTTTAAATACTAATTAATGCTGTAGATCCTTTGTAATTTTCTCTCCCTTATTTTCCAATAGTACAAAAAGTAAAATAATACTGCATAACATTTTCTGGAGTGTTTTAAACTAAATTTTAAAATACTTGAAAGGCAAGTTCTGCATAATTCAGTTATCTGCTTCCCCCCGACCCTTCCTTTAAACTTTTTTTTTCTTAAAAAAATGATAAAATTAATTTTATTGATCATATTTTCAAACCTGCTAGCATCCTTACAATGCTTAGCATTGAAAAAAGAATCATTTTCAATACTTTATCTGAACATAGAAAAAAAAAACTTTTTACTGCATAAAAAATTATTATAATTTGGGTAGAAAATGCATCAAACAAAACAGAGTTATTAATATTAATAATATTATTAAGACCTAAAAATCTTCTTTTTAAAGTGACTATCTGTGCCCAATAGTTACCATCCCTGTCTTTGATTCAACCTAAAAATTTATATTTCCTCTTTCCTTTTAAGCTACTTAGCTTGCTTAGCTAAATTTTTAACTGTAGATTTCTAAGTAGTTCTCTATTATAATGATTCATGTTAAATCAAGCACTTTGCTGTATTTAACTTATTTATTTTAAACCTCTTATTCATTAAAAAGAAAGGGAAAAAAGAAAATCATTCTTATGATTAAATTTTTTATAATATTCCAGATCTTAACAAGACTTTGTTTTTTAATAGGTTGTTGCAGCTTTTTAACGGTATAAAATAAACTAGTATTTTTCTTCCTTAAGTACTTTCTTACTAATTTTCTCTGCTCTCTTAGAATGGAAACGTACCTCAAAAGAAATCTACAGCTGGTAGGAAGCGAAAGTTTCCTTCATCTACTGAAGAGCTTATTACTACTGGTGTATGTAATGTATGAATAAAGTTTTAACTAACTTTTTATACTTTTAAAATTGATATCAGTGTTTGTAATTTTTAATTTGTTGTCTGTTAAATAGTGGTTAAAAGATTTACTGTTATTTTACCACTCTGTGTTGATCACTAATATTATTCTCTTTTATTTATTTATTTTTCCAAATTAATTTAGATAATTTTTATTTCATCTGTTTATACCTTAATGTTGTGGTTCCTTTATGTTTAAAAACATTTTTTACTTGGTCATAAATCATCTTACTGATTAATAATATTGTCAAATGAGAATTTTCATATTCAAAATATTGTAATACAATTTTTTTGGATGTAAAATGCAAATTTTTAAATATTTAAAAGACTGACAAATACAGCTCTCTCTCTCTTTATTTATTTATTTATCTTTTAATCAAAACTTATGATTGTGTTACTGGTATAATTGAAACTTTTAATATGTGTGCTTAAAAAAAAGTTATCTGAAGAAAATAAATTACATTTTTTAAAAGTAAAATAAAAATATAAATCAAAATGTTAGTATATCATTTAAAAAGATATCTGACCTTTAAAATTTTCTCCAACTTTATTAAACATAGCATGCTTATTTTGTTGTATTATCAATCTTTAATAGTACTTGTTGTGTTGTGAAAGTTTACGCAGACAATTGCATTGTGCACTTACTTTAGTTGAAATGTAAAAAATTCATCATAAAAATATCTTAAAAAATTCATCATAAAAATATCTAAAAAGATATAAATTAAATAGAAATAACACTCACCAGAAGTAGTACTGATTCCTCAAAAACATCAGAAATTTGCACATGAGAACAGTATATCCATGGCAGGTATTCATGCTGCTGTGTGGTAAAATTTGAAAGAAACATCATATCATTTAATGACTAAGATTTTATTTGCTTTCTTTTCTTGATTATGACACGGTACATTGTAGAACACTAAATTGCTTATTATATTTCCATATGTTTAATCACCTTATTACTAGGTTAACTTAAACTCGAGTCCAGAAAAACACCATTTTGGTGAGAACGCCACATGTAGTAAAGTCCTGGTCAGGACAAAATGAAACTATTATCTATGGAAAATAAAATAAAATTAGAAACAGCATTAATATTCTGTCAAAATAAAGAAAAACACTCCAATATGGATTTTCATCAAAGTATTGTGCCAGAAACATTTATTCAGCCATTACAAAGAATTCCATCATCTACCTCATTCCCTGGATCAACTTATAGACTCTCTGTACAACTATTTTTGGATAAGATGAAAATTTTCTGAATTGAATTTATTAATTTGCTTTGTAGGTGAAATTTTATAAAAATTGTATGATGTGCGTTGAAATTTTTTAATGGTTAAATTCAAGCTCACACACTTTTCCTCTTTTTTTGTCTTCGTGCATTCTCATCATTGTTTTTAATTTCTATTATTTTTATTCAGGATTCTAAAGATGCTGCTCCTAGTCCAAGAACAACAGGCAGTTTAGTTGCTCATCATGATGACTTAATCACGCGCATGAAAAATATTGAAATGATTGAATTAGGAGGTCACAGAATTAGGCCGTGGTACTTCTCTCCATATCCTCAAGTATGTGATCTTTTCATTACTATAGTCTGCATCATTATGACAATCCTTTTAATCATTTCATCAAGTTCCATCTAGCCTATAAGTGGGATGATAGTTTGCCTTATCACCTGCTGGAATTTTTCATTCACTTCAATTTAAACTGAATTACATGTTTTTAAATTATTTTTATCTGATCAAAATTGAGTAAAAATCTGATGCTTCTCATTTAATGCAATTTAATTTTGAAAACTGTTTATGTCACAGGACTTTTGAGTTAGATGAAAAAAACTAACCAGTTGTATTAAACACTCCAAAAAATTAGTGTAGCTTCTCATAAACTGTAGTATGGATCTTTACTAAAAGTAAATCTACATTCTCATAGAACTATCATAAAAACTAGTGTAATTTGTGCAGGTATTGCTGAATATTTTCTGTTTACAATTTTTTTCCTGAAAGTTCTGTAACTCGTAGAGTTTGAATGTGTATAAAAGTACAATTTATGTAGAGAATTTCTGAATTTTTCATCACTATCATCATTTGATTCTTTAAGAAGCTTCTCAGAAGTCATATGATTTCTTTAAAGAATTAAAGACAAAATGTAATACTGCCAGAAAAGGATCTTGTACCTCCTCTCTTAAAAGAAATTGATTAAAATAGGTATAGCACGTTTGATTAACTGTTCAGAAAATCAATTTTTATTATGGTATATACAAACATGACTCATTAATGTTTGATATTACTTTTAAATCTAACACCCGTATTCACGAAACTTTCTACCAGCTGGTAACAGCCGGATTACCATAGAATCGGATGGTTAAAAAAAAAAATGGTATTCACAAGGCCAAATCGGCTGGTTACATCTCGTTTTTAACAGACGAATGTAACCAGCCGAATTCGGGTGGTTACCGGCCTGTTACATTCGACGCATGCGCTGTGAGGCTCTAATCTGTTTACAAACATGGCGGACTACAGCGCTGTTGAAGACAGAAGATATGGAAATTTTAGAATTTATTGATAGATTTGCAAAATTTATGTGTGAGGAGAAAGTAAACGGTTTAGAAGACTTGTGTGTCAAGGATTTTCCAATACATTACCATCAAAGTAAGTAAACGGTAAACAGGCAATAAAGGAAATGTTTTAAATTTACAGCAACCGTGTCAATGAAATTATGGCGCAGCGGTAAAGCGAGCGAATGGCAAGCAGTAGTTCCAGGGTTCTGGCCTCGCTGCGGCCAAAGTTTCACTTCTTGCTCTCTCACCCCCCCCCCCTTTTTTTTTTTTTAACATCTCTTTTTTTTTATTTCTAAAAAAGTAAGGCCCTCTGGGATGAAGTACTTAACCATTTTAATTAGGTGTATAAATTCGACATTATACTACAATACCATCAAAATCAATCATGATCCCAATCCTGTCAGAAAAAAAGAAATAATTTTATTAATTTTTTATTTTTTTCCCAGCAAGAGCATTGCAAAATTTAATAGACAAAGCCATTTGAATTAGCAGGGGTTAGCTGGGCTGGAACAGGTTTCTTTAATTAGTCCCCTTTCTAAAATTCCTTTAATTGATTTCCCACCCTCCCCCGAAATTTTAGTCAATGAAATTAGTAGTTTTTTTATTTGCATTGATTCTGCAGTTCAACTATAGGTAAAAAAAATTTCAGCGCTACATACCCCCCATCCCCTCCCAATTTTTATTTGCCTACGATTTTGCAAAAGAAGAACATGTAGCTTTGAGACAAAAATTCATTGACATTTGTTTTATCTGTTTCAAGGGGGAAGTAAATGTAAATTTTAACAGAGTCTGTTTTAAGCTTATAGTATTAAATATTTATTTACATACATCCGATAAATAACTAGAAATAACACTCACCAGAAGTAGTACTGATTCCTCAAAAACATCAGAAATTTGCACATGAGAACATTATATCCATGGCGGGTATTCATGCTGCTGTGTGGTAAAATTTGAAAGAAACATCATATCATTTAACGACTAAGATTTTATTTGCTTTCTTTTCTTGATTATGACATGGTACATTGTAGAACACTAAATTGCTTATTATATTTCCATATGTTTAATCACCTTATTACTAGGTTAACTTAAACTCGAGTCCAGAAAAACACCATTTTGGTGAGAATGCCACATGTAGTAAAGTCCTGGTCAGGACAAAATGAAACTATTATCTATGGAAAATAAAATAAAATTAGAAACAGCATTAATATTCTGTCAAAATAAAGAAAAACACTCCAATATGGATTTTCATCAAAGTATTGTGCCAGAAACATTTATTCAGCCATTACGAAGAATTCCATCATCTACCTCATTCCCTGGATCAACTTATAGACTCTCTGTACAACTATTTTTGGATAAGATGAAAATTTTCTGAACTGAATTTATTAATTTGCTTTGTAGGTGAAATTTTATAAAAATTGTATGATGTGCATTGAAATTTTTTAATGGTTAAATTCAAGCTCACACACTTTTCCTCTTTTTTTGTCTTCGTGCATTCTCATCATTGTTTTTAATTTCTATTATTTTTATTCAGGATTCTAAAGATGCTGCTCCTAGTCCAAGAACAACAGGCAGTTTAGTTGCTCATCATGATGACTTAATCACGCGCATGAAAAATATTGAAATGATTGAATTAGGAGGTCACAGAATTAGGCCGTGGTACTTCTCTCCATATCCTCAAGTATGTGATCTTTTCATTACTATAGTCTGCATCATTATGACAATCATTTTAATCATTTCATCAAGTTCCATCTAGCCTATAAGTGGGATGATAGTTTGCCTTATCACCTGCTGGAATTTTTCATTCACTTCAATTTAAACTGAATTACATGTTTTTAAATTATTTTTATCTGATCAAAATTGAGTAAAAATCTGATGCTTCTCATTTAATGCAATTTAATTTTGAAAACTGTTTATGTCACAGGACTTTTGAGTTAGATGAAAAAAACAAACCAGTTGTATTAAACACTCCAAAAAATTAGTGTAGATTCTCATAAACTGTAGTATGGATCTTTACTAAAAGTAAATCTACATTCTCATAGAACTATCATAAAAAACTAGTGTAATTTGTGCAGGTATTGCTGAATATTTTCTGTTTACAATTTTTTTCCTGAAAGTTCTGTAACTCGTAGAGTTTGAATGTGTATAAAAGTACAATTTATGTAGAGAATTTCTGAATTTTTCATCGCTATCATCATTTGATTCTTTAAGAAGCTTCTCAGAAGTCATATGATTTCTTTAAAGAATTAAAGACAAAATGTAATACTGCCAGAAAAGGATCTTGTACCTCCTCTCTTAAAAGAAATTGATTAAAATAGGTATAGCACGTTTGATTAACTGTTCAGAAAATCAATTTTTATTATGGTATATACAAACATGACTCATTAATGTTTGATATTACTTTTAAATCTTAGCGGCCCACCAAATGGCCAAGTGCGTGACGTTGAACATTAGTAGATTGCTGAAGTGTAAAGTTCTAGATCTCTGGCCTACCATACGGCTATTGATCTAATGGTTTGGACTTTTGGGCAGTTATCTCTTGATGTAACATAAATTTGTGTTAGAATCCCTTAAAAGTCCTCCGCTCAAGTCATGCCTGTCCCCTTAAGTAGATATCCCCTGTAGGTTTATCTTAGGAAAACAACTCCAACGTGGCATATCTGTGTAAAGTCATAATGTGCATGTCATTCATATATGTTAAAATATAATTTGATTAAAAGTACAAAGACTCAATGAGAATTATTAAAATGAAGAAGAAAAATTAGTCTATTATTTTAGCTTCTGATTTGAACTCTGTAATGAAGTGCATTTATAACTTCTTTTAATGATTATTATTATGTAGTTCAATTCACATAGTCAATATAACTTCTATGTGATGGCTTTTTTACATTAAAGCTTTAATACCAACTTTAGCTATCTGTGTTTTCTTAAAACTAGAAGATAAAGCCTGCTCTGAAGGCAATTACAACAGGCACTTAAAAAAAGGGGTGGGGGGGAAGGATAAAAAATATGTCTACACTTAATATATTTAATCTTTGTCCACTTAAAAAAAATAACTTCATACTCAATTTTTATTATATATCAAAATCAAAATTTTTCTCATTCGAAGGATTTCATTTCATTGGGAGCATCCCCTCTTATACCAAAGTTTCATGCAGAGGAAACTGTTTTACTCCTTAAAAAAGTTATACTGGGTAATCTAGAAAAACTATTTTAAAGAATTTGGAAATGCAATTTTCCTTTCAAAGTCTGATAACTTTGACTTCAGTATGACGTCATTGTCACTTGCAACACTTAATTTTGTCTTGCAAATGGTTAGCATTTTTTACTCTTGGAAATAAAATAGAGCTGAAAATCGCAAAAAATCTCTTGAAAATTAGGAAACAGGTGGATTTCAGATTTTTAAAGTAACACAGATTATTATCTTTATTTTTATACACAATTTTGAAAATTTTCAAGCAGATTGTAATAAAATCTACACTGTTTGTACATTTTCTGTGCTTAACTTTCTAATCTTTATGGAGTAATTGGTAGTAAAAGTTCTGTCTTCAAATGGTTAAACCAGAATTATTCCAGAGTCAAGGATCAGCGTAGCTATATAGTAGAACGAAAGAAACTTTTTAGCAGAAATTTTGTGAAAATTTAAATGAATTTGAGAACTGCTGAAAATGAAACAGTACTTGCAACGGTTGCTGTTACTTTTTAATCTTTTAAATATTTTTGAAAATTTAAATATTTTTCTAAGAATATTTTGGTCAAAATAATTACATTTTTGAACTTCTTATATATTTTAGGAACTTGTAAGCCTGCCATGTATTTATTTGTGTGAGTTTTGTCTAAAATATATGAAGTCTAGACACTGCTTAAAAAGGCACACAGTAAGTTAATTTTTTTAATTATTTGGTATTTTTCTTTTTTTAAAATTATTTGGTACAGTGTATAATGCTTTAACGATTACTGTAACATTAGTTTTTGTACATGGATACTGTAAAAAAAAAAATAATAATAATAAATGTTTCCTAAAATGTAAAAATGATTTAATTTTTTAGCAATTTTGTGCACAAAATATGACGTAACTTAAATGAATTGAATAAGAATTAGTGTAACTTTGACATGCTTAAATTTATTTTTATGTGCTACATAATTGTGACGTAATTTGTGGTGGAGGTGACATTGCATTGTGTGCTATCTTATTCGTTGAATAGAAATACTTGCATCACAAAAATCTTCAAAACATGCACAAAGATGAGAAAGAAAAAAAACTCACCAGGAGTGGCACTACTCCATTCATATTATTTTAAGTTAAAGCCTTTGTAAATGAAAAGAAAAAAAAACATCCATGGGAACATACTGCTGCTGTTTTTGAGAAAGGATTGAAGAACACCGCGTGATCTATTTTTAACCGATAAAAATTTATTTTAGTCAACCTCCTCTTGATACACCATTACATCATATAGTATTACACAACAACGATAGTATATATATCACAAAAGAAATCTTGGTTACTATGTCAGTAGGTTGACCAAAAAAAAAAAAAAAAGCTTGAGGCTGGAGATTTGCCATTTTTTTTATTTGTACTAACTCATCATGCTTGTGAGTTCGAATGACTAATAAAGAAAAACTAACTATTACTTATCCTAAATAAATATTAACATTAGAAATTTATGCAACATCGGAGAATTACACCACAAGCCATTCATTAAGTCACTCCGACAAATTCCATCTTTTTCTAAACCTACCCTCTAATCCCTGGCAAGTCTACACGAAAGACTTCACCAGACTACCTCTCTCGACAACAACTTTGTATGAAGTGGCACTTTTTCCAAACCGAATTTTTCGGGCCCAAAATTGGAGTAACCCAAAATCAACCAATGAGCAATCTTATTAAAGGGGGAGCGGGAGCACCGAGCCATCGGTATTGGCATTGAATCGCAGTCCAGCGATGAACACACATAATTGCCAGCTTACGCCAAAGAATCTGATGCAATCGTATTTACATTTCCGTCATGCACAAACATGAAGGTGGAGATGCTGCAATACCAGCTCGTGATGTCATCATTCGCATGAGAAAGAAAATCCGAAAAGAATGCTTGAATTTAATAAAGGTAATTTAAAAAATGATTAAACAAAACATGTGGCGATCTTTGACACCACAATAATAAAATTCAAGATTTTGTCATTAAAAATTTTCTAGTTTAAATAATATTTGTTAATAAGAATTCGATAAATTATCAACATTCTTTGCATCAGTGTTGCTTTTGGAGATTCAAGCCATTCTGCCACTTTTAAATGTATAAAAACCAGAACTGCCTAGGCATTTTAAAAGTCATTATGTCTTCCATAAGATAGTAATACAAAAGTTGATATTTTACACCACATAAGAAAAGGGTCAGATTAAATGAAAGTAGGTTTGCCAACCATTAGCTCCTATGTGAATTGGCAATAAATTCTCCATGTTTCAGTGTTCTTATATAGTTGTGCCCAATTGTGCCGTCTCAGGTAATAGATATATCTTATCTTAATTTTATTATCATTATGTCAGGCACAGTTTTATTTTACACAATTTATTTATTATTTTACACAATTCTATTTTACAGACAAAAGTATAATCTTCTAGCTATGAACAGAATCTTAAAAAATATACTTTTGTATTTATTTGTATGTAAAATATAGTAGTTTGTTTTTTAAAATCATATCAGTAAAACTTTTTTTCCTTCTTTCAAGCAAAAATGTAATCTGAGGCATCCTCCAGGAAATGAAATCTATCGAAAAAACTCTATTTCTTTTTTTGAAATTGATGGTAGGAAAAACAAGGTAAGCACACATTGGTCATTTATTTTATCTATATATCTGTTTGTGTGCATGTGTATATATATATGTATATATATATATATATAGTACAAAGTAATCATTTATATTAAATATTAGTCATTTTCTTTCTTCTAGGTTTATGCTCAAAATCTTTGCCTATTAGCTAAGTGCTTCCTTGACCACAAAACACTATACTATGATACAGATCCATTCTTGTTTTATGTTATGACAGAAGTAGATAATAGTGGCTTCCACATAGTTGGTTACTTTTCAAAGGTTAGTTTAGCTTATGTGCTTTTGAAGGTATTTAATTATAGTTTATTTTCCATATTTGTGTGGAATGCATTTATGTGATTCGATCATTTTAAATAACCCTTATGTGACTTGATTATAACATTTCTTTCAACTCAGAAAGTGTGTTGAGTAAATATTTTGATATCTACTAAAGAAAGCAGTGTGCAAGCTTTTAATTTCATTCCCTGTTGGATGCATGCTATAAGGCTTTATATAAGCCATAATCACTGTTAGACAGTTTTAAAAATAAATTATGCTGCACTCTTAAGTTATGCTACACTCTTAAGTTATGTTACATTCTTAAAGTGTCTCAAGCACTGAAATTACATTACAAATTTTTCTGAAGATCCATGTAAGTTATTGCAAAACACTTAGCTAATAATCTTTTTCTGAATGTTTATAATCTCTAGATTCACTTTCTGTTACAGTGTAAAGTACACAGCTTATGACACCACATTCTGAATTTTTCAAGTTTGAAATAATTTTAATCTTTTTTAAAAGCTATTGAAAAACTTCACTATTTATTTAAAGATGAGTAGTCATTCGTAACATTGTCTCTCATTACTTGTTAGGTTGCCTTGATAGTTTTAAGTTCCCCTTTTAACCTCACTTTTGTAAAAAGGGTTTTAAATAATTTTTGATCTAGGAATTGTCTTTTTCTGTCTATTTTATTATTTGCTTATTTATTTAATTTATATTCTTCTTATTCAAGAACTCTTGCTATAAATATTGAGTTTAGAAAAATGTTGTCTATATGTAAAACAACAATTTCTTAAAAAAAAAAAAAAAATAAGAAGTCGTTCTCTCAAATTTTTTTTTAGAAATTGTACTTCAAACTTTAATTATCAAGCCCTTTATATAATGAATGTGTTTCATTCTACTTATCTGCTAGAGAGTGTAATGAAAATTAAATTGTTTAGATTTAAAATTGTGCTAATTATAGAATTTCAGACTTATAGATCAGATTAAAGCAATTAATTTTTTTTCCCTCTCTTAAGCATATACCGTATTTTCCTGCCTATTACCTGCAGCGGCATATAATCCGCTTGCACGTTTTTCAGTGGAGAAAAAAAAATTGTTTACAGATAGTACACAGTGCCGTATAATCCGCAGTCAAACGGGAACTTCTGGTATTGTTTCACTTAGTACTCAGCCAAATAAACGTGCAAGGACGGCGCTGGGTTCTGCGTGGCCCATGCTGCATACACATTAAATATTTTTGGAAATAACTTCAATTATTTCTATCCATATTTTTCAAAAACATTTATTTTTTTGTTACATTTTCACATAAACAGCGAAAGAGAAGACTGCCGAACTTTCCCTTTTTCCACTAGGACTAAAAATATTAATTTTACGTTAAGTAAAAACAGCTGCCTCACTTGCGATATCTGGCTGATTTCCCCTCCCCAAATGATTTTGCTGGTAAGCCATCTTTGAGTATTATAACACAAACATTTCATTTCAGAAGTATACACACAATGAGATGTTTGCTATTTATTAATTATTTTCAGCTGTCTTTTCGCAAGTTGCTTATTTATTTATGGATGGATTGTGAATAAAGTGCAGAGGAAAAATGTTTCAAGTTATACAGAAATTAGAAATACTAGAGTTTTAGCATGGCAATTAAAACAACATATTTTGAAACTGGGGCTGTATTAATGTGAAAATGAGTTATACAATTACGTATGTTACTCAATATTTTTTCACTCAAACAAAAAATAATATAGATACTCTTTTTTTAAACAGAATGTTTAAAAGTATTTACAGTTTATTAAAAACTCAATATTTTAATGTTAATTAGAAGATGCATTTTGCTGCAGACATCTATTATTGAATTTTGTTGTAAATTCGGTACTAAAAATTTTTCAGGGAAAAAAACAACAACAACAACAAAAAAAACAAACAGATAATCCGTGGCAACGTATAATGCGCATCTTAAAATTTTAAACTTTTTTTACAGATAGTCTGTGGATTGATTATAGGCGGGAAAATATGATATTTTATCTGAGTATGTAATTTAAAAAAAAGTTAAATATAGTAATTTTCTTTCTATGTTACCAATATAGAGTAATTGGTAATTATTTTCTAAGACTTTTTTCTCTATTTAAGGAAAAGGAATCTACTGAAGATTACAATGTTGCTTGTATATTAACCCTTCCACCATATCAGCGAAAAGGATATGGAAAAATGCTTATCGAATTCAGTATGTATTGAGCTTCTTATGCTTGTTCTACCCTGATACAGAAGATTCATCATAGATTTTTCCTATCATTTTTAATTTTGCATTAAAAAATTGGATTTTTAAGCAGCAGTAACCTTATTGAGTAACATTATTTTGAATATATAAGACTGGGTGTGCACCAGACCTTTACAATCTGAAAATATTCAGCAAAATGTGAAACGCATCTTAAATTCAGGTATGGCCAACAGGTAATACGTAATGCCAAAACTGAAATGTGAAAACTTACTTTGACACCTACGTCTCGTGTTAGTTTGTCAGTTTATAACATATTTAATTAAATGCTCATGCGAATTGAAATGTAAAAGTTTATTTGACCCTGTAAAGGCTATCTTAAAATTTTTTATAGAATAAAATGTTGGCAGCAGTAATATGTCTGCTGTTACTACTACTACTATTATTCATTGACTGAATAGTCCCTTGAGAGACTATTTGACTTGAGAGTCTGCCTCAAGGCAGCCCTCCATTATTCATGGTTCTGGACTTTGATTTCGAGTACCTATTTTATTTCTGCACCCATAGGCTATGTAGGAATTATTCTACTCTGGTTACCACTTGGCAACAATAACATGTCTCCACACCATATTCTTTCATCTTTTTTTTTGTTTTTTTTTTTTTTCCTCAAAAAATGTAAACATTCTTTAAGAAAATTCATTAAAATAAAAGAAGTTGGGCTTTTTTTAAAATTTAATTTTTTTTTTCCTTTCAGTGATTGTTGTTTCATTCCTTACAATTTGTGAAAAAGAAATTATAATAAATATTCTGTTTAATCATATTTTATTAACAATTTTAAAATAAACCAGTACTTAACTTTTAAGTCATTAGGAGGAGCTTTGATTTGCTTATGCATGTACTGTTGCAAAAACACAATGTTTAAATCAAAAGTGGCACTTAGAACACTCAGTGTCGACCACTTCTATATCTAAATAACATTGGTATCTATGAACAGCTCGTGTAGTGACTAACAAACCATTCTATCATACCTTGAGTCCAGGTTTGATAGAATGGTTTCCCAGCTTCGGCATTAACTTGTCCATCCTTTTATAGGGGGTTACTTTGACTGTCTCCTGGGTGTCCTCATAATAAGATGACCAATACTTCACGATTTTGTGGTGGCAAGTGCCCACCCTTAAAATTTAAAAGAAAAAA
The DNA here is from genome assembly GCA_038373885.1 of Cheiracanthium punctorium. NCBI lineage: Eukaryota > Metazoa > Arthropoda > Arachnida > Araneae > Cheiracanthiidae > Cheiracanthium > Cheiracanthium punctorium. Next base: position 84,136 of record JAWZYV010012804.1, on the reverse strand, counting down.
AAAATCCGAAATTCTTCCAGATTTTATTTATGCACTTGAGTGTTACATTTATTATTAAACGTGTAATTATTATTATTATTTAACTTTTCAGAATTTTTTTTTAACCCATTCGCCCATATGAAGGCATATGATAACTATAGGTGTTCATATACACACCCATTCTCATACTTTGATTCGAGAATATGGCATCGATTGTAGTGGATCCCCTGGTCGTGTAATGTTTTGGATTGGTTCTCAGAGCAAGATTCAACTCTTCAAGTTCCGTTATAAAATTTCTTACTTCTTCGGAATTGAAATCTATATTGAAATCACCTACTAAAATTGTTTTACAAGCATCGTCATGTAGCAAACATTCAAATATGCCATCCAATTTTTCATCATAACTTAATTGATGACTGGCATACACGACTGCAAACCTCACTTTATCTTGAACGTATGCAACAGCCACTTGCACACCGCAGTAACACGACTGGAATGATTTTTTGTAGTGTTGCATAAACTTTTCCTTCATAAAGACCATAACTCCTGATGCTTTTCTCTTTCGCAAATCACTGTCTATTTTTCTGTACTAAAACGAACCCAGGAATTTGGTAATTATCGGATGGAAGTGTCCAAGTTTCTGCTAAAAGTATTAAATCACTTTTCATAAAACACGGATCGGCTATTAAATCTTCGTAATGGGCATGAATGGACTGTATGTTGTGGTGCATAAATTGAATGCCTGCATAATCATCTCTTTAGTGTAGAAATCTATACACAGGTACAAACGTCTGGATGCTTCTTTCTCATCATCTGTTAACTTACGTCTAGGCATGCTAGTGTTAGATTCGACACACTAACTCGACATTCTTAGACAAAACAAAACATTTATTTTACAAAACGTACAATGTAACTTACAATTACCGTACTTCGTACATATATTTTTTAAAGCACTTCTTTCAATGCATTTTTTTCCTAATTATTTTTAAATTCCATTACTTGTCCATTGCCATTTCTGAATTGCTATTGTAATCACCAGAAATCATGCTTGTGTTGTAAATGTTTGATATTATAAATAGCGTATCTCTTTATTCATGGTGTTTGAACAATGAATCCACGCTAATGTACACACCGTAGAAAGGCCCCACGGAGGGTTCATTAAAAAACACAAAAGAAAAGTCAGCAAAACACATTTGAAATGACGTGCTAATTGTAGGAAAATCGTGTCTACACAAAAACCGTGATCGAGCGATGTTTTTTTGCTAACCATTCTGCTGCTCATGAACTATCCTCAGAATTGGCAAAAAGTTGTTTGTACCTGTAGCAACTGTTTTTCTTTTACATGTGATGATACTTTTATTGGCTTTTACTTTTATTCTATACTATATAACTCCCAAGCACTTCAGATTTTTTGATTAAACTTCTTAAATTAATTACAAAAATACAAATTAATTATAAAATGTACAACTTTTTGTTTTCTTGAGAATTATACATACAGTCAACTCCGGTTGTAGTGAACCGCTGAGGACCATAATATTTCATCCACTATATCCGTAGTTCATTAAAACCGAAGTGTCCCCATGGTGTACAGAGATACTATATGTGAATTGGGACTAATGGTTTGTGTTCACTATAGCCGAGTTCACTATATTTGGAGTTGACTGTGTATATATATATATATAGAAACATATAACCCCAGTAGCACAACTAGTTCAAAAAACGTTCAAATTACGTTGGAAATACGTTTTTCGACATTAAAAAACGTGTTTTAAACTTTTTTTGGACTAATTGTGCTACTAGGGAAACAGGGTGTCCAGTGCTAACGGTGCCCAATGGCTATTTCCTAAACTGTTAGTCAGAGACACATAGTTCCAATTGCAGAAATTCTTTAAATTATATAATCTTTTATGTCAGAAACAATCAAAGTCAATAAATCAATTCCTCAAAAATTACGAAATTTAAAATTTTATACCATCCCCCGGTCCTACCAGAACTAAGAAAAATTTTCTTTTTAGAATTTCATGCACAATTTAAAAAAAAAATTGTCCTTTTACGGCCAATACTCACCGAGTTACAGATGCTAAAAGTTAGAGCAATTTTCAAGCAGCAAAATAGGGATTATATATAAAATGAATTTGTGCAAAATTGTAATAAAGAAGATTAATGTTGAACTATGTGTATCCAATAAATTAACATAAAAATACAGCTTATACTGAAAATAGAATTTTTTTTAAGAGTTTTTTAAATAAACTGGTGTTAAATAACTTAAAATAAAAAAACAAGGAAATAAAACACTTCATTAAATTAGAGATGAAAAATTTTTAAATACAAATATATGCATTTTGGAAATTTAAAATAATATTACAAATTCTGTTAGCATAACATTTACTTAAAAGTAGCTACCTTCAGCTGCAATGCAAATATGCACCATTGTAGAAAACTTTTCCTTTATTTTGCGTAGCGTACTAGGTGCTACACATCTGCATTTCATGCACAATAAAAAAAAATTGTTCTTCTATGACCAAAATTCACTGAGTTACAGATGCTTAGAGCAATTTTCGAGCAACGAAATAGGGATTGTATACAAAATGAATTTGAGCAAAATTGCAATGAAGAAGATTAATGTTTAACTATGTGCACCCATTAAATCAACATAAAATAAAAATTAATACAGTTTATTCTGAAAATAGAATTTTTTTTAAGAGTTTTTTAAATGAACTGGTATTAAATAACTTAAAATAAAAAAACAAGGAAATAAAACACTTCATTAAACATTAAATTAGAAAATGAAAAATTTTTAAATATAAATATATGCATTTTAGAAATTTAAAATAATATTACAAATCTTGTTATCATAACATTTGCTCTAAATAGCTTCCTTCGGCTGCAATGCAAATATGCACCAGTGTAGAAAACTTTTCCTATATTTTGCATACCTTACTCGGTGCTACACATCTGCGATTTAGTAAATATAACCCCGGATAGATTTTATAGAGCCTGACTAAAACCTTCTGCTTGAAAATTAGTATTCTGAAATTAGTTTTGCTTCTTTCTCCGCATTTTGCCAGAAAATGAAATTAAAATCTATAATTTAAAATTTCAATATTCATATTGTCCCTTAACGGTTTACTGTAGCGGGACATTTTTAACCCTTTCAATACTAGAGCCCAATATCTGGTCTGCCCTCAAACAACCGAACCGCCTGAGGTTCACCTGAAGACTCTTAGAAATTTCATCACAAACGATCCCACTGCTTCAGTAATCAATCTTAGTTGGGGCTGGGGTGGGTAGAACATAATCCACTCTGTCCTATGTTATCCTTATTGAAAGTGGAATAACTTTTCAGCCAATACTTTCCTTATCTTAAAACCATTGTCCAAAATATAAAAAAACTCTCGTAAATTAAACGAAGATAAGTCCAAAAAATGCATAGATCTCTCTTCCATCAGGTGAAATTCCCTACAAAACAAAGATGACACCTTACTGAGAGAATGGTGGAATGATTACCACCTACCTAGCAAGAAAGAGGGTGGGGAGTGGAAAGCAGGTTTGTCTAATCACTCTTTTGGATGTTTGCCTGGGTATTTCCTATGGATGGGTGACTTGGGCCCTTTGGTTGTGAAAGGGTTAAGCATGGAAAAGTGTCTTAAGTCAAAATATTTGCTGCTTAATAACTCTGTAAATTTTGGTCGTAGGAGGACAATTTTTTTTTTTTTTTTTTTTTTTTTTTTTTAAATCAAATTGTATAAAGAAAAATTTTCTAAATATAACTGATAGGACCAGGGGACAGTATAAAAATTAAAATTCTGTAATTTTTATAGGAATTGATTTATTGGCTTTGATTGTTTCGGATATAATAGATTGTACAATTTAAAGCATTTTTGCAATTGGAACTATGCGTCTCTGACTAACAATTTAGGAAACAACCATTGGGCACTGTTAGCACTGGACACCCTATATATATAAGTTGTACAACTCTTGAAGGAAGCTCGTTTTTTATTTTATCTTATAAAACTGTAAGGTAAAATAATTACAATGCATTGAAAGTAATGAGATTTTTATAGCATAGTTTTGGTTAATTTTTGAAAAATGTTTTATAGTACTGGTACAGTCAAATCCTGTTGTAGCACTTTTTGTTTTTCGAACATCTTAAAATGTAAATGTTAGATAAAATTTAAAATGATTTGTGGCCTCTAAAGTTAGGGGTTTAATGACTGGTTAGATTCATATTAAAATAATTTAGAAGCAATATCAAAATTTTTTTTTTTTGGTTTATGTATGAGTCATGTGATTAATTGAATATATATATTGTGTTTATGAACTATTGCTTAATATTTTGATTAGCTAAAAATAATTATTTTAAAAAGTATTATTGATTTTTTTTTCATGCTCTTGTGGAGTTTTGTTGTTAGTGTTTTATTATTTATTTTCAAGGTTATGAGCTTTCAAAATTTGAGGGAAAGACTGGATCTCCAGAAAAACCATTGTCAGACTTGGGACTTTTATCATATAGGAGTTACTGGTCAGAAACTATATTAGAAATTCTCATAAATGTGAAACCTGGAGAAAATGGTGAAAGACCTCAAATTACTATTCAGTGAGTATAAGTAAATGTAACAAAAACACCCAGCAGAAAACTGACATTTAACACTAAAACTACCGGGCATTTTTTTATAAGGACAAAAATAGCAAGAAATTGGGTCATTTGATCCTTCTTGGTAGTTTTAGTGTTAAAAGATGATATGGTGAAAAGATTTCATGCATGTTATTTTACAAAAACTTTGTAAAATAACATGCATGAAAATGAAAAGGTACTTGTAGACAAAAAAGTCGTCATGGGTGAAAGAAAAAGTTACCCTTCTTCAGCTCTCACTCTTCTGATACTGTGGATGTTCCAACTTTTTGCAGCTGAAGAAGGTTGAACAATTTTGCATCCCCCAAAACTAATCTTCTGTCAATAAGTACTTTTTTATGTGTGTTATTTTATAAATTTTTAGTTATTTCATGTAAGTAAATGCACTACATAGGTAAAGAATATGTGCAGAATGGTTTTATAAAATGATAATAGGAAAACTACATGACTTAAGCTGTAAGACTACAAATTTAAGAACTGTTGAAGTGAAAAAAATTTCAGTGACCATGTAGACATAAGACACGTACTTCAGTTAAACCCTGTGGTACATTACAATCACAACTAATTACCTTTGTTGCAAAGAATCAGCCAGCAGTGTTTTGAATTGTAACCTAAATTGAAGCACCAAAAAAAGTAGAAATGTGAGCGAAACTGATGTGCTGCATCAGTTTACAGACAAGTTAAAAGAAAAGTGCCCCCAAATCAAAGATGCACTTAATTATTTAGCTTCATTAAAACTCATATGAGATAAACCAAAACTATTAAAATAATAAATGCAACTTACAAAATTTAACTAAATTTTAATTTTATATATTTTCCAATTACTTTTTCCTCAAAATAATGTCTCATACTAATTTTTCTAATATAATCCACAATGTCTGTGTTTATAGTAGTGTTATTTGACTGCTGCATTTAAAGTAGTTCAATGTTGGAACGAATAAAAAATTTTTTTTATTGTGGATTATAAAGTAATTATGATAATTTTGCTTTAAACTTGATTTCTGCTATTTATGTTCATGATTTTTATTAATTTATCGATTATTATTTTTCTGAATATTTTCTCTGTTATCTTGTTATTATCTTTGAGTACCAGACAAATTCCAACCTTTGTGGGGTTACACATTTACTAAATAAAATGAGGTAAATGCAGTTTTACATCTAATTTTGTTAGCACTAGAGTACTATTAACTTCAAAGTATTTTGTAATATTTATTCATTGTTATTTTAATCTTCATCATAGGGCGGGGGGTCTTCTGTGATGTTGCAGAATTTAATGTGTATGGTCAAAAAAGGAATGATGATTTAGTGTGAATGGAGCTTTATTTTTAAAGCATCTGTGTTAAAAAGACAAAGTCAGTTAAAGAGGTTTCCTTTGATTCTTGATTTTTAATTACAAAAATAAAATAAATATGTGATGCGTGTGAGTTTTCGTAGCTCATTTGAATTTTCATTCAGAAATATCATTTGTAAAGAAGAGCATCAGTTGTTTATTTAAGACAGCACGGGATTTTATTACTATGATTTCACTTAAATTTAAGATTTAGACTTTTGCAAAAGAATAAAACTACACCAAGTTGTTATACAATTTCTGTTATAATTTTTGATTTATAAAATATCTCATGTATGCTATTTAAAAAGCATGAAATACATATATAAAGCTGAAAGAATTAAAAAATTTTGTATTTATCTTGTTTCCCTTTTTTTTTTTTTAATCTCATATATTTATAATATTAGTTTTCATTTCCTTCATGCTATTCAATCTGCTATTATGCATTGATTAAATTATATTATTCTTTTGTTATTTTATTCCATTCTGATATTTTAATTTTACAAAACTACAGCTAAACAATTCACAAAGTTTGCAAGACTAAAATTTGCACACTCTCTGCAAACAATATAATCTTCTATCTGTGAGTTTGAAAAGCCGCAGTATAAAGAAGCCAGTATCACAGTCAGTGATAATATCACACTTTACTTTTTGATGAATGTTTGCCTCATAAATATACATATATATATATGAAGCTATATAAATTAACAAGAAATAACGAGAGTGTAGATACACAAAAGAAAAATAAAATTACCTCTTCCCACATTGGTAAAACAAGTAACTTTACAAAAAATATTTAAAATTAATGAGGCTAAAGAAATTTAGTGTATAATTCTGAATTTCCTTAGCCTCAAAATAATATGTATAATTAGTTTATTCATGTGTTCTTTTTATTTTTACAGCTGCATTTATTTTATCTGTGGATATTAGGATAATTTTCTTATTATGACCTAAAATCTTGAAAAGTCTGCATCAACTCTAGTTCCAAGCTGTGCAGATTTTGAATGCTTTACAGTATTAATGTGCTACTATAGATTATTTTATATACTTACAAACTATCACTGGAAAGTCTAAAGCTTTATATAATCATTTTTATATCAGCTTTATATAAAGACTTTGTATAATCATTTCCAAATTTGATGTAGTTCCAGTGTAACACGTGGCTTGAGAGTTTTGTTCTGTTGATCAGTTATATTATAAAAATGCTTAGCAGTTAATGTTTTCAATGTGGTTCTTCGATTATTCTTTTGTTAACTTTTGCTTTCTTCTAGGGAAATTTCTGAGCAAACAAGTATAAAAAAAGAAGATGTGATATCTACACTACAGTACTTAAACTTAATCCACTATTACAAAGGACAGTATATCATAACATTGACTAAAGAAGTTTTGGAAGCTTACAACAGAGCTGCTGCCAAAAGAACTGTTCGAATTGACTCTCAGGCCTTACACTGGACTCCCAAAGATTGGTCCAAAAGAGGGAAATGGTGACAATCACTGTTGCTTCTAACCACTAAAGAAAATTGAATTAATGTCAATATTTAACAAAGCTTTAAAATATATATATGTATTTTTAATTTCAGGCAAATTATGATTAGTATTGAAATCAATCATTTTTTTTTTAACCTTATAAATTAACTTTTTAGTTTCTATGGAAACTTGTGCATATCATGGGAATAACCAACTGGTTCAATGTTTTAGTTGTATCAATAGGGAAATACAACTTATCATGTGTCAGAATAATGTGACAATAATTTCTGAAATATTTTCAAACCACTCTCTAAATTTTTAAGTGCTTTTATTCTTATAGGGCATGAAAGGGTTAAAATTCTGTGTTTCCCAATCAAAAGAATATTGTGGAAGATCATCATTGTGGTTTTTGTGGAGCACCAATGAAATGTTATTTTCCATTTTTCAAGCAAGTTGTTTATACTGTCTGTAATACCGAATTGTATCCTTATCACCAAAATTGATAAATTAAGAAAAATGCAGAAATCTACATAAGTTTTACACTCAGCATTCATTGAAAAGCATTGTTCTACATTTTAATGGACGAATACAACCAATTTGCTTTAATTTGTTTATAGAGTAAAATTTCTTAAATTATTCTAAAACAATTTTTTAAAAAGTAATTATACAAAACACATCCCTGAGCTATACATCGTGTTATGTATGAATCTCAAGTTGTATGCCTTATACAAAACTGTGAAATAGGGAATTTACTGTATTGTTAGTAAAATGGTGGAAGAGAAAAGAATTTTCTGAGTAGAAATCTTTTAAATATTGAAAATGCTTTATTTTTCTGCTCTGTTAATTTTAATGGTATGTGTTCATAAAAGTTTTGAAAATTTTAGATAATTTAAGAAAAGTAGAATTTATAATGAAAGAATATATATATATAATAATAATAATTAAATTCATTTTAATGCTGTTCAAAACAAATAGAAATTATCTTTTTTTTTTTTAGAAAGTGATTCCATCAACCTTTGAAGTTATTAGGCAAGTTGGAGTGTATAGGCTGATTAATTTTATTTTTTACCAACTATGTGAAAAATTCCAGAGCTGGGAATCGAACCCAGGACTACCGCATAACGTGCGGGTGCTCTACCACTGAGCTACTCTGGGACGATTCCCAGATGAAATTTCTCGCATTAGAACCGTTGGCATTTATTATCTTCCTCTGCAAACCACAGATAGAACAGATGAAACAATTAATTTGCGACAACTCCGTTATGCCGCGGAAATTGTATTTTTTAGAAAGTGATTCCATCAACCTTCGAAGTTATTTTACTCAATAACTTCAAAGGTTGATGGAATTACTTTCTAAAAAATATAATTTCCGCGGCGTAACGGAGTTGTCGCAAATTAATTGTTTCATCTGTTCTATCTGTGGTTTGCAGAGGAAGATAATAAATGCCAACAGTTCTAATGCGAGAAATTTCATCTGGGAATCGTCCCAGAGTAGCTCAGTGGTAGAGCACCCGCACGTTATGCGGTAGTCCTGGGTTCGATTCCCAGCTCTGGAATTTTTCGCATAGTTGGTAAAAAATAAAATTAATCAGCCTATACACTCGAACTTGCCTAATAGAAATTATCTTGTTCTTCATTTTGTTTTCCAGAATTCAGCAACATTAATTTCTAGTAAGCAGGATAAAATTTAAATTCAATGTGCATTTTGCTTTTAAAAGGAAATTTAGTCAGTCCTTTAAATTGAAAGTTGTAATTTTTTCTGAATCAAAATTGAACATGATTTTTTTTTTCTGTTTCTGTTTTATTTGGCTTTGTGTTTGTATTTGCTTAAATGACCTTTTTATGATTTTAGTTTAAATCAGGATTTGTATGCCCTCAGGGATACTGGGAAAACTCAGGGAATTAAAAATCCAGCTTCAACCCTGGAATTAATTTTTTTTTTTTTTTTTTTAATCTTCCTTTTCTGTGCTGCTTTCTTTTGTATGGCCTTCCTCACTCCATTCCAACAGCCATGAACTTCCCTAATGAAATAAGACCAAATAATTAAAACTTTGCAAAATAACACACGTGAAAGGTACTTATCAATCTGGGTATGTGTTTTGAGTGAAAAATTTTTTACCTTTATCAGCAGAAGTCCATACACAGACCAGATTGATATGTTATGTGTGTTATTTTACAAAGTTTTAACTATTTCATCTTTTAAATATCAGCTTCTTTTCAGTGTTTTTAGTTACTTCACAAATTATGTGCTTGCTATCGGAAATCGTTAGTAGCAGGCATACTACCTTCTAATACAGTCTAATACAAAAAAAAAAAAAAAAAAAGCAAAGTTGTGAAAGCTTAAAAATGATGTTAGAAAGACATAAGTTTTTAAACTAACTTCTTTAGTTAACTAAACTAGAACATAATTAAAAGTAAAACGTTAACCATGTGCAGACTTAAACATTTAATAAATTGATTAAAAAATTAACTTTAGTGGCCTTCAAACTACTCTCGCACTAACTAAATGAAACGATAAACCATTGTCTGCTAAACAGCAAAAATACCTCCACTCATATGAAATGATATAATATGAACACAAGATGGTAGTAACATTAAATGGCAAGGAAGAAGACAAAATGGTTTAACAGAAATGAATGCATATGATTTGAATCATGTCTAGCTTAGCACTGCATAAGAGGAATGGTTTACAGCCGGTTTTATTGCTGCTGTTCTGAGCTTAAATGCATTTGCACCCATTTCTCACTGTGGTCGGTTGAATCAAGAGGCTGCTTTTTGTTACTGAGATATGAAGGGAAATGTGAAAAGGATGTTTTGGGCCACCAACCCCAATTAAATGTGAATTTTTAAAAATCACTTCTTAAATGATGTGTTGGGCACAGCAAAAATAACCTCCTTAAGTTCCAAGTGTGTGCCTGATAGATTCGGCTTGGTGTTGATATGCCAGTCAGTCAGAACATCTTCCTTTATATAGAGAGATTAAATTGGAGTTTAATATGATATTTGTATTTTTACGAATCATAATTTGCCTGCTTTTCTTAATTTAATACTTAACTTTATGAGCTAGTTAAGTGGAACTTACAGTTAAGAAAATAAAGTGGGTGTTTTTAAACTTAAATTATTTATTTATTTGACTGTAAATATTTTAATGTGAAGCTTTTTTTTCTGCTTTGTTGTGTGATAGAATTAAATTGATTTACTGTGAGGAACCCTAAAAATACAGTTAAAATCATTTATCACATAACTTTTTTATATCCTATAACCTTGTGATTTATTAAAATCAGTAAATAACTTTATAAAAAAAACTCACATACATTTTTTAAAAATAATGCAAAACATATGTTTTGTTTAGTACAAATACTACACTTTTCTACAGCTGCAAAATGTTTTAACTTCCACACTGATAGGCGAGTCATAGAACTACAATGATGGTACCTTCGTACCACTCAAAATATGTTTTGCTCAATTGTTTATGAATGTATGCTTATTAAAAAGTTATTTATTGATTTTTACCTTTAAACACCAACTTTTTTGGTGTTTTTATCATGTGATTTATTGTCTTATCACCCTCAGTTTTTACTATACTAAGTCATTTACATTATTCAGAAGTTTGTCAAAAATGTCACTGCTGCTTCTCTATGGGGTTATGTCATAATGGAAATTGTCTGTATTTTGCATGGAATGTGTGAATTTGCATGTATGAATTATGTGGAATGTGTTGCGGGAAATATAATTAGGGAAACAATCGAAGCTTTTATTTATTACATTTGTCTGTGGCCATGTTGATAGAAAGTTTTAAAATTCATATTTCCTATGAGATCTTAAATTCATTATTTGCAATCAAATCTATAAAATTTAAGTAGCAGTTTGTTGAAATAGAATTTCATGATGAAGTGTTTCATTGTTTGCATTATGAACTACAATTCACTAGTGTTAATATCTAATTATTAGTTTGATGCAATCTTCTGTTACTTTTGAATGCATATAAAAATTTTAATTGTGAAGAGTAAGTGAAAATCTTAAAAATTAGAAACTAGAAATCACATAAATTTTTATAAGGGAACAATTTTTCTCTTTCAATTTCCAGAAATATGCCAAAAGTAACAAACTTGCTGATGTTTAAAACATAAAATAATAAAAAACTTTGTCAAATAACACCATAAAGGCTACTTGAATGGCCATGCAGCTGTTATGAGCAAAAACTTTTTCCTCTTCCTCAGTAACAATCACCTGAAGACAGAAATGGGGAACTGAAAAGAAGGTAAACAGAAAAAAAGCGACGAGCAAGTCGGTGCCTATGGACTGTTGCCAAACAATGACTTGCTTGTCTCATGTTTTCTATGTACTTTCTTTTCAGTTCCCCGTTCCTGTCTTCAGGTGATTATCACTGAGGAAGAGCAAAAAGTTTTTGCTCGAAACAGCTGTATGGCTATTCAAGTAACCTTTATGGTATTATTTTATGCCAAAAGCATCTAAATGTAATGTGTGTAATGTTGCTGAAAGATCTTGAGCTTTGACATTTTTCTTGTGATTATTTCTATAATAAAATATTTTAATGTTGAATGTCTACTTTTTTTTTTGTATGTGTGTGTGTGTGATTGCTTTTTGTTTGGATTACCTAAACAATTTCTTTTGTGGTTTAGATTGTTGTAGATCCTATCTGTAAAACTATTAACCAAATCAAACTTATTAACCAATCAGAAATCCATTATTTAAACTCTAATCAAATACTGTAGTAATGATGAATATGAAAGCTCTTTGCTCATTAGAAATCAGTCTGTTCTATCCTAGAACAGTTGAAGATTGCTTTTTAGTTTATATTTTTAAAAATATACTTTTTAATTTTGATTAAATATAATATAGCTAACAACTATAATCAATCATAAAGATATTATAAATTAGTGCAAATGAACTACACTGCACAAAATCTGCTATGGAATCACAATTTTTAATTAGAAATGTTGTGATAATGCCAGATTTTTATGATTTCAGAATCTCATTGAAAGTTCATAATAGTTTTTTGTGTTACCTGTAATCTATAAAATATAGAAATGAATTTAAATATACATTAAGTATTTTAAAATCATGTGTATTTTGAAGTAGTTTTTAAAAATGTTATCAGTTTTATTTGTATTTATACAAACCCTTGTAATATGGTTGGGTTAAAAGGATCCATAGTTGACATCCCAGTGGATTTTGTAAATACTGATTTTAAACTCTAAAATTATTTGTAAAGATCACAGCATTTTTCCTCTTTTGTTTTGAGGACGGGGGTTAAAACTGTTAACACAGATTCCAGATGTGCTAAAATGTAATTTTCAAGAAAAGCTTTAATTTTAATATATAACATATAATATTTAAAATATAACATATAATATTTAAAATATTTTCAAAAAACTAAGTTGAGTGCTTTGCAAAACACCCAAATTGCAGTAAAGTTTCTAAACTGACACATACAAAATTTACTTAGAAGAAAATATACTTATTAGTATAAATGTCCCTTCTTGGGTGTTGATTAGACTGCCCTGGATGTGCAGTCTTGAGAAGAAAGCAGAGTTACAAATTTCCAGGCTGATCACATTCTTCAATTAGAACTAAAATTAACGTTTTTCTATTGAGATAGTTAAAATTTGCGTATAATTGGATGCTGCAATGCATATAATTTTATTGTGTTTTATAGGTACTAAATAACATGTGTCACAGTTAAATATTGTTTTGAAGGTTTTAAAGATCTTTGTAAAGTTCTCGATGCTTGAAACAAACAGAAATAGCAAAAGTTTTTTATTTGAAGCAATCTACAAAAGTCTTATCGTATTTATATACATGATTTATCTGTATGAAATTAAATAATTAATTTTTGACTTTTTAAACAACTTGATATTTGTTTTTTAGGCTGGCCTGAGCAACTGAAACTTCAATTGATTTTTGTTTACTTTTATTAATGGAATACCAAATATTTTAAAAGTATGTTATGTGTGCCATATTATAGTATACATTTTGTAGTACAAATATAATTATTTCATTCATTTTTAGTTATCCATAAATAAATAATAAATTTGTAAAATCATTGTACTTCAATATTATAGTTATTTAGTGTGCTTTTTTCATACTATTTATATATATATATATATATTTAATTTAATAATAAAGTATAAAATATTTTACAGTAATAATGCCGAAGCAGTGGATAAGTTTTGCTTCTAAATTTGGGAAAACAGACAAGAAAACTGCTTTGCTATTGTGTCCATATCAAATACTGTGGTGAGATTTCATAGTAAAGAACTTTTTATAACTAATTTAATTATGTATTTTAAAAATTATAACTAAATCTGTTAAATAAATTAAAAGGCAAATTATATTTACTTAATTTTGTTACAAAGATAACTAACAATTGTTGCTATTTTAGCTTGATAAAGACTGCTTAGCTATGGTATTGTTATTGTAAAATATATATCATGAAATATTTCTTTTATTGATTGCATTTATTATTATTATTATTATTGTTGTTGTTATTCATTTTACATTTAGAAGAGCCATACAATTTTTACAAGTAACCCTTAAATGTTAATACACTTTTGAATTGTATGCAAAATTTTGTCTTTGAAAATAAGAGAAAATTTTTATCTTTTTATTGGCAAATGCACTTAAAATGCAGTGCACTAAATTTGTAAATAATTGTAGTTTTTATAGTTCAGTTGTGCAGTAAAATCTGTTTAAAATAGAATCTATAAATTGTAAGATTGTTTTTTGCTTTATGATAAGATTTCTTTAAGATTACTACAATTTGCACTGGAGAAAAGGTAGGAGTATAAAACAGTTCACATTAATTAAGTGCCATCTGTTCATTTCTAAAACATAGGTATAAATGCATTATTTAAATGGGTCGTTTCTTTTGGCACTATGTTAATTTTCTTTACTTTTGTCTTAAATTGAGGCTATCTTAACAGATGAGATAAATTTTGTTTTTTTGTAGACATAATTATTCTTAATGTATGTAGCTTCCAATTTAATTGGGATGTTTTTGTTACTATGAATTTGGTATTGATTTTAATATCGTAGTAAAAATAAAATAAAATAATATATATATTAATGACTATGTCATTTTATCTCTCACGCCCTTTATTGAAAATTGTCCGAAAAATGTCTCAAAAATGCGACATAATTTTACATGTATTTAAATACTATTAGGTCACAACAGCTTTAATCTATTGTTACACTATTTCGTAAGCTGTAAAATATGCATCACATGTATTTTTCTATAAATAGGTTACAATCATAAAAATTTCAAAATAGGATTGACACGACAACACAGGTGAAATACACGAAAGATGGGAAATAAAATGACATAGCCAATTAATATCGTTTTAATATGGCAATAATGAAACTAAAAAATTAGGGGGGTACAGGGGGGGGGGGTCTTTCGTGACGAGGCTCGAACAGCAGAGTATATATATATATATTATTCATTTAATTATTACTTTTTTATTTTTTCCTTTCCTTTCCATACTTCCAAATTATTAATAATATATCATTTTTTTTTTCCTACTCCATGGCATTACTCCTCTATTGATGGCAGTCAGTTATGATTAAGTCTTCTCTGATGGCAACATGCACTAATACTGCCTCCATTACTGAGCTTCGATCTTCTTGTCGGTCCACTTCCTCGTTGTTTATTTCTAATAGCTACGGTCGCGCCCCCAACTTACAAAAGGACCCTAATTTTGGTCAGCTTGCAGAAACTTGTAGAAACCTAGCTATTATTGTTTTTTTTTTTTTTTTTTCCCCGATTAAATTGAAATGTGTGTGCGGTGGCACCTGATGATAGAGCACACCATTTCAATTTTCCTTTCCATTTTCCGGCTATTGGTGGATACATGTGATTAGGCTTAAAAGCCCACAAGTTCTCATTTGGCACTTTATATCCAATTTATCCACTCTTTCATTGCCTTAAAAGGCTATGAAGTTAGCTATTATATATTATATATATATATATATATGTATCATGATCTTTTAGTTTTCATCAACAATCTTCTGGCTCATCAAATTTAGTTAGGTGTACAGGTCTGCAGGCATAATAATATGATCAGCACATTTAAAGCTGTGCAAACCTGGCCTGTAGAGATTTCTTTTTTATAGCCACTCATTAAGTACATCCTTGACTAGGGCACGTTGATATTAATTTACTGATTATTTGCCACAATTCTTTTGAGGATGAATTTTTTTCTCCATCTTCTAGTTTTTTACTCGAGTATTTTAAAACACTAGAATGCTTTTGTTGTTGTGTAGGTTGTACTTAAAAATATTACTAAATCCGGGATGA
This sequence comes from Cheiracanthium punctorium, assembly GCA_038373885.1. NCBI lineage: Eukaryota > Metazoa > Arthropoda > Arachnida > Araneae > Cheiracanthiidae > Cheiracanthium > Cheiracanthium punctorium. Next base: position 68,410 of record JAWZYV010012804.1, on the reverse strand, counting down.
CATACTTTGAATCGTTATAAATATTTGCTGTTGATAATTCTTAATATGAAATTTTAAGATTTTCTGTGTTTGAAAGCATAGTTTTATTTTCTCCTGACTCCTTTCACCCTCTTCCATTAAAAATCAGATTCCTCTTCTTAATTGCAGACTTCCTTTTACCAAGTGATAACCCTGTCTCTAATTAGCTAATAAACTAAAATTAAATTTCTTATGTTTGATTTTAATTAATTACCTTTAAAATGACAGTTTTGTACTAAAATGGAAGGTATTTTTTCAGAAGAAAATCCTTTATATGTATAATTCATATAATTTAATTGGTTTGTCTAATGTTATTGCAGATAGATATTCATTCAGATTTTTTATTTTCATATAGCCAGTATATTCCAAGATTTTGTTTTAGACAAATTTTACTGTATTTTTATGATTTTACTATGCCAAAAAAATGTTAAGAAACAAGTTTTATTTGTATCTAAGGTTATTTATTTAAAAAATTTGTTTTATAAATAAATGAATAAGTCTATATTTATTGTTAAATGAAATTGATAAATTGTTGTTTTAGTTAATTTTTAAAAACCTTATTGAGATGCATTTCTTACATTGCAACTGTTTTGCTAAATTTGATAGACAAAAACAAACATCATTTTGTAAAAGAGTGTTTTATAAAGCTCTATATCAGTTTCATATTCTTTATTTTGCTACTTGCAGTATATCTTTTTCTCCTAACTACCTAAAATTGAACGACATCAAATCCCCTAATTCTGCTAAAATTTTTAAATCCTTAGTAGCTCCTTTGTTTCACGCCACTCTTATTGCGCCATAGAAATAGCACAGCTGAGGTTGAAATCATTTTTAATGTTGTAAACTGGCACAGTTACAACATTCCTGGAACAAGTTTAAAATATCACACAATATCTTGTAATTAATTTTGGTTTCCATATTTATATATTTAGTTAAGAAAAAATTTGATCATTAAAAAAAAAGAAAATTGTAAATTTGTTTTAGTAATTCAAGTTGGGATAATTATTGTAGTATTCAATCAGCATTGTTTAATTTCTGAGATGTGTTAAATTTACAGAGTTTTCAAAATGCATTAAAACCAAATGCATAATTAATGAGATTTAAGTACAGTTAAACTCCTGATTATCTGAACAATTGAAGACTCAGCTACCACAAAATTTTATTCCATTTATAATTTGGAAAATGCCCCGCCCCCCTCAAAAATAATAATAATAATTACTCTATTTACGTTAGGGATTTTAAATAATTAAAACAAAAATTTATTTTATTAAAATTAGTAAATGTATTTCAATAAGTATTGTTTGATTACAAAACTGGTCACTTTTTCAATGTGCATATATAATTATATGTGCACAAACAGTCATGACTGTATGTACATGTTTGTTTAATTATATATATATGCATTGTTTTCGCTTTTCTGTTAGAAAATCTATTCATTATGTCTTATCAACTTTTTTTTTTTTAACTACTAAGAGATTCATCATTATGTTCCTCTAAATCAGCAGTTTCCAACTGCTGATTACGAGCAGTTGGAAGCTGTTTAGGTGGCGGCAGGGGCACCACTGCTTGAGGGGCACAGACCATTTTATAAATGTTTTTTTTTTGGGGGGGGGGTGATAAAAGCCTCCAGAAAGCAAGTGGTAAAGCATAATTTAAAAATCTTATTTATTCTTATTTTTACTCCAAAATATATATATATTTGCTTTAAATGTTTATTCAAACATTACCAATAACATTATGCTGTAGAAAAGGCAACTAAATGCTCATTGTTGAAGAATAAGAAAATGTATTTTTGCTGAGGAATGTGAGGGAGAGGGGCATTATTCCAAGTTAACCTTTGTTGAGTGGGCACAATGTTAAAAGGTTGGGAACCGCTACTCTTAATATTAAATATTTGGAAGGAATTGTAAATAATCTGTGAAATGGTTGATCTGCCCATAGATAATCAAAAGTTTATCGTATGTCATGAACTATTAGTAAAATTTTATTGATTTATTGTAATTGTCTTACATTTCATGATTTTTACTAACAGCCATGAACTTTGTGCTATGTAATTCATCAATGGCAAAATTTTAAAATTGCTTTAATTTTCATTTAGGGGTTAAAAGCTCACTGTTCATCATCTTACGAACACTATATTTATTAAGTTCCTATACGTGAAATGCACAATGCAGATAGATTTCTACTGCCTTTTTGTAATTTTGTGTTGATCCCTTACTTTGTCAAATGTGTCAGTTCAGTCATTTAATGTCTTGATTAGTAATAATATTAAAAATGAATACAGTAGTAGCAATATATTTTTTAAAATATTAGTTATTTTTGTTTTTGTTTTTGTGTATGTGAATTATTCAGACAAGAAAACTGCACAGTCATATGATTTTAATCCTATCATGTCATAAGGGATAAGTATATGAAATAGTACTTTAAATTTATTGACTTCTAGCTCAAAACAGTAATTGTATGACCTACCCTCTTTTTTTACCCCACTCTAATAGTTTATATGTCTAGTAAGTCGTTATAACTTTCCATTTGAAAATGTTATAAAAATTTTCAAATTGAATAAAAAATAAAACAAAAACATTTTAATTATTTTCTTTTTTTTCTTTTGGTGGTGGGGGGGGGGGGGTGAGACTGAAAATTTTGTAAATGTTCTGAGAAAAATGAATCTCCAACTTCTCTGATAGGTTTTATTCATGCTCTATTGTAAGTGTATGATCTTTGTTGAAACACTGTTTCAAAAATCAGAAGAGAAAATTAGCAATTTTATTCAATCACTTTTTTTTTTTTTAATTAAAGTTCCTCTTTATTGACATTTGGATCTGGGGGGGGGGATTTTTTAAAAATAATTCTTAATTATGTAGATCATTATTCGATTGTTAAACTTAGTCTCTACCATCACTGTAAAGACACTACAATGAAAATTCTCCATCTGATATCACTCTATTGTATTAAATCAGGAGTGTCAGGATATTATCAAATAAATAGCAGTTTTTCATGGTTTCTTTTTCTCTTTCTGAGTAAAAATGAAAAACCTGGATTTATTCTTGAAAGTTCTGATTATCAATCTCTTAAATGTTTTTCTTTTTTTTCTGGAGGAGAGGGGTAGTTCATTAAAATAGTAAGAATAGTAGTTTTCAAAGAACAAATGAAAGTTTGGGGATAATATGCAGTAACTGACTGTTTGACTGTATTTGTTTTTGTTCACTATTGATTTATTATAAAATAAATAATATATATATATATATAAAGTAGTTGGACAAATCCTTAAGTAAAAGGAAATTATTATTTATTTTTAAATACCCTGTCAGATAAATAGCAGTTTTTCATGGCACTTTATCAAATAAACAATGCTTTGTTTTTTATTTAAAATTGCACAAAAAATATTAAACAACTGACATTTGTTTTCTGTTTCGCTTTCATTTTGCCCTCATCCCCCTCTACTTGTATAAGTCTTCAGCTAATTGTTTGTTGCAGTTTTTCTGATCTAATTAAACATATGCATTATTGAAATGCTATTGATCCCCCCTCCGTGCCATTTATATATACATTTTTGTTTTACTTCCTGCTTTCTTACATTTGCATGCTTGCATTGACTACTTATTATCAAGCTATTTTTTAGCTAAGCAACACAGTTCCAATAAAGAATAAAAAATATAAAGGGCCATGAAGATTTCTGTTAATCTAAAAATCTCCTCGAAAATGTTTGAAAGGCTAGAACTTTTTTCTGAGATATTTATGGTTTTTGTAGCTGAATAGTTTATTGCTCTGATTTAAACTGTTATGGAAAATGTTCTTTATTTTTATATTTATTAGATTTAGTACAATATTCTCCCTATTCTAATAAAATGCAAAAAATATAAATTATGCATAAAACATATTGATTTGACATAATTTATTTTAAATTCCAAAATTGCTACTAAAATTCAAATTTCTTATTCTTTGTTATAGGAACTTTTGCTTAATATCTTTTTTTAAAAAAATATTTTTAAATTATTTTATGAAAATGAAAATAGAATTTTTTCTTTTTCCGTAAATTTTTCCCCATGTTCTGTAAAATTTTCTTTTCTTTTCCGTTATAAAATAATGAACAAACAGGTTCGGATTTTAAGAACACTATTTTGTGCAAAATTTACATAAGAGCTTAAAAAGAAAGATATAATTTTATCATTCTTTGAATCTAAGTATATCGGAAAGTTACTTGAGGGGGGGGGGGAATTCCTGTAAATTAAATATTTTTAAATTATTCATGCTTTTAAAAGACAAACTTTGTTAATATTGCCAGTAGTCATAAGTTCACAGTAATTAATAAAGTTACCCTTTCACTTGAAAAATATTGCATTTTTAATTAAAATGATTTATCTGTTTTAACTCCTCCACATGCCATGTTCCATAGTATTGACTACCAAGTTGTACCATTACTGCATTGTAGTTATTTGTTATTTTAGTCCTAGATATGTAGTTTCTTGAAAATATTAATTGGCATTTAAATGAAAGACTAACTCTCTGCAAAATCCAATTAAAAAATTTGTAAATTAAGATTTTTTATGAAATATTTTATTTTGGAGAGTCAGTGTTGTTTAGTGACCATACTTCATTAAAATTAGTACTTTGTTTATGTATACAAGTTGTAAAGGTTTCTTCAAAAAGTTTTGACTTATATAATCTTTCACTAAAACTTTACAATATTAATATTGACAAGCATGACCTCTCCTGAGAAATTTTAATATTTGTTAAAAGTGCTATTAGTTCATATTCAATATTTGCTTGTTCAGAATGATGTTTGTATACATATTTTATGTTTCATCTATAATTTCACTTTCATGGGGAAAAATTGCATACTCATAATATCAAATAATTAATTTATCTTTCTGAAAAACCAGCTTCATAGTGCTTTCATTAGTTATTTTTAAATGACTACCTCTTTGACTGCTTGCTCAAAACATTTCTAGCACATTGATGAAAGCATAAAAAGAGATAAAATCTTATTAAAAAGTTAAAAGTACCTTAAAGTCATTTTTAAATAGCACTTTTGGCAGCCACCTCGCCACTTTCCTTGGTTTTGCTGTTGTGCACTTGCTGAAGAGCACAACAGCAAAACTGAGGATGTTGGTGAGGTGGTCTTTTTTTCTTTTTGATCACAAACATATTACATAACTATAAATGCTAATTTTATAAACTTATTCTTTTGGGCAGGATATTTCTATACTTCTCTTAATTTAAAGCAATCAGTGTTTTAAAAACTAAGTCAATAGAAACTAAAATTATGAGTAAAGTGTTAGTTAATTAGTATGTTATTTGTGCAGTACTGGTATTTTTGGGGGTATTTTTCTATTGTTAAATCTTTTCCTTTTGACATATTTTTAAAAACTGTATTAAAGTAGTATTTTATGAAGGAAAATATTAAAATTAACTCAAAATAATGAATCAGTTTTTCTGTTTGTTCAATTTTCTTCCCTAAGTGTAGTGAATGTATTGTTGTCATTTTGAACTTTTTTCTGTAACTCAACTAAGTCGCACATTCTAGACGTATGTGATATTTGTATATAAGTAAATATAAACTCTCAACATGTTTTATATGTGCTTCTTTTCATTTCTAAATAAAACATACTTTCATTCATTTGTTGCTTGTGTTTGTATTCTTACTATACATATTACATTTTACCAGCCCCAAATCTTAGAATCTTTCATTGGGTAGATAGGCCTTGCCCATCCTTCAGTTAGTACCCACAGTGTTACAGTTGGATTTTGCTCTCACAGAAATAACCAATACCCAGGCTAAGGGACATAGATGGCCATGACATTGCCTATAAAGGGAAAAATAGCTGGAATAAATTATGTATTAGGTAAACATAATTGAAAAATACAAAATAACAATAAATTAGCTATGTATTTGTACATATCATTTTTTATATGTAGCAGGAGCAACTTTATACTAGTCATTTTTATTTTGACTTAAAGAAAATGCAGTTGTAGCAATTTTTTATTCTGTACTTGGAATATCTGTATTTGTCAAATTTCTTGTTTGGATAAGCATCTGATTCATCTAATCCACTGTCACTTATTTCAGTGAGCTCTTTTAAAAGCTTATTGATTTCGTACTCTAGTAGAAAAGGTTTCTGATTTGCCATTTTGCCAAAGGTTGTTTCCAAATAGGTGAAATTGGCAAAACAGTACCACCAGCTACAGTTAACATAAGTTCAGGGGACAAATTTGGGCACCACTTTAAAAAAATAAAAATATTCACGTTTATTAAAACATGTAAAATTAAAAAAGAATTATCTGAGAAAATATTTATTAAATCTACAAGTTTTTAAATGTCCACTAAATAAAGTTAAAGTTCATTTTAGCAAACATTGTTTTCAGTCCTGTGAAAACACTGCCATGTTACTGCATTTACATTGTAAAATGGCAAAACATAGGCACTAAATAGCCATCTATTTCTGCAACATATCCCCATCTTTTGACTGTTCCATAAATGGTTTCGTATACAATACTATGAATCTTTAATAATATGGGTCAATTAAAACCCAGATAAAATGTCAGTATTTTCTTTTTGGTGACTATGTATAAAAACATTTATGTTAAACAAAAACATACTTTTGTAGAATGCATTAAGTCTAAATGATCAAAATTAAAAGCTGTAGGAAGATCAATTTTAGAAATGGGTCCTAATTGTCCCATACCAAGTAGAAATATTAAGCCTAAATTGCATGATTTTTTAATATGGCTGAAAATAAAATTGTAACTTCATTTACTTATGCCAGGAAAAATATTTTTTTAAAATTTCAGCATGTAGTTTCCCAGAACGATCATGAAAAAAAGTTCAAATTCAAACAATTAGAATGTCTACCCCAAAGCTCTTGGAAACAAAAAGTAATATAGCCTGATTCTGCTTTATTTAGTCCTAGCCCTATTATTTTTTTAATAGTTTTGCAGTAATTTCATTTAGCAATAAAAATTAAAAGCAATAAAAAATTAGTTCAGTGAATCAGATGCATAAACTATAAATTCATGCTTGTTTGTGGGAAAAAAAAAAAAATGTGATATATTTTTAAAAACTAAAAATTATTTCTATAATGGTCTTGTATTTATTTTAAGTACATATTTTAGACAGAAGTTTTTGTTACGGAAAAATGAGAGAGTGGTCAATTAGCTGCAGTATGCACTGTAGGGTTAAATATCACTTTCTTCTGCATTCAAAACACGGAACTGAAGGTCCAAATTTCTTTTCTTTATTAAATCTTAGCCTTTGACTAAAAATTAAAGGAATATGTGTGCGAGTAGTGTGTCATATGGAGTTGAAGACCTGCCAGCCAAAAATTGCTGGATTCTCTAGGATATTGTATAAACAACTGTTTGTGGAGGGGGGTCTGTTGGAAAATTTGAATTCTATATTAATGTAGTTTTAGAAAACAGGCCATAATTCTAGAGGATATTGCTAAAGTTTTACTTTAGAATATTATGTATTTATTTATTAAAAATATCTGTATGGGATGAAGTTTGGAATAGACTTTGTAATTCTTTTGCATTTAAAAAAAAAAGTAGTGAATCAGCTCATGCTGTTTAATCATTAGTGATAATAATGTGAAATAGCAATTGAACTGGACTTCTGAAAATAAAATATGGTGAGCAGATTTGTATAAAAAAGTTTAAAAATCAGCTCACCATAGTAAGGAACTATGTTGGGACTACCTTGGGATATATTAGGAATGGGAGTACAGGTACAAAGGAACAGCACAGATCTATGCTCGTGTTTGAGTGGCAGAAGTTATCCAGTTGATTGGTTCAAGGTCTAATGCTTTGACACTCTATGTGACGTGTTTACGTGTGACGTCAGTTGCCCATTCCTAAGATTAATGTGTGATTACTTATTATTTAGTTGAGAGGCAACCACTGGAAAATGATGCATATGACAAACTTTAATATACACAAAATATTTATTAAATGATATATTGTGCTTTGATGCATGTTATCACAATATTTTTAGAATCGGTTCAGTATTTACTGAGATTCCTGTCGAGCGTAATGTATTAGAATGATTTTGAGTGTACCCGTATAGAACTATTTGTGCTATATGTATGAAAGATAGCCTATAATACTCAGGAATAGTGCAAATTTCTATCAGGAATAGTATTGTGTGAAAAAAAAATTAAAATCGATTCAGTAATTAGAAATACAAGCAGATCGCAAGGTGGAAATAATTTTTGGCCCCAAATTTGGCGATATTTCGGCAAAACTCGCCAAGGTCGACGGCAAATGGCGATATTTTGGGCATGGACCAAACAATGACTGCCTATCGCAAAATTTGGCGAATTTCGCCAAAACTTGCGAAGGACGATGACAAATGGCGATATTTTGGGCATGGACTAAATGATTGACTATCGCCAAATTTCGGCAAAACTCGCCAAGGTCGACGACAAATGGGAGATTTGGGGCATGGACCAAACAATGACTCACTGCAGATGTAAGGTATAGAAGATGTCCATGACATTAATGTATTGAAATTCTTTTGGGTGGTCCGTTAAATAAACTCTCCAGTAGATTGGAACCAAAAATCGAGATGCACAACTAGATGTTACAATAATCTTATATATGAAATTTCATAATAGTTTTTGAGATTTGAGAGTTAAATACATACTCACGTACACCAAAAGTCGCCAACCTGGCGAGTTTTGGCGTAATTCTTGAGGGAGGCACGTGACCGAAGTCAGACCATTACCTAACTATATGGTAGGACGGTATTCTGCTTGAAATGGATGAATGTCCCTAAAATTGCCCTAGAACGTAATGTGTTTGAAGTCTTTTGAGTGTTCCTGTAGCAGAACTATAAATGATGAAGACACTTTTTTTGATGGAGAAATTAATTTTGTAACCCTTAACAGCATATATCACTTCTGAGTCGTTTGAAACAGCCTAATACCTCTAAAATACGATTTAATGAATTTCGGCCCATAGAGCGTAATGTATTTAGAATATTTTGGGTGGCCCTGTAGATAATCTATCCAGTCGAATGAGACCGAAAGAGGAGGTTCATTACAACTAGATGTTACAACAACCCTAAATATTAAGTTTAAACATTCCACATCTATTAGTTTTTGAGATATTCGGGTGTAATGAATTTCGAATTTTTTGGGCGGTCCTGTAGATAAGCTGTCCAGGCGATTGGAACCAAAAGGCGAAGAGCACGGCTGCACGTCACTGTCACAATAACCCTAAATATAAAGATTCAACATTCTACGTCCAATAGTTTTTGCGGTATACGAGTTTGATTAATTTCGGCCCATAGAGCATAATGTATTTCGAATAGTTTGGGCGGTCCTCTGTAGATAAACTATCCAGTCGATTGGAACCACAAGGGGATGCTTTAGGATTGTGCTAGCACAATCCTAAATATAAAGTTTCAACATTCTATGACCAATAGTTTTTGAGACATTCGAGTTACATACATATATACATACGTACGTACGTACAGACGACGTGGAAAACTGGTCAAAATAGACTCGCCATTGGTCAAAATGAGCTGCAGACGCATTTATATGATGGTGCATGCTATCGTACGATGAGATGCATCGAAAAAATTCTTTAAATTAAATTTAGAGATAGTCAAAATCGGTTTTTTCGTCGAAATTTGGCCCCCGAAATTTTTTGGGATCACATGACGTTCTTATACTCCGTACAAAGAAGTAAAAATTTAAGATTCAATTCAGTAGTTACAGAGACCGTAATGAATTAAAATTGTTTTGAGTGTCCCTATAGAAGAACTATTTACGCTAATGCATGAAAGGTATTCTATAAGTTAATCCAGCGTATAAGCGCTTTAACGCATATATTTCAAATATACTTTTACATATATTTCATGCAATTACTTCTATTTGTTTAATGTTATTCTTTAAAAATTTAGCCAATTGTTTAAAAGTATATTATTGACGGATTTTTAAAAAGCATAGTATACCGTATTTTTTTTTGCCTTAAGTCTAACGATAATGTCCCTTTGTTCAAAGGCATTTTTAATATAACCCTTTGATTCTAAGTGCATTATTGACACACAATATAAACAGCGTTGTTATACCGTGCATTTCTGCACAGGACCGGCCTTCTGTTTGAAGTGGTCCGGTTGCAAACATTTTTTGGGGGCCCCAAACATTATAGATGCTAAAAATTCATTAATTAATAGACCCATTTATAAAGCAAACATTAAGAATAAACTGAAATACCACTAATAACACTTTAATGGTCGTGGTAATTAGGGTTGAAGGCCGGCTCTAAGGTAGCTGGCGCCCTGGACAAGCTAATTTTTGGTGCCCTTTTTAAATAAATCTAACTCGTTTATGACGACTCCTTATTTAAGAAGATTGCCCAGATTGAATGAGGAAATCGGAAATACTTGGCTGGTACAATGTTAAGTTTATGGGAGTATAACTCGCTTTTAACGAGTAAAATCTGGTTATATCGAGGAATATTTTTGCGATTCATAAAATTTCTACTGACTTCCACCTCTCCAGCTCAGATAATCCTTTCTTAGAAAATATCTTTTAACATTCCTAAGTCAATAAAGATGACGATGATAGCGAAGAATAGGAAGAAACTGCAAAGGGAGCTTACCTGACCATGGGCAAGTGGGACTGTCTGACATTGGATAAACCTTCAAAAGAAAAAAAAAAAAAAAATCCGTTCTCTCTCCTAAGATTATGTTTTCATGGCGCCCCTAAACATATAGCGCCCCGGGCAGCTTAGCCGAGTTGCCGGTACGTTGAGCCGGCACACAATGGAAGTGGGGGGGGTGACTTAAAGTTTAGGTTAAATTAAATAAAATCAATAATTTTATACTTAAGTTAAATTAACCAAACTGTATGTTTGAATATTTTTCTTCACATTAAGCCCATTAATTTAATATAAGAGGACATTTCATTAGTCAGTGCTGCCAATTTAAGGGATTTGTCGCTAAATTTAGCAACTTTTCACTGTATTTAGTGAATAAATTTTTTGGAAAGTGACATTTTTGATGATCTTGCTCTCTAATTTAGAGAATCAGATGAATTTGGAGTATTGTTTAGAACTTTCTAAGATTTTAAAATCTAATCAGTATTACTTTGAAAAAAAATGATGCGATGAAATGTTTAAGAATGGATCGTGGATGAACAGACATATCAGGGACGTAGCCAGAGAATAACTAGAATAGGCGATGGAGGCCTCGGCCCCTTCCGAAATTCATACTTTTCTTAATTGGATGTCAATAACCAAGCTTTTTCGTAGAAATACTATCTTAATTAGAAATGCCTCCTTTTGGACCCGCCCCGATTTATCTTTTTCTTTCTGGTTATGTGCCCGAGACGTACATTTCAATCATCCAATTTTATGTGTACTTTTATCCGCTATTATACTGTAAATATTCAAATGTAATATGAGTGCTATTTTAAGTATGAGGGTTCTATTAGAAAATAGAGCAACATCTATTCGAAATCTATTATTAATTTCAGTTGGTTTTTTTTTTTCTTCTTTTTGGGATATTTTTTCGAAATTATTATTATTATTTTTTTTTTTCATGGTTACGAATCCTTACCAACACATCTAACCGCTTTTTGGAAACAGTAAATTTTTAATATCGTTTCAAAATGTTAACCAACCCATTCTTACATTTGGAAACTAAATATGGTATTCAGTTGTCCACGATCTTTTTCTATATTCTAACATAAAAATCACTGTAGATATAAAGTGGTTAATTATATTTCCTAAATGTTATCAACTGTACGTCGCATGGCACGCGCCGCCGACTGTGCGGGGCACAAAAACGCCTAAAGTGTGAGATGCGACGTCGAAGAAGAAGGGGTTGAGATCGATTAATGTGTTTGAAATATTTTATATTCCTAATTTTCAATAAACACAGATTTAAAAGTACTGAATTTTTCTACTTCAGAATAGCTGTTTCATCTGGCTGCAGAACTTCGCTTACTCTACATACTCATTTATTGCTTAGGGATTAAATCGCGTAAATATAAGTTACGGGAACAATCAAAATGCATTTAAAACTTTTATAAATGTGAAACTTAACACAATTTAAAACTTTTTGACGAAAATTATCTAATTATTTGCAATCTCGGCTATTATAAACAATACAACGACATACCTTTTTCCAAATGTAGAAAAGGTGATGATAAAATTGGTAAAGCTTAATCCATATAATTTAGGTCCGTGAAAGTCATAAAATTCAAGAAAAATCTTTCAAAATATATATAACATATACACAAAAGTTAATAGACTCACACAAAGTCTAATACAAGCAGACACTTCTAATGGCTCAACTTCGGTTAGTAATTTTGAGAGGAGTAACTGCAAAATAGGATTTGATCAACACCTTTGCACAATTGTAAACGGGGAAAAAAATTTTCCATGCTTGCAAAGGTACCCAAATGCAGGTCATTTTTTATTCTTTGTGTACTCTTATCTTCAAATTAATGCCAGACGCGTGAAACGTACTTCGTATCAACATAGTTAGTTTAGAGGGGGCCCTTACAGGTGTTAATCAATCAGTCCTTGGTTTTGGCAACGAAAAGGCCTCTTCCGCTGTTCTATGTGTTTCGGTTCTTTTCAAAGAATTCGCTAATGAGCGATCGTTTTGACCAATGGTCCAGATCTGATAATTGTATTTTTCTCCAACCACGGTGAAAGGCGCGAAGGTAAGTGAAATTTGATCAGAGCTGGGGTGTACTGTCAAAGAATACTGTTCGTAGAAAGACACTTTTATAAATGATGTTTAGCTCTGAAAGATGCAGAGTAGCCACACAACACTATCAGTCTACATTAATTTAAAGAAATATTTTATATTTTTCACGATAAGAGAGAGCAGTGGCGCAGCGACGGGGGGGGTCCAGGGGGTCCGGACACCCCCTATGAGCTAAGGGGCCGCTATGAGCAGGGTCCGTTTATCTATAGGGCGAGTGGGGCCCATGGGCCACCAATTTAAGGGGCCCATTTTTTTCTGTAAAAAGGGCCCATTTTTTCTCTTTTGCTTCTTTTTTTTCCAAACTTATTCTCTAAAAAGTGTCTTTTCTTTAAAAAAAAATCTTTTTAAACTTTGTATCCATAGTTGGCTTGAAAAGGAGGACGCAAGATAAAATCATCAAAGGCTTCCAGCAAGCACCGTCATAGAGACTCCTTAGGCAATAAATCTCCAGTCGTGTCTCTGATAGGGAATTTGTGGGGCTAGGATGGACGAATCGGACAATGTAAAGGGGAGTAATTCGCACCCTTGTAGCTCAAAGGAACGGAATATCCTCAGAAAGAATCTATTCATGCTACAATTAGCTGATAACAAAATTGTCATGAAGGAAAGCGGAAAATATATTGCCTATATTGTAGTCTTCAAGCACACCACTCTTCTTTTCTTGAGATAAACAAGCCACAGTATTCAAATAGTGAATATACACCGCACACACACACAACAAACAATAAAAAAGAGGGTCTGCTGGGAGCTTAGATGTGGTATAACTGAATTTCGAATGGTTCAGTGAATTCACTTAAGTTGGATGCCTTTAATTTGTAAGCAGAAGTTTAAGTTTTGGGTTCTTGTTCTTTGTTTCTTACGATCATGAATTCGTCCAGTTTAAAAAGAAAGAAAACCCAAAGTGAAACGTTTTTATCTTTCTTCGAGAAGAAAAATTAATGCCGATGATGGTGATCGTGCAGCATCAAAGACTGCTGATAGTATGGACGGGCCCGGACCCGGTGAAAAATCTGTTGCACCGAAAGAAACCTTTGAGGGTACTGAATCTCAAGCTCATCCTCTTGATATGGGGCTCTAAATTAACAAAGAGGTAAACTTTACTTGATTAAATTTCAAAATAACTTTACACAACAGAGGAGGTGGAATCACACAGACGTGGTTCATAATTTATTATCAGTAAAAATCATAATATAAAAAGATCTTTCAAGTATAATCTAGCAGATAGTTGAAGTGGTTTTTATTTATAATTAGCCAAGAATTTTCTAAACATAGACAATCGTACTTGCATGTATACAAGATGTAATGATCCAACTTATAAAGATTATTTAAAACTATATCATAAGCTTATTATTACTGGCAACTACAATGTAGTCAATGATAACAAATACATTAAATTACCTTTTTTTGAATTCCAGTTTGTGTCAAATATTATTACTTTTTAAACACATATTATGCTAAAATATATGAAGAGCTGTTTATTTATTTTATTAATTTCTTAGGTAATGAAGGATCGAGGTAATATAACAAATAAGGATTTTGAGACTTACACAATCGACTCACAAGACGAGATTCACACATTTTTTTAATTTCCTTTTCTTTCATTGTTTTTTAAATAAATCATACATGATGAATCAATAAGTTCATAATTAGCCTATTGAAATTTTTTTTCCTGTCAATTGAAGAATCAACTATTGCATTTATTTTTTTACAAAACTTGAAATAGTGAACGCATGTTTTGTACTTGCAGCAGATATATTAAAAAGTAAAAGTTTTTTTTTAAATTAATTTCAGTTTTTTTCTGAGTAAAAAATTTTTAAACATTAAAGTTTTAAAGAATTTTAATAGGAAAATTAAAATTGCGTGAATAATGTGATAAAATATTACTTTTACAAGAGATACCATTATTTAAATAATGTCTTTAATTGTTGTCATGGAGAGTAATTTTTAAATTTACAGTTATTCTTTTATTAATTCTATTTTAAAGTGCGATAGCTAGAATAAACTACTTGAAAAACATAAGACTACTTGTTTATTATCTTCCTTTTTAAAGACTACTGGGGAAGAGTTCTCTTAAACAGTCCCCGTTTTAAATCACCTTTATCTCCTTTATCTCCCCCCCCCCCCGCAAAAAAGAGCTTTATTTAGTACATGAATTTAAATGTTCGGTGTAATAAATCTTTCAAAATATGACTGTATAGTTAGGCAAGTCGGAGTGTCCAGACTGGGTAATTTTTCTTATTTTTTACCAACTATGCGAAAAACAAATATTTAGCCAGGTATCGAATACATATGGAGAGCTGCTCTTTTGGCTCTTGGCTTTTGACTCTTTGCGGTATATTGTGTGAATTTCCTAGAAAAAGTAGACTATATTTTTGATATCAGGTTTGAGGTAAACAATGTACCATAAACATGGGAGAATTTCTCACGGGTGTACTGAGCCCGTTTAAAATATTTCAGGGAAATATTTCAGCCACAGCTCCCCCAGCTCCCCTACTTTCTACGTCCCTGAATAGACCTACAATCTATGTATGTGAGCTGATGTATAATTTTGTGAATTGATTTCTTCAATAATGAATTTCTTCAATTGGCATGTTTCATGTTTGTTATGATAATTGTATATAAATAATATTTTACAATTTCTATTTAGTTAAAATTTGAACGGGATTTATTAATTTTTCTTTTCAGTATTTTTCTTTGGATATATTTTGTATAAGAGTACACGATATGCGGAGTTTGTGTGTATTTATTAGAGCTATGTTTTATGAAAAAGGTTTTTAAAAGAGGAGAGATACTTTTTAATGAATAGAATAAATATGAACATAGGACTAGAATTAGAACACCTGAATGTATTTTATTTAGTGTTAAGGAACAAAGAACTCCACCGTCTCGAAAAGCGGTCGTTAACGATTAGAGGCTTACAGTTTTCCGTTAGTTCTTTCGTTTTTCTTATAAGAATGTATAAAAGCTTTATAACTAGCAATTTTATTACAATAATACATTTTTATAATGGCAAACGTTATTTGATTGATTTGCATTATACCGAACAATTGAAATTTCTGCAAGACAAAAGTCTAACAGCTAACGTTAAATTTATGCCAAAGTGTCGGGGGGGGGGGGGATATGAATCCCTATATCCCCCTGGCTATACGCTGGCTTGCCAAAAGGGGGAGACAGTGGCGGATTTCCCAATAGGCGCATGAGGCGCGCGCCTCGGGCCTCATATTTCTAAGGGGCCTCCAAATTCGGTTTTCAGAAAGAAAAAAACTATATGTAAATATCTGTTTAAGAGACATTGTTCATAGTTTCAGGATTGCTTCTAGAGTAGAAAGCGTTTTTGAACAATCTTTTCTTTGGGGACTCCCTTTCCTCTTCACAGCATTGGACCATAATCTAAACTATAATACGAATACTTTTAGTTTATAAGTAATTGATGCTTTAATTCTGTATTTCACTGTAAAAATATCCAGAAACGTTCCTTGGAAATTAGGATAAGTTAGACTTACAAATACTATACAGAAAGTATACATTTCCCTTTGAAAACTTTACTGTTTCGTTCAACCCGTCACTTAACCGAATAGTGGTCTCACGACCTTAAAAAACAGGCAGTTCACTTAAAAATGACTAGAATTGTAAAAAAAAAAATAATTAAAAAAAATTCCAGTAGTGTTCCTTGAAAATAATAGGCAGCTGAGGTGCCCTAAATTCCAAGGAAAGTTTCACGAAAATACCAAGAACTTTACTGAACAATATGCAATTCAGTGGATCTTTCCTGGGCTGTTCAATAAAGTTCCTGGTATTTTCATGCAACATTCCTTGGAATTTTAGGGCCCTCAACTGTCCATTATTCCCAAGAAAAATTCCTAGATTTTTTTGCATTGTTTTAATTTGCTCACTATATTTTATAAAAAAATACAGGTGCAGAGAGTCCCTATGCCTTTTTCCTATCCGGAATCAATTAGTTGGGTTGGGTTGGGGGATTACGGCCAATTATCTACAAGTGGGATCTATGCCGATGGGTGTGGGTGCTCCCCTTGGGGGGTCTTTCTAAGGGATTCTAACCTCTATTTACGCTAAGTTTTGGAAGAAACCACGGAAAATTCCTAACGGTTAGGTTGGCGGACGCGACCTGGTTTTGAACCAGGCACCTTCCGTCTCCCAGTTTAGAGTGCTATGCGCTCAGCCACTGGTTGGGCCGCACTGAATCAGATTGCGGCTCAGTAGCTGGTATTGCAGTAGGACATTCAAATACACCTGCTTTATAGATTGCCGCCCCCCACCCCCAAATCAAAAAGTGTACAGTCTGATAAGAATATTTCTCATTTTAAAAGAGAAAAGATTGAACTGCTTTATTTCTACAGCTTGAGATTGAAAAATTTGTCAAAAATTAAATATTTTATATTTTTCAGCCGTTCTTCATTTAAATGATTTAGGAAAGGACACTCTGTATTCAGTGAAATTTTCAAATATACCTAGAATATATAATTGTTGTTGGTTGTCACGATGTAAAAGAAATTGGAAACAATAATTTATCTTCTTTCGAAAAATCACTAAAAATTAGAAATTTAAGCTAGGGATAACCGATTTTATCTTTTTTTGGAATCGAAACTTTCCGAGTATGCAATGCTAAAAAATTGCTGACCAATAATTAAAAAGATATGAGCTCATACATGTGCGATAACACTTTTTTTTTGGGGGGGGGGATTGGGGGAAGATATTTGATAGTTAAAAAAAATTATTGAAAAATTAAAGAAAGCAATACTTAGAGTCACCGAAATTTCACATGCGTGCAAAGTTTCAGCTCGATCGGATGATAGTGGGTTAAAATCTATAGACAAATTTTGAACTGGAATGTCATACACAGTTAATTAAAAACTTAAAAAACAAATGATGATTAATTTAATTTTTTGTTTTCAACTAGAAAATATTTATGATAACTATATTATAAATACGGCATGTATTTTATAGTCGCAGATGAAAATGCTAAACATTAATAATAAGCCTAGGACCGAAGCTTAGAGCATACCCATTTACCCATTATAAAGTGGAATTTATTTTTAAGTCAATAATATTTTTTGTACTTTAACTACTTAAAGTATTGTTTTTTTAAATTTCTCTTGTAGTTTTTTTAATTCTATTTAAAATATAGAATAATGTGTGTATATTATTCATACCTAATTACTCATTATTAATAGTCCTAAACTTATTGACAGTTTTTGAATAAAAACAAAAATTAGACTAAACAGAAAGTTTACTTTTAAACTGCTTAGTTTTGCAGTTCCAAACGGGAAATTTATGAATATATTTAAATATTTATAAATATATGTTCTTGAAGGAATGTTAAATTTTTGGTTCATTTTATCCAAGTAAAGAATTCTTCTGAACTTCGTGATGTCAAAGTCATGTTTCTGATCAAGTTTCCCTTGTTCTGACCTTCAAAAGTACCTGTTATGTAGTTAAAATTTTCATGACTGAAACAAGACATTTGCCAGTGGTCCACAAAAAGTAATTTGACGTAATTAATTAACAGTGAAAAATAATCAATATAAAACTGCAGTTGCTGGGTTATACTTAGACGTATGCTGGTGTTTATTTAGTGTTAATCATGAAAAGTGAAACGTAGTACAAAAATTATTGAGATAAAAAATGTTTTTTAAGATGAACAAATCTATAAACATAAAAATTATTTTAAAATTTTAATACTCCTTTTGCAGCAAGCCCTGACTATCGGACGGACACTTGGTGCTCGTGCCCTGGGCACACATGGAGAAATAAGCCAAAAAATTGAGTTTAACACGATATACAGGAGCACAAAAATTGAGCCAGCTAAAGGACACAAAATCTGAAAAGTGCCCTGGGCACAAAAGTGTTATAGTGAAAGTCAGGCCCTGGTTTGTAGACATAAACCACATATAAAAGGAATTAAAGCATTTTAAAATAATTAGTAATAATGTAAAGGAGTTAGAGTTAGTGATTTTTTTTTTTTTTTTTTTTTTTTTTTTGGAGGAGGGAGGCCTCAAAATTGAGTTGCGCCTCGGGCCTCTCAAGAGCAAAGTCCGCCACTGGGGGGGGGGGGAGAATATAGGTATTCCCACTGATTCTGCGCTTTCTGGGGGCCTGAGGGTAAAATTTCAAATGTTTTCTGTAAAGGTAAAATTCGTGAAACATTTCTTCGGGGAAGGGATGACTGCTGAGTGCCTGTCTGAGACGACCATTCCCCCCCCCCTTCCCCTAGAAAAACTTATATGGGTGTCATTTACGGGGGCCCTGTGAACAGCAACATGATCATTTAAGGGGAGGGAGGGGTCTGATCTCCCGAGTTCTGGACCCCCCCCTAAAAAAAAATTCTGGCTGCGCTACTGAGAGAGAGAGACATAATACAAAATATAGAACGGATTTGGGGGCCCCTCTGAAACCGGGGCCCAGGTTCCTTGCATCCGCAGCACGCCCTCTGTGGCCGGCCCTGTTTCTGCATCATTTCCAACAATGAACGTCCCTTTCATGAAAGTCATTTTAAATAAAGGTTAAGTCCACTGTTTCAAAGAATATTATCGACACACATTTTTAAGGAGCATATTATATCGTGTATTTTTGCCTTATTTTCAACAATTACGTCCCTTTAGTGAAAGTCATTTTAAATAAAGGTTTAGTCAACTCTTTAAAGTATATTATTGACACAGATTCTTAAAGAGCATTGTTATACCGAGTATTTCTGGATTATTTCCAACAATTACGTTCCTTTGTTGAAAGTTATTTCAAGTAAAGGTTTAGTCCAGTAGTTATTTTAAATAAACGTTATAAGCGCTCTAACCCATACTTTTACATATATTTCAAACAATTACTTCCATTTCTTTACTCTTATTCTTTAAGAATTTAGCCAATTGTTTATAAGCATATTATTGACGGATTTTTAAAAAGCATAGTTATACCGTATATTTTTGTCTAAGTCTAACGATAATGTCCCTTTGTTCAAAGGAATTTTTAATATAACCCTTTGATTCTTAGTGCATTATTGACACACATTCTAAACAGCATTGTTATATCGTGTGTTTCTGCATTATTTCCAACAATGAACGTCCCTTTGTTGAAAGTTATTGTAAAGAAAGCTTTAGTCCACTGTTTCAAAGTATATTATTGAGACTTTTTTAAAGAGCATTGTTATATCGTGTATTTTTGCCTTATTTCCAACAATTACGTTCCTTAGTTGAAACTCATTTTAAATAAAGGTTTAGTCCACCGTTTCAAAGTATATTATTGACACACATATTTAAAGAGCATCGTTATACCGTGCATTTTTGCATTATTTCCAACAATTGCGTCCCTTCGTTGAAAGTCATTTTAAATAAAGGCTTAGTCCACTGTTTCAAAGGATATTATTGACACACATTCTTAAACAGCATTGTTATATCGTGTATTTCTGCATTATTTCCAACAATTAACGCCCCTTTGTTAAAAGTCATTTTTAATAAAGGTTTAGTGCACTGTTTTAACATATATCATTGTTATACCGTGTATTTCTGCATTATTTCCAACTGTTACGTTTCTTTGTTGAAAGTCATTTGAAATAAAAGTTTAGTCCACTGTTTCAAAGCATATTATTGACACACATTCTTAAAGACCACTGTTATACCGTTATTTCTGCATTATTTCCAACAATTAACGTCCCTTTGGTGAAAGTCATTTTTAATAAAGGTTTATTCCACTGTTTTAATGTTTATTATTGAGACGCATTCTTAAAGAACATTGTGATAAAGTGTATTTTTCCATCATTTCCAACAATTACGTCCCTTTTTTGAAAGTTATTTTAAATAAAGATTTAGTTCACTGTTCTAAAGTATATTATTGGCCCACTTTTTTAGAGACCATTGTTATAACGTGTATTTCTGGATTATTTCGAACAATGACGTCCCTTTGTTGTAAGTCATTTTTAATAAAGGTTCAGTCCACTGTTTCAAAGTATATTATTGACACACATTTTTAGAGAACATTGTTATACCGTGTACTTCTGCATTATTTCCAACAATTAACGTCCCTTTGTTGAAAGTCATTTTTAATAAAGTTTAATCCACTGTGTTTATTATTGACACATATTCCTAAAGAACATTGTGATAAAGTGTATTTTTCTATTATTTGCAACAATTGCGTCCTTTCTTTGAAAGTTATTTTAAATAAAGGTTTAGTCCACTGTTTCAAAGTATATAATTGACACACATTTTTAAAGAGCATTGTTATTTCGTGTATTTATGCCTTACTTCAAACAATTACGTCCCTTTGTTCAAAGTCATTTTAAATACAGGTTTAGTCCACTGTTTTAAAGTATATTATTGACACACAGAGCATTGTTATACCGTGCATTTCTGAATTATTTACAACAATTACGTTCTTTTGTTGAAAGTTATTTTAAATACAGGTTTACTCCACTGTTTCAAAGTATATTATTGACACACATTTTTAAAAAGCATTGTTATATCGTGTACTTTTGCCTTATTTCAAACATTTACGTCACTTTGTTAAAAGTTATTTTAAATAAAGGTTTAGTCCACTGTTTCAAAGTATATTATTGACACAAATTCTTAAGGAGCATTGTTAAACCGTGTACTTTTGCACTGTTTGTAACAGTTATGTCCCTTTGTTGAAAGTCATTTTTGATAAGGGTTTAGTTCACTGTTTTGAAGTATATGATTGACAAATATTCTTAAGGAGCATTGTTATGCTGTATATTGTTTAATTGATTCTAACGATTGCGCCCCTTTGTTGAAAGTCATTTTTAATAAAGGTATTGTCTATTGTTCCAAAGTATGTGATTGACACATTTTTAGAAAGCATTATTATACCATATTTTATAGCTTTGATTAAAAAAATTATGTCTCTTTATTGAAAGTCATTTTACTAATATGATAAATGTAAAAGTTCGCATGTTTGGGTGTTTGGATGTTTTTGACTCAATCGCGCAAAAACCGCAAAACGGATTTGTGTAAAATTTCGAGTGAAAATAGCTTATGCCCAGGATTAATATACAGTCTACCTTTTATGCATATAGCACAAATAGTTCTTTGACAGGTACACTCAAAATAATTCTAATACATTACGCTCTATGGACGTACTGTATATGTTCTAAAACTTTCTTCCCTTATAGATAGCAACCAGGCTACCTTATATGCATATTTCACAAATAGTTCCTTTACAGGGAGACTCATAAGAATTGGATTACGCTCTATAACATCTCCGTAAACACTGAACCGATTCTTAAACGTTTTTCATTGACAGAAAGCTACACTATTCCTGTGTATTATAAGCTACCTTTATGCATTATATTACATAGTTCTTTTGCAGCGACACTCATAAGAATTACATTACGCTCTGAAGGCACCTCTAATACTAAACCGTTTATATATATATGTAATGTTACGAATTTTCGGGGCAACCCACTGTTCTGGGGCTTAAAATAGTTTAAAATCCGCATTCTAGGTTTCAAGTAGTTAAATTTTGCTTTTTGTTGCATCAAAATCGGTCCACTATAGAACCGGAAATACGGAGGTTTCGGTTTTCCCCTTGTTTTTCTATGGAGTTTCTAGAAATCTCGGGAAATATTCGTCCTAGGACTTCGGTGATTTCACTTTTGGAGACTTATTTTGGGGGCCAAATTTGGCGATATTTCGCCGAAAGTCGCCAAGCTTGGCGACATTTTGGTCATTTAGCGCAATTTTCCCTATGGGGCCTGAAAGTTGGTTTTCCTGCATTAAAAACACATAATAACCTAACATTTCTCTTCTATGACGTAATCAAAATTCGCACTTTATGTAGAATCTTCGAGAAATAGACTTTTCTGGAAGCTGCCCGCAGATTCTGCCTCCTCTATATATACCGGCGCGCTTCAGAAGCCCCAGTTCAATGTGAGTGAGCACCCGTATTTTGAAAAGAGCTCCCTGAGTGAGAACGCTTGCTTTGTGAATTGATAGTGCTATAGAAGCTGTATTTTGGCTTACTTTTCGAAGCTGTTTTTAAAGTTCTGTGTGCAAATTCTTCATAGCTGTGTCTTAAGGGATTGTGTACGATATCCCTTGAATATTTTCACTGAATTTTTGCCTTTGAAAGTGACTTATTTTGTGTGAGAAATACAGCATTTGTGAGAGCTTCAGATCTAAGCGGACTGTCAAAAGCACGTTACTGTTTGATTGTGCTTGTGAATATTGTACAGCTGATTATTCGACGAAGTTCTAGAAGCAATAAAGTTTGTGTTCCATCCTGACAAGCGACTATTTACTAGAACTTTCTATACCAACTGGACTTTAGAACGACGGACCCCAGGAGTAGCAGAGTATTTCTGCAACAGTATGTATATTGTTACGAATTTTCGGTTTGTTCTGCCTCCCAGTTATTAAAATTATTCTAAAATTCGTATCCTAGGCGTAAAATGATTAAATTTTGCATTTTGTTGTATCAAAATCAGTGAATTAGAACGCGACGTACGGAGTTAGGGGTTTGCCCATTGGTTAACATTGAATTTTCTAGAAATCTCGAGAAATGTTGATGCTAGAGATTTGCAGATTTTACTTATGGGAACTTATTTTTGGCGCAAAATTTGGCAATATTTAGCCAAAAAGTCGCCATACCCAGGGCCCGATTAACCTTTGAAGTGAGGGGAAGCTGAGTCTCATTTTGGGGTCCCCTCCTCGGATTTTTGTTTGAGAAAAGTAAAGTTTTTCTAAATCTATGTACATTTTTTGTAACACAACTCACTAATGCATTAAATGACATCACGAAAAGGGGCCCAGCAGAAATAAGATTAGTGTTCATCATCCCCCCCCCCCCACACACACAATGACATTTAAAATTATTGTATACAATAATTGCATCAAATTCTACGGTTGTTACTTGTTGAATTAGTATTATCATGGTCTTACAATGCAATTAAGAGCAGGGGCGTAGCCAAGGGGGGGGGGGGGTTAGGGAGGTCATAACCCCCCCATGAGAAATTTTTTGATATACAAAATGTATATTCTTCACTAAATTTTCACACACACGTATACATATATATGAGTTGTAGTAGTCGTAAACCCCCCCCCCATGAAAAATTTCTGGCTACGCCCCTGATTAAGAGTATTAATTAAATATTGCAAATTGTAGTCAATTTAGGCCAAATCTTAAGTTGTACTAAAGTAGTGTATATTTCATGTTGCTTGCGCAAATTTTCAAAACAAAAGAATCTTTACAATAACTTAAAAGATGCATTTAAAAACACAATTTTGAATTTTGGCAGTTTTCCAGTCATTTTTGGGCCCCCCTTCAAATTCTGAGGGGAAGCTCAAGCTTCCCAAGCCTTTTTGATAATCAGGCCCTGGCCATACCTGGCGACATTTCGGTCATTTGGTATTTTACCAAAGGGGCCTGTAATGCTTGTTTCCCTGCATTAATATTGGGCTGTAGCTTAGTATTACTCATTTCCATTTTCATGACATAATCAAAATTCGAGCTTTATGGGGGTTCTTCGAGGTATAGATCCTACCAGAATTTTCGCTTAGCTTCTGCGACACTTATAAATAGAGGCAGGAGAGGCCACCAGAGATAGTTATACTCGAACGCTAATTGAGTTCGATGCATTACTCTGTAAATTGTGCTATTTGAAGCAATATTTTGCTTGTTTTTAGAAGCTTGTTTTTGAGTACACAGTGTAAATTCTTCATTGCTGAGTCCTCAGGGACTGTTTATAATTTCCTTTGTAACTTTTCATTGAATTTTTGCCAGTGGAAGTGTTTTATTTTTTGTAAGAAATACAGCATCTATGAAGGCTTCTGTACTGAGCAGCAGGGCCGATCCCACGGGGGGGGTGAGACACCCCCCCAGTTAAAATATTCAGTCGGCAAAAATTGCTATTCCCGACTTCCAAAACTCTTCATTCTAGTATTCAAAAGAGTTTTTAATCGGCACTTTTCCTAATTTTTGTCCATTTGAGGTTCACCTTGCTGCGTATAAAACACCGAGTCGGAAATTCCTTTCTTATTACTTCCTTGTACGTAGTATAAGGAAGTAATGTGATCCCGAAAAATTTTGGGGGCCAAATTTCGACAAAAAAACCGATTTTGACTACCTCTAAATTGAATTTTAAAAAATTTTTCGATGCATCTCATCGTAGGCTAGCATGCACGATCATATTAGCGCGTCTGCAACTCATTTTGACCAGCGGCGAGTTTATTGTGGTCAGTTTTTCCATGCCGTCTGTACGTACGTACGTATGTATGTAACTCGCATATCTCAAAAACTATGGGTCGTAGAATGTTGAGATTTGATATTTAGGATTGCTCTATGATCTAGTTGTGCAACTCCCCTTTTGGTCGTAATCGCATGAATAGTTTATGTACAGGACCGCCCAAAAGATTCGAAATACATTACGCTCTATGGGCCGAAATTCATTAAACTCGCATATCTCAAAAACTATTAGGCGTAGAATGTTGAAACTTTATATTTAGGATTGTTGTAACATCTAGTTGTGCACCTCCCCTTTTGGTTCCATTCGACCGGATAGTTTATCTACAGAACCGCCTAAAAGATTCGAAATACATTACGCTCTATGGGCCGAAATTCATCAAAGCGTTTTTTAGAGGTATTGGGCATTTCAAACGACTCAGAAGTGATATATGCTGTAAAGAGTTAGAAAATGAATTTCTCCATTAAAAAAAGTGTCTTTATCATTTACAGTTCTGCTACAGGAACACTCAAAAGGTTTCCAATACATTACGGTCAATGGCAATTTTAGGAGATTCATCCATTTCAAGCACAATACCGTCCTACCACATAAGTTAGGTAATGGTCCGACCACGGTCACGTGCCTCCCTCAAGAACTATGCCAAAAGTCGCCAAGCTTGGCGACTTTTTTGTGTACGTGTGTGCATATTTAACTCTCAAATCTCAAAAACTATTATGAAATTTCATATATAAGATTGTTGTAACATCTAGTTGTGCATCTCGATTTTTGGTTAACATCTACTGGAGAGTTTATTTACAGGACCACCGAAAAGAATTTCAGTACTTTAATGTCTATGGACATCTTCAATATAATACGATTGTAGACAGTCATTGTTTGGTACATGCCCAAAATCTCGCCGTCTGTCCTCGACCTTGGCGAGTTTTGCCGAAATGTCGCCAAATTTGGCGATAGTCAGTCATTTGTTCCATGCCCAAAGTATCGCTATTTGTCATCGTTCTTGGCGAGTTTTGGCGAAATATCGCCAAATTTGGCGATAATCTGTCATTGTTGGTCCATTCTTAATATCTCGCCAAATGTCGTCGACATTGACGAGTTTCGCCGAAATATCGCCAAATTTGGCGCCAAAAATTATTTCGTAATTTGTATAACTCTAAAACTTTAACCCGTAGAATTTTGAACTTTTGTATTTAGAACTATATTATAATATCTAACGGTTTTCAATATCTTTTTTGACAGCAATCGACTGGGAATTTATTTACAGGGTGAGCCAAATGACTTTAAATACATTAAGGTGTATGGATGCATTCAATTCATTGAAAGTCTGTGGTCAATGACTACTTTAGCTATCCCCAAAATCTCGCAAACTATTTCAAGTTTGTCTGCTTTTGGTGAAATATCGCCAAATAAAGTGTCAGAAAGAAATCTTTCAAATTGAACTCAGCTTGGCGATATCGAAATGTTTGGCTAGAAATCGCTATATCTTACTATTATTGATATTTTATATCTTTCAAACAAATAAGTTTAGAGGAAGTGCGTAAAAAACATTTTTGATTTAATAGACGTGCAAGGAAGTCATGTGTTGGACACATCAGATTTTTTGCATTAGTCAAAAGAATGAAGTGGGAATGAATAATAGAGCACTCGGTATTCGTTTGTAATGCACTACTGTACAAAAGGGGGAGTCGGAAAATCCGCACTTCGCATTCGACACCAAAGACTTCTATGACACCTGTCTCAGAATGTAAATATTCATCTTGCATGCCCATAGTAAGCTAATAAGAACTCTTCTGCTATGGGGGGTGATACAGTCTGGGGACGAGAAAAGTCCAGTCTCATAAATCACCCTGAGGAAAACTACGAAATACCGATACAAACAGTGCAAGGAGGCCGCCACTGGCTTTAGGCCATCGCTGCCTTTGAGCCCAGCGTGACTTTTTCTGGGAAATAGATGTATTCTCTTTGCTTCTCTGAAACGCATGGGAAAAAGAAATCAATTTGTATAGTTGAAAATAGTGTAATGCGTCCCCTATTCCTGCTTGCTGGACAGCCACCATGTGAAAGTTATATTTACCTATATACATACTTGGAGGAACTCTATAGCATAGCTTGTTTAAAAGAATACATCTTTTGCTTTTAAATATAATTAGTACACTAATTCGGAAAAAAATCTAACATTTAACTAAGTTCAATGTGATTGCTGAAATGTGCGTTTAAGTTTGAAACCAAACCAGTTGTAAACAAAAATATGACACCAGTTATTAAAAGAAAGCGACAAAAAGTGCAATGCACTAAATGTGGTAGTTGTTTTGATGATGATTATAAAAGAAGACACCCATTTGAAGCGGCATTCTCCAAGAAAAAGATCATCAACGATCAGGTAATTATATAGTTAAAATATATTTGAACTATTTTTTAATGTATTTGTATTTATTTTCATATCATTTATACAAAGAACCCCAATTTTGTAACTTAATTTGATTTTAGAAAAATAATGAGTAAGTTATAATCAAACATAAAATGTAAGAGTATGGATTACAGGGCCTTAAAAAGTAGGGAGGCATGGCAGGGCAAATACACGGGGGACCTCTTAAATTACAGGAAAATTTAACTTTTCAATCTAGAATTACTTTTCTTATTCCAGATCGTATCTTTTTTTGTGTGTCACATTAAGCCTCACATTCTGTCTTTTTAAGCATTTTTTAACACTGTCCAACGAAGTTGGAATGTTTATGAATTCCGTTTGTCTGTTACTCCGTGCTCTGCCGTAAATATTCATCGATCGCATATTATGTATTATAGTACTATGTACTATATAGTAGTACTATGTACAATACCATGTACCCAGTAGCCGATCCTGGGGTTTCAGCCCCCCAAAAAGAGTAACATTTTAATTTATTACACTCGTTAAATACGTAAAAAATCATTTTTTATAACTTAGCTCCTCCCAAAATTTTAATATTGGCTTAGACTAAAATTTTGCTTTATGGTACATTTTGTTTGAGTGAAATAAACTTTTTTAAACTTAGCTTCAACACCTACCCCACACTCACAAAAAAATTAATTAATTAATTAATTAAATAATAATAATAATTCTTTATCCGCCGTTGTATGGACCCTATTAAAAAGGGTCTATGTATACTATTTATAGTTCTTTTACCGGACCACACAAAAGAATTCCGTTCCTTCATTTCAAGCAAAACAAAATTGATATTTATTATTGAGGTTTATGAGAACATGCTGTCCGTCTTCAAGGGTGGACATTGATAGCTATACAAGGATAACAAAATAACGCTCATATATTAGGCTTTATGAGCAGTAAATATTTTTGTGTCTTGTTGGCTTTAACCTGTTCACTTCCGATGTTGCTAAAATCGCGATGGCAGAAATTCCCCCCCCTCCTGTGTCCATCGTTACTTCCCGGAATAGGTTTTGAATGCTCTTCTGTGGCCCAGACATGCACTTGTGCAAGGCTGTGGCCATAGCAGCAGCATTCAGCGACCCAAGCCAGGAAGCAACGATGGACACAGGAGGAAGAAATCTCTGCCTTCGGGTATAAACAGGTTAACTAATTGTAATGCAATGGTATATGCGCAAATAAGACAGTGTTAGAAAGTTTTTTTTTTTTTTTAAATATATAATCAGTGCTCTCTCGGTATGGCTTAACTGGCAAGCTGAATTAGAAATCTTCGCAGATAGATGCCAAGGTATAGACTCTACACTTAAAATAATGCATAAAGCCGAAGAATTAAAAGGCATTCTACCTTTGGCTAATCGATTTGCCGTTTAGCCCTAACAGCACCAGTAACAGTTGCATCTAATGAAAGGTCATTCAGCAAATTACGAATTAAAACTTACTTGAGGTCAACTATGTAAGACAGTCGTTTAGATGACCTGTTGCTTCTGCACTCCGAAAAAGACATTGTAGATAAAATTAACTTAGATGACACAGTAATCAAGTGGGCAACGTTGAAACGTAGGAGAATTAACTTAAAACTGGTTAATAAATAATGTAAGTACATTCAGTAATATTGATAAAGTAAACGTTTTTGTATAAAGTGTTAGAATTTTTAAAAGGTTAATATTTAATTTAATGAGTTAAAATATTACATGCAAATCAGATTTAAATAAAATGCAAATTTGAATTATGTAATCAAACTATTTTTTTTTTTTTTTTTGTTATCCGGGAGGGGAAGGCTGATAGCTCAGCTGTACTGCAATGCTTTAAAGCTGTTAACGTAAATCGCCGAGATCTTTCAGGGCGTGATGGCTTGTTGCTTCCCATAATTTGGAGCATTACTTGAAAAGGTTGTTAGTGAGGCAGAAACTGAATCGGCAAATCCATTTTTTTTCAGTCGGCAAATTGCTGATCTTCACCCCCCCAAGATTTTCTTCTGGGATCGGGCCTGCTGAGCAGACTACTATAAACAAGCTACTGGCCGTTAGTGCCTGTGAATTTTGTACAGCTGATTGTTCGACGAAGTTCTAGAAGCAATAAAATTTGTGTTCCATCCTGACAAATGGACTTTTTACTAGAACTTTCTACATACACTGGACTTTAGAACGACGAACCTAAGAATCGAATCCCGACGAAGCCACTATCTCTGTGACTACTGAACCGAATCAAAAACTTTTTTCAATAATAGAAAGATTTTATTCCTAAGTAGTATAGTTTTACGAATTTTTGGGCCAACCCGCAGTTCCATGGGTAAACTAGCTTAAAATTTGTATTCTACAGGTCAAATAATTAAATTTTGTATTTTGTTGCATCAAAATCGGTTACCTAGAACGGGAGATATGGAGTTTTGGGTTTCTCCATTGGTTAACACAGGGTTTTCTAAAATCTCGAGAAATATTGATATTAGAGCTTAGCTGACGTCACTTTTTGAGACTTATTTTCGGTTCCAAACTTGGCAATATTTCGCCGAAAAGTCGCCAGGCTTCGCGATATTTCGATATTTGGCGCGATTTTTCCAATGGGATATGAATTCCGTTTTCCTGCATTAATATTGCGTAATAGTCTAATGATTCAACTGTATTCCTATGACGTAATCAAAATTCGCTCTTTAAGGCGATCCTTCGACAAATTTCTAATAGCTACTAATATTATAAATGTCAATGTTTGTATGTATTGTCACGAATTTTAGGGCAACCCGCTGTTCTGGGGCTTAAATATAACAAAAATAGTTATTTTACACTGACACTCATAGAATTGCATTACGCTCTACGGGTATCTCTGTAACTGCTAAGCCGATTCTAAAACACTCTTCAGCGATAGAAAGCTACACTATTCCTAAATATTATAGGCTACCTTTCATTTATATTACATAAATAGTTCTTTTACAGTGACACTGAAAATAATCCTAATAAATAACGCAGTAAGGGCATCTCTGTAACTATTGAACCGATTCTAAAACTATTTTCACGATTATAAAGCTGCGCCATTCCTGAGTATTATAAGCTACCTTTATGCATACCAATAGTTCTTTAGGGACACTGATAAAATTACATTACGTACTAAGAGCATTTCATCTAAGGGAACTACTAAACCGTTTACACACACACACACACACACACACATATATATATATATATATATATTTAAATTATTTATTTAAATTTCAAGCTCCTTTGGGGGAAAAAAAAATGTTAAAATCAGTTTTTACACGTTTTAGGAGGCGGAAAACAGTCTTGAGTACTGAAAGTGTCGAACAATCATGTGGTAAATTTTACGTTGAATCCCCCCCCCCTCAATATTGGAAAAGACCAATTCAGAAACTCTCCTTAAGGATGGGCATTGTACAACTGCATATAAGGGTAATAGAGAGCTCCCGAACTGAGAAAAAGGAATTATAACGTGGAGAATCTTCCAATGCTTAAAGAAAAAAAGGGGGGAAGGAAATTTAAATTGAAGCTAGAGAAATATGAGTTGCATGCATCGGGCATCGATTATGAAACGCTTTCCATCAAAATCCTGTCCAAGGCATATGATTTAAGTTTCCTAAGGTTGGGTATATGCAAGCACAGAAAGGCAAGCAAAAGACAGCGCGATGCTTCCTTGCGCTGCCCTAACTCAAATGGCAATATACAATAGCGCGCCAGCGTGCGAAAGATGAGAGAGACTTATTCCTATTTGCAAACTGAGATTCAATTGATCTCTCAGAAAAAAAACTGCCCTGCCATCGAGCATCTCTCTTTGTGTTTCCCAGATACAGAGAAGTATCTCAACAAATCTGATGTGGACATCACATGATTTCCTTGCACGTATATTAAATCAAAAATATAGTCGGCGCACTTCATCTAAACTTATTTTGTTTGAAAGAGATATAAGACTGAAGTAATACTAAGGTTTAGTGATTTCTACCCAAATATTTCCGATATCGCCAAGCTGGGTTCAATATGAAAGATTTCCTTCTGATACTTAATTTGGCGATATTTCGCCAAATCCGACAAGTTTGAGATAGTTTGCTAGATTTTGGGGATAGCCAAAGTAGTTATTGACCAAAGACTTTCAATGAATTGATTTCAAAATTGATTGCGATTTCAAGCCAAATTCTTCCGATATCGCCATGCTGATTCGATACCGGCGTACCTCTAAAGACCACCGTGCACATGCGGTGTACGTGCACGTTAAATCTCTAGTTCCGAAAGTCCTCTCGGCGGTCGCTAGCAGTTTCCGAGAGGTGCCAATATTCAGAAGTCCCCCACCTTCTGATGAGGTTCCAAATTGTGGTGGGAAATTCCAGGTAGGACGTATACGTAGCTCTAAGCGACATGTTCAGTGGCGCGAGCTGTCCTCTCCTGGCAAATAAAAACATAAATATCGCCATGCTGGGTTCAGTTTGAAAGATTTACTTCTGACACTTAATTTGGCGATATTTCGCCAAAACCGACAAGTTTGAGATAGTTTGCGAGATTTTGGGGATAGCCAAAGGAGTCACTGACCACAGACTTTCAATGAATTGAATGCATCCGTACACCTTAACGTAAGTCATTTGGCTGACCCTGTAAATAAATTACCCCGTCGATTGCAATAAAAAAAAAATCTGATGTGTCCAACACATGACTATTAAATGAAAAATGTTTTCTACGCACTTCCTCTAAACTTATTTGTTTGAAAGAGATAAAATATCAATAATAGTAAGGTTTAGCGATTTCTAGCCAAATATTTCGATATCGCCAAGCTGAGTTCAATTTGAAAGATTTCCTTCTAACACTTTATTTGGGGATATTTCACCAAAAGCCGACAAACTTGAGATAGTTTGCGAGATTTTGGGGATAGCCAAAGTAGTCATTGACCAAGGACTTTCAATGAATTGAATGCATCCATACACCTTAATGTATTTAAAATCATTTGGCTCACCCTGTAAATAAATTCCCAGTCGATTGCTGTCAAAAAAGATATTGAAAACAGTTGGATATTATAATATAGTTCTAAATACAAAAGTTCAAAATACAAAGTTATAGAGTTATACTATATAGTTATATATATAGAGTTAGTTAAGCTAAATATATATAACTCTATAACCGCCGCCGCTGACAAACTTACATTAATCCGCCACTGCGTTAGACGCAGTGGCAATCAGCATCGGCTTTGAATGATGCTGAAGCATACAGGAACAGCCAACCCCTCACACCCCAATCTGTACAGCTTTCATTCTTTTAACTACTCTTAAAAGTTGTACACGCGTCTCAGACGTATAGGTACAAATCCTCCTTATAAAATTAAAATATACTCTAAGACATCAGACAAAGCAAGTGACTGGCAGTGTATAGGGGGTCTGGTTTTTCAAAGAAACCCGGACTTGTAAATAGCAATCGAGAGGCTGGTATACTATGAGACTCACAGAAAAGGATGGGAATTACTTAATCTGGAAAACCTATTGCAATCCTGAAATACAAAAATGTATGCTGTGAACACTGTATATTGCTCGGTGGCAGTGAAATGGGTTCAATAATGCACAGGGAATGCAATCCCGCACTGTTTTTCGTCTTGCGGGATTTCGAGATTGAGATTTATTGATCCCGCGGGATCCCGCAATATCGCGGGATTGACATTTCATTTAGCTAGGCTTCATTTCAATAGAGAAAAGTAAGATTTTAAGCACTATGAAGCTAACTTTAATAATAATAATTAATCTTATGAGATAATTTATTCAATAACTTATAGAAATATGAAAATTATAATTATGATTTTCAGAATGATATACCAAGTTATGTCTTAATATATTAGTATTAGTTATGTTAGTTAGTTGCTAAAATTCAGGAATTTACAGAAAAATACAATTTATAAATACATTCACATATTTACGTTATTTTTTTAGTTGCTGAAAAAAGAACGTACAAAATCGAACAAATCCAATGAATCATTTCCTAGTCTAGATTTAACTTTAGTAAACTAATTATAAGTGTAAATTAAAAACAACTAAAAACTAAAATGAAAACTTTTATAATTAATTCTTGACTGTTCGCTAAGAGATAAATTAGTATGAAATATTTCAGTTCATTTAGGACTGGGAAGTTTGTGAAAAATTTAGATTATACGATGTTTGATTCAGACTCTTATTAGAAGATAATTAAAAAAAATAAACTTTAAATTAAAATTTTTAATTATTGATTCGTTTATTTTTAGATAAGAGATATGATTATTCAAATATTTTCAGTCTATTGATTGGGAAAGCGGCGTGAAATTTTAATAAAAAATAATTTATTTCTCAGTATAAATCCCGCGGGATTAGTATCGTAATCCCGCGGGACTAGTCCCGCAAATATTTGTGCTGGATCCCGCAAAATCCCGTTCACGCGGGATCGGGATTGCATTCCCTAATAATGCATTCAACAATTCTACTCTGTACACACTAAAATGTTGATTTGGGGACCCGTGAACAACATGAATAAAGGCCGTTGCTCATAAGCCACGTCTTGCCATCACTACAGGGAGTATGGCGAATAATCTTCGCCGAATTTCTTCGCCGAAATCTGCCGAATTTTACGACTTTTTAATGGCCAGCCGGGATCTACCAACAAAAGATTAATGTGTTAAACCGCAAACACCGCCCCTGTCACATAATGTCGAGAGCAACGGAAAAACTTTTTCCCATCTCAGTCTCCCGTCGTCCATTGAAATAGATAGAAAAGTGGTTCATCAGAATCGGCCTCAACTTGATAAGACCGGGGGGGGATCTGTGGGGGGCTCCACAAATTCCCCTCCCCCCCGGATTGGATGCGAGTTTTCTCTTGACGAGCCTGGCATCAGACTACTTATTTAGTTGTGATATACCATGTGTAGTTATACATTGAAAGAAACTGTATTGGAAAATCAATGTACCATTCTAATAGACAACGGAGCCCCCCCCCCCTCTCCCCAAAATGGTTTTTCTGGATCGGCCCCTGGATTTGTGAGAAAATTAATTGGCAAAAGTTCACAGAGGTATTCGAACTGGACACTATATAAAACACTCATACTCTTTTTAAGAAGCTGTTTTCACTGTGTGCATAGACACAGTAAATAAAGGGCAAAAATTGACAAATATTGTAAAACTCTTGAAAGTTACGAAGTTTCAAGAGTTTGCAATGTGCAGACTAGTGAAACTCCATTTTTGACAGCAGAAAATATTCATTTTTATACATAGAGGTAGATACTGTAAAAACTTATTTTTTAAAAAATGTATTCCTGGTGCCTGTTAATTGCTCTAGGGGGGGGCTTAGGTTTTTCCAGGGGGGGGCTGAGCCGTCCATAGAGCCCCCAGCACTACGGCCCTGCGCCTATGCCTCCCCTCCTTTTTTTCTTTGTTTCCAAATGTTTCCTCCTACAAAATGGTTTATTTTAAATGTCCCCCCTGGAGAAAATGATCAATTAGCATCCTGCCTGAGGAAGGGTGGGTGATACTCTATCGCGGCTAGGCAAGTGTAAGTCAGCGCTGTACTCCCTCACCATGCTCTCTACACTTG
Source organism: Cheiracanthium punctorium (assembly GCA_038373885.1). Classification (NCBI taxonomy): domain Eukaryota; kingdom Metazoa; phylum Arthropoda; class Arachnida; order Araneae; family Cheiracanthiidae; genus Cheiracanthium; species Cheiracanthium punctorium. The sequence continues at coordinate 33,521 of JAWZYV010012804.1, read as the reverse complement.
CACAGCGGACTGCGAAACATAAGAGCTATGTCTCTGTTTTTGCACATAGGAATTCCTTTGATCTCGCAGAGAAAACTGCCCGACCAACGAATGCCTTCGGAGGCAGTGGACATCTCCCTCTGTTCCCCGGGGGAAAGCGAGATTTAAAACAAGGTGCGCTAAAGTACAAAGGCTGCTACAAACTGAATTTTCAGAGGAGGCCATTGAACTTTTTAGATAAGTTTATATTTGTTCAAAATGCGAATTGAAAGCATGAAATCTTGAAATATAAGAATCTAAAGTTTGAAAAACAAAATTTTGAAGGGGGGGGGGGCTATGACCCCATGACCCTCACTGCCCAGACAGCATGTAAACTTAACCCATTTATGCCTATCGTCCCTTTTTTGGGACGACATTTTCGCTATCAGTCGAAAATGTTATTTATTTTTCCTAGCCTTTATTCGCGAGTATTGAACCTCAATTCCACAAAATATTTCAATATGGCCAAGTAGGATGTTGACATTTCAATTTTTATACATAATGATTTTAAATGAAATCATCTCTTGTTCAAAAAGTTGACATCAGAAATTTATCAATTACTGCTGGTGTTAGCAAAAATCGAAGAAAGTCGCAAAAATATCCAGGCAGGAATGGGTTAAATAAAGCTTGACATTTGGCTTGGCAATGCTGGCAAGTGGCTTGGCAAGTTTGCTGTTTGCTGCTGTTTCTACATTTTATTTTAGACACTCTTTAGCTTACATTTTAGGACAAACATCTTTCTCGATAGGCCCGTTTACATGTGAAAATGGAAAATCCGGGTTAAAGCGGAGTACAGGGAAAAACTCGCAATGCATCATGGGAAAGCGGGGTTGACTCCGCATTAACCCTCCTTTCGACCAGGAATCTTTCTACCCCGCATTTTCCCCCCTAGGTAGGGGAAGCGGGGTAGAAAGCAGTGTAAGTCCCGGGATTTACTCCGCATTTCTTCCTCCATGTTTTTGATGTGTTTATATTATAAATTTAGCATCTAAAATGGCAACACATCTTTCAATTGCTATATTTTTAGTAAATTTCAGAGGAGAGTGAACGGTTAAATATGAATTTATTGGATTATGATCCAAAGAAATAAAATGAAGGGTAATGGGTTTGGCTAGAGACGTTCATGTCAACTTTAGGTGGGAATGTTCTATACTGTTTCGAAACTATGTTAATGATTTTCGATTTTTTCGATAATGTCGTCTAAGAGGTGAGAATCTAAGCCTATTGTTTATGACAGTTTACTGTGAAATATGAATCTATCGAATCAAAAATTTTAAAAGAATTTACAAATTTTCAATTCATGGTTTCCTCTTACATTTATTATCAGTGTATACGTAGCTTCGTATTAATGTTTTGTCGGTGACTCTCTCGCGTACTTTAATGATACTATATCCTTTAATATTTTTCTCACGTTAAAATATGGAAATTGTTCTGGACGAATGAGATAATGAAGTAAAATTTCTGAACAGTGTTGATTCTGTATTGCTTTGTTTTTACAGCTGTCACAGTTGCTGATTTATGAGTATTAACGTCAGTGTACAGGATGTGTGTGTGGGATTTAAAACTTTGTTTATAAGTTTTCTTTTAGACTGCATATACTCAAAAATTAGTAAATAAAATTGAATGTACGCAGCATGAAATAAAACCTAGTATGTGTCTCAGTGCAAGCGTAGTCTCAAACGATGAATAATACTATACAAAGATCAATGTTTACGTAAAATTACCAGTGCGATAAAAATGGATATTTTGTAAACACAAGCTGAGCTTGTTGAGTTGCAATTACAATATAGTTCAGAGTTTTTAATATTAGCAATTTTATTAACCTTCTAGATATTCTCCAACATTTCAACATAAAATTGTAATTAAAATGTTAAAAATGAGTATTTGACACATGAAAAAAAGAAAGCTTTAATTTAATAATAATAAAAGCCACAATAAGAATTGTTCTGCAGATGCATATATATATATAAAGTGCAAAAAATAAAATAAATAACTAAAACCAGTAAAACTTGACATCACAAAAAATAGTTATAGACTTGGTTAAAATGTTTAAATTAAATTCAGAAGGAAATTTAAGTGACTGTTTTTGCCAGTTGACTGATATAAGTGGCATTTTGTCCTTTTCAAATGAATAGAAATATTTTCATCATAGTAATTAGTTTTGGGGACTATATGGAGAAGACAGTACTTCTTTGTTTGTTTACATATCTAACATTGCAATCTGTTGATGAATTTGGCACATTCCTCGGGTAGTGGATGATGCCAAGGAAGAATGCTGTGGCCTGAATGTTTTGACTGGTAACCATAGACACGTGCATTTTCAGCAGGGTGTTTGAGGTATGGGATTTTCATTCTGTGCTAATTGGATGGGGCTTGTTGGTTGTTTCTGACAGAGGGGATTAAATATTTAATTTTTTGTGTGATTTTGATTCTGTTTTAAGGACTCTTTATTCTAGGTTAGGAGATATGAAGTAATGATATGAAGTAAGCTAATGAAGTTAACAGGGTTTCTACAGACCTGGAAAGTCAGGGAAATGAGTTTTGGCCAGGGATTTGAGAAAAAAGTCGGGGAAATGAGCAGAGATTGAAGAAAAGTCAGGGATATGCAAGAAAAATTTAATTTTGCGGTAAAATCAAGAAAATACTTGCTATTTGAACCTTAGTGTAGAAATTGCTTTATTTTCATTTTCTCATTCAACCTTATAAATCATTTTAAAATGTGTTCTTTATGAGCATACCTTGTGCAGTTGAAATATGCTTAGTTTTATCCTAAATTATTATCAAACAGGGTTTTTGTTAGAATCCAGTGATGTCAAATAAGATTCTTGTATATATTAATTTTATTATTATTTGTAAAAAAAGGGGGCAAAATATATAAAAAATTATTAATTAAAGGATGCAATGTTAAAAACAGAAATGCAAAATTCGTTAAAGTACGCTAGATAAAGTCAGGGAAGCAAAAGCTGTGAAATCTGTAAAAACCCTGTAGTAAGCTTCTCTGGGGATTTTGTCATTGGAATTGATCAGTGATGCTGCTTACGCACTATAACGCGTCAAATACGCAAAAAATCTATGGTGGGACGCAAAAGAAAAGTTACAACGCGTCCCCCGGGACGCGTAATTTCCATCATGCAAAATTTTGAAAAAAAAAAAAAAAAAGGGTGAGAGAGGATGCGCTGAGACTGCCAATTTTGGGTAAATCTCTAGTAAAACACAAACTGCTCATGTTTTACTCATGGAGATTGGCATCGTGAACGGCTTTGTGGGCCCGTTTACATGCACACAAATGCAGAGTAACGCTTCCCCTACATGGGGGAAAAAATGCAGGGTAGAAAGATCCCTAGTCGAAAGGAGGCATAGGAGTGTTCGCTTTCCCATGATGCATTGCGAGTTTTCCCCTATACTCTGCTTTTAACCGGGATATATATCGTGCTGTGCGCACACGGGGTTAAGCTGAAGAAAAAAGGGGATTACTTTGACGTTCTTCTCCTTTTTCCCTCCCCCACACTTCCGTTTTCATGTTAGAGGTTGTTCCGTTAGAGGTGGTGGACTATCGGAATTGAATAAAGTTTTTTCATTATTTATTTTTAATATTCGCTTGTGTAAATGTAAACAATGATTTGTTTTATATTAAATCTGAAAATTATTATTTAGAAATGAAATCTATAAGCTATAGAAGCGGTAAATATTTTAAACAATCTAGAAGAGAAAAGGGGGGGGGGTTTCCATATTTTACTGTTGTATATCCTTTCCTTCCTCAAATATATTCAGATTTTCCTTGTGATAAATTTGTTAATACATTGTAATTATTTTTTAAAAATTAATATAAGATGGAGGGGCGCTTGAACGGTATTTTATTGTAGTTTTAATAATTTAAGATGTTGCGGCTGTTCTGCAAGTACATTTTACTTTCTTAAACATTTCTACCGATGCAGCCTTTCTCCCGGTTTTTACTGTACATACAAAAGGGGATTTTATTATTAGGATTTATTAATTATTAGGATTCAGGGCGTCATCAGGAAGGCTTTGCCGTGAAGGCAAATTAAATGACATGCATGTCACAACAAATTTTTCTTTATTAATTATAATTCATTTTATTTATTTATTTTTTGAAATATAAGTTTTAGGTTATTTATAAATAAGATATTCATACGAATCAGCACACCAAAATGGGTGAGACATGATAACATCAGTCGTGAAATTAACCAAATGCTTTTATATCGATAAGGACCCACTTTTTGGAAAAAAGGACCCGTAAATTTAGGAGCCCTGGGTCCCAAGGTCCCGTCTCAATAAATACAATAAATCCAAAGTCTAGCGACATCACTGATTGATGTTTGGAGTTGAAATTCTTTTTCATGTTACAGAATTAAAAGTAGTGAAAAATGTTATGTGTTGGTGTATGGAAATAAGATTGTAGCAATCTGTTAGTGTTAAATGCCGATTAAAGGGAGGGAGGGATGAGAAAAAAATGATATGAAGTAAGCTAATGAAGTGGAAAAAATAAGGTAAGTCAATGGTCAGTTTAGGAGGAATTTGTGTCTGTTAACGCACCCTTCATAAAATATTTTATTTTAAAAACGGACCTTTCACAATATTTTTCATTTGAAAAATGGACCATTCACAAAATTCTTCATCTGGTAAACAGCCCCATCACAAATCTGTAATTGACGGATACTGAATGTGCAGCTATTATAGATATTTTTAAATTTACTGTCAATAGACGTATAAAATTAATTTTGTTTATCTATAGTATATTTTGTTTGTTATTCATATAGTCCAGTCCTAAATACATAAAATATACAACCTTGATTATCTGACCCTCATTTTTGTAAATTTTATCAATAAATTTGATGTGTTTACTTATAAGAATCTGCATGTGTTTGTACACATAATTTTTTTTTAAAGGAACATTCTATAAGATGTCTTAAAATGGAAATTTAATACTGAATTTAAATTGGTAAAATAGTATATTTTTCACAAATTCTTGAAAACAGGACCTTATTTTCACAAGTTCAGTGAAACAGGACCTTGTCCAGAAAACCTTCTTGAATGCTGATTTGACATTCACAAAAGTACGCATAATTTTTTCACATTTTCTCAAAAACAGGACCCTGGCTGAAAAGTCTGGGCAGGCCCCTGTAAGCAGGGCTGATCCCTGAAGAAAATCTCGGAGGCATGAAGAGATGTAAATTGACGACTGAAAAAATGGATTTGCCGATTTAGTTCCCAAGTTGGACACCTCCATATATTGGACAGTTTTCCGGGGAACAGAACATATCCATTACATTGAAATAACATAAATACCTCTGTAAGTTGTACAGAGGGAGCGACAAACATTCGACTTTGAGAGGATTCACATTATTAATGCATTACCTATCAGTCTGTTTTTTTTTTTTACATAGATAAAGTGCAATTTTTTATAAGTTGTTCAGGCACATAACCAGAAAAACATTGCAGGGAAAGTAGGAAAAGGGCAGAATTTTCCACAAAAAGGCTATTATTATCACTTTGCTAACAAAAATCCTTATATAAGTTGGTGAGAGATGGTTACGTCCTTGACTCTGTTACAAGTAATTAAATTTTCATAAAATATTTATAGCTTTTAGTTTACTCATAAAATACTCTCTCCGAAGGGAAGAAAATATTTGCCTATCCATATGCTTGACTAAACTATCGGTCCCTAGTTTGGGTTCTCGGGACTCAAGAGAAGCCCTGAAAGAGTGGGGACAACCTGAGGCTAGTTGTGGCCTCCTTGCACTATTTTTTATTTTGTACAGAGTGGTATTTCATAGTTTGTCTCAGGACGATATATGAAGCTAGACCATTCTCGTTCCCAGACTCCGTATTTATTTCCCCCATTAGACATGTGCTATGCATGTGCACAGAAGTCTTTTAATTAGATTACTATGGACATGCGAGATGACCTTTAGCTTTGGGGAAAATGCCAAGACAGGTGTCATAGGACGTCTGTGGTGTCAATTGCAGAGAGCTGATTCTCAGACTCCCCCGTAAGTTAGTCTTTGTTGGGGGTGGGGGCGACATTAAAAAGGTTGAGTACCACTGCATTAGTATGCAATTTCATGAATAACAACACAGACAATATTTTTTAGCACTTATCAAGTGTTTATTTCTCCAAGTGACCACCTCTTTTGTGAGCGATTTTTTTTTTTTTTTTTTTTTGCGGAATGGTGTATGGTCGCTCCCAAGAAGTTTCACTGTATATGCAAAATTTTGTTTAATATGTTGCACTCCGAAAGTTAAATCGTTCTTTTTCTGTGTTTAAGAAATTTTTTTTAAAGAAATGCTTCTTAACAACTGGTGTAGGTTTATCATGTACAATAGTTGAAGGTACGGAATTTTTATTTTTACGAAATTGATGTGAATTTATGCAAAATTTTCTCATAATCTCTTATAGATGCATAATATAAGCAATTTGTGAATAGTCGCAAATTTATGCAAAAATTTCTTATTTTTGTGAATAAATGCAAAATACAGTTTTTTTTAAAAATTATTTTATTTGTGAAGGGCAAAAATTACATTAAAGAATCTTTCAAATGTATACATACTCAAAAATCAAATAAGCTTCATATCTGAGCTGTGCCTGAAATCAATGAGATAAATTAATGATTTAGAAGATTCAAGTTACCCATTTACTCAAAATTTGTGAAGCAAATTAGAAGGCTTGAGAGCAACTTGGACAACAAATTCAGGGTATTTGGACCTAAACACATTGCCAGAAACTTTCGCTAAACTTTCTTTGCACATGAAATTAAACACAATAAATGAAGCCTGTTTTCCTGTTGGTCAATTACTTCGCCTGCCTGTGCCTGAAAATAAGACCACGTGAAAAAAAAAAAAAAAAAAAATATATATATATATATATATATATATATATACACAGTAAAATACATTTAACACAAAAATGCTTAACATGAAAAATGAGTTAACACGAAAGGATATAGCAGTCTGGATAGTATACTACGCAATTCAATACAAATATTTTAGTACGGAATTCTTTTAACACAAAAAAGTATTTAGGTCTCCTCAGTTTTGTGTTAAACGATTTTTCACTGTAGCTCAAAAGTTTTTCTAAAATTCCTTTCATCAGAGCACTTCCTCAAAATGAACTCATTGAACATCATACGCCCACTTTCATTGCTTAATGTTACAATACAATCAATAAACAGGAATGAAGATCCCAATCTTAAGGACATATTGTGAGCTGATAAATGCTTTTTCTAACCTTGCTGAAGTTGCTTTACAGAGCATTTGGAGTCCAACTATAGCATAGATGCAGAGCGTTTCTTTAGTAAATATAATATCGTTATGGACAGAAGAACGACTCTAAAATAGTCAAATGTTAAAATTACAACAACGTAGCTATTAATATTGAATATAAATTTTAAGTGTGTAAAATATATTATAAACTACTTATAAAAGTAGTTTATGCCCATTTTAGCAAAATTTTTAATTTTTTTGTTCTGCAAAATTTCTGTATTTTATTTGTGAAAATTCAGTACCTCTAATAGTAATGTATAGTAAAGCATTTAAAGAGACAACTTTTTGATAAGGATGCACTGAAAACCGAATATTCGGTGGAAAATCTAACCAAATATTCAACCAAATACTGAATATTTGCTTAAAAGATTTTTAATTAATATTTGTACTTTCATTTTATGTCAATTTAAAATATTTTTTTGTAATCTATTTTATGTATTTTGTGAAATGAAAATTCATTTCCATTTAACATTTTAAATTTATCTACATTAAGTATAATTATTAATTCAAACTAAATAAAAAATAAAATAAATCATTTGAAAGGCCAATGACTATAGTAATGGTTAATTTGGTTTATGTTTATCTGCAATTCTGCATAAATTGATAGTTTATTTCTTTCCTGATATATGATTGAATTTTTGATAATTATAGTAACATGCTATGTTATAAATAAAGAATCTTGCATTTACCTTGTATGCAAATGCAAGTTGCTTAAAATATCATTACAAATTACAATTAATTCAAGTGGTTTTTTGCTTTTTTAGTCTCTTCAGTAACTGATAAATAATTTGATCAAAATACTGCAAAACTTAATATTAAAGTGTTTCTTTTATGTATTATTAATCTGCTTTTTAAATATTTGTGAAATATGTTTTTTTTCCTGCATATTTTATAAAACATTAGTAGTTAATTGACTTTACATTTTTAAGAATGAGTTTTTTCTAGTTGCTGCTTCATATTTAAATGAGTTGGTAATAGGTTAATGTAAGGTATCATAAGATTTAAGAAAAAATGAAAAGCAACAAAATTTAAATTTAACATCTGATTGTTTTCTCTTATAAAATTGCTTTGAATGTGATAATATGTGTAAGTAAAGATTTGAATTAATTTTGTACTATGGTAATATACTATAACTTTTATGCATTCTATAAAAAGGTATGTGTTTGTTTACCAATTGTTGAATATTTAAATTGTTTATTATTGGATTGCCGAATATTAAAGTATTCGGCCAAACCAAATATTCAGTTTGTCTGCTGAATATGCAGTATACCGAATATTTGATGCAGCCCTATTTTTCAAGTTTCTGGCAAAATTATTTATTTAAATTTAGTTAAGGATTATGACGAGTTTTTCTTCTTTTTTAAACTATACAGGGTTTCAACTCAATAGAATTTTTAAAAAACACAAATGCCCTGTTTATGCTTTTAACCATATTATTTTTCTTTTTAAGAAAATTACATAGATGCTTTTTGATGAATGATATCTAACTTTACCTTATATTGCAGTGAATTAAAGAAGCTCAGTGAGGAAAGTTTAACTAGGCAACCCGAGGAAGTATTTGACATCATATGTAAACTAGGAGAAGGGTAATATTAATTTATATTTTTTTAAATGTCACTTTTGTTCTAAGTATTTCTAATGCCAGTTTATAAAAGTATCATACTTATATTTTATTGTTGTGAAACCATCAATTTTTGATCAAAATATTTTACATTATTTTCGATTAACAGCAGTAAATATACAGGCTTTTAAATTTCTGTTGTTAATCTATAAAACCATTTAAGCAGACATGATGTGTCAGTATTCCTTCCCGAGTTTGAATCTTTTTGATCATAATTCAAGCCTCGGGATTTTGCTTAAACTTTTGAGGTTAAGTTCATTTAAAAAAGACTACTCACAAGGCTAGCAAGACTAGTAGTTTTTGCTATGAACTATCATTATCCTATATACCAGGGATCTCCAAACTCTTCAGGCCAAGAGCCGCATTAATTATCAGGCAGCAGTTTGGGGCCCTGACTACCTACTCAGGATCCAAATAAAAAAGAATCAAAGCATAGATGTTTTTAATTAACTGTTTAATATTATTTTATGATACACTACACAACACCTATTTTAGTGGAAATGGTAAAATTGTTCCCCTGGATGCCAAAATATCAGACATTTCTAGCTTTAGATTTGATGCTCCCTAACATCAACAGTGGCCTGAGATTATTACCAGATGATTTTGCTCTTGTACCATAGCGACGTTTGTTATATCATCTCATTGACTGCAAATAGAAGTAAATAAAGTAAGCAGCAAATATATATATATATATATATATATAATATATAATAGCTTACTTACGTAAAGTGAAATCCCAAGATAATCCAATGTAATGTAATGATCAATTGGAAAACATAACACACTTATGAACAATTCTATTTCAAGTCACTGAAAACGTAATGTCCACTTAAGCGATGACTGATCTTGGCAGGATGCACGTAAATTTCTTCTGTACACAAAAAGTTCTCCACGGACCAGATGTGAGGACCTCATGGGCCGCAGTTTAGAGACCCCTGCTATATACAGAGTGTTTACCAGCTATTAAAAAGATTTTTCCTGTTAAATTAAAGATTAGATTACGTAGGATAATTTTTTGGTTAAGAAATGATATTTTCAGACTATTTTCAAACATTCGACTTTTTTGTGGGGTACTAGAGCAAGCAACTAACTTGGTTATCAGTGAAACCAGCATGTCTGCCAATAACTAAAAAAAAAGACTTTTGCTGCTGTAGACTTTGGGCCACTTTGGTTAAAAAATGTCATACTATTTTCGATTATTTGGTGACTTTTCCTTTGTTAACCCTTTGAGGTGCAACCCTTTCCCAATGCTGAAAAAAGGGCAGTCGTTGCCATCGCTCGACTTAACTACCAGCAAGATGGCAGACGATCGAAACGTTCATCGCGTGCCACAGATCTAAGACCCTTTTTTTGACGACAGCTGGTTGTGCTTGTGCACAGCCAGTGCACTCCCAGAGCGGGAACACTGCGCAATAAAGGGTTAAAGGCAACTAATTCGGTAATTGGAAAGGGCAGGTTTTGCTTTTGTTATTTCTCTTTCTTCACCAATCTTTATCTGTTACCAGAGTAATTCCTAAAAAGCCTCCCTAGGAATGTCTGTTTGCTATCATAGTTATTCTAGGGGTCCAAACAGTGATTTAGTCATCTGAATGATAATTTTTTTTTTTTTTTGTATTCGTTAAAAGTATTATGCAAGTAGAAAAACTAGGAAATATATAATGATTTTAAAAAATTGATAAAAGAAAAACTTAAATCGCTAGAAAATTACCTGTATTCAATCACTGTATGATGTATGAGAAGTGTAAGTATGTGTATATGTGAGAGAAAAAATTCTATTATAGGATTATTTCATTTTGTAATTTTTTAGAATTATATTTTTGAAGTAACCTTTCTAGAAAATGCACTATTTTGCTATCTTAAAATTAAGAATAAAATGTGCTATTTTTGCAAGTTTCTGAGGCTATTAAAGCAACTATTTTTGTCTCCTGACAATGGTAGACACCCTGTGAAAGACAAGTTTGTTTTGGGTTAGTTCTCTTACCCTTGCAAGCTTTATCTACTGTGACACTGATTCTTAGAAGTTCCACTTGGACTGTCAGTTGGCATGTCGCAAGGGTATTAAGCAGTGATTGGGTCATCACGATACAATTTTGTATTCAGTAAATGTATTATGCATGCAAGAGAACTAGAAAAGATTTTTCTTTTTACTTAACACTAAAAAATTTATAATGTTGCTTGTATTCAGTCATTGAACGATTTATGAGAAATATGATTGTATATTTAAGGGAAAACAAAATGTAACGGGCAAATAAAAAGAAAAAATCATTCAGTTTAAAAAAAATATCAAAAAAATATTTTTGAATTTGGAAAAATGCTACTTTTTGGCTACTAAAATTAAGCAAAAATCTGCTGTTTTGGCTACTCTTTTTTTTTTTTTATATTGGTTAGCTACAAATACTGCTAATTTTGCTTCCTGTCATAAAGCATTTCAAGTTGCATTTTGCTTATCATTAAAACTTCATCTACTTATTCATATCTTTTTTTAGGAGCTATGGCAGTGTATATAAAGCATTGCACAAAGAATCTGGCCAAGTTTTGGCCATCAAGCAAGTTCCAGTTGATACTGATCTCCAAGAAATTATTAAAGAAATTTCTATCATGCAGCAGTGTGACAGTCCATATGTTGTAAAGTACTATGGGAGCTATTTTAAAGGCACTGATCTATGGGTAAGACTTCTTATTGCATTATTTAATCTTTTGTACTGTTTTTAACAATGTATTTAAAAAACTTCATATGATTTCGGTACATAAATATTTAAATAAACAAATTATGTCAAGCCCGTTAGAATTTTTAGAATAATTCTGTACGAGCTGTACTATACACAGTAATAAAAATAGAGAGATAGATTGGTTAATTTCTTGAATCATTTCTTTTAATTCAATTGAGGGATATAAATTAACGACATAACTTACCATGATTTTGTTTTCTTTTATTTTGTAATTGTGTAAAAATTTAATAAAATCATCAGTTAAAGATAGCTAATGGGTTTCGGTATAAGTTCAGTTTATATTGGTTTCATATAAAGTTCAAGTTGGTAAGTGGGTCCTTCACATTTACTCACAATCGGCTGCATAGTTTGAGGGACTTTATGATTTTTAAATTTACCAAAAATACAAGGAGCCGCTGTAGCGAAGTTATCAAACATGGGTGAATTGTCATTTGGTTAATTTCCATTTGTTATGAGGTCTTTAATTTTTCTACTAATAATAATGGTTGTGTCTTTTTGTAATTTTTCGATATTTAATTTTTCTATTGCAGCTTCCATTTTCAAAATATAATCTTCTTTATCCATAAGTATGATTTTACAGGTTTCATCAAAACTTAAGCAAGTTATTTTTTCATTTTCTTTTAAAGCTTTAAGACATTTTCTATCTTCCTAGTCCTTCAATTCCGTTTTTAGTTTATTTTTGATTTCTTTTTGGGCTATTGTTCTTAACTATATTTTTTTAGTGCTTGGGAGACTTACGATGGCGATTTTGATGCTTGCTATTATGTCATTAATGTCTATTATTTTATCTAAAATAAATTTAGGTCCTAAGTTTAAAATATTTTCTTGGTGGCTTGTAAGGGGTATAGAAGATAGATTTATTAATTGTTTTTGTTTTTTATTAATATTAATAGAAAAATCAAAAACCTCATAAGTTTTTTAACTGTGAAATATTTCGATATTCTTAATAAACCTTTTTGATCAGGTAATCTGCCTAACAATTTAGTGACTACTCAGGCAAAAAAAAAAGAGAGAATGTCATTTTTTTATTATTCGAATCCAATTATACATTGTTCCTGCCGTGCTGTCCGGGTAACAAAATTCACGGCGAGATTATTATGTTTAACATGAAATTTATTAAATCAGGCATGATAATCTTCCATGGATGTACTGAATTCTGTATTTTAGTTATTTTATTTTATTTTTAATTTAATTTATTTTTTTAAATTGTGCACAATGTGCCCGATCTCTTTGTTTCACAGCTTCCACTTTAAGTTCAATCTTTTTACATCTCCATGCACAGTAAAGTATGTTTAACCCATTTGTGCCTAGATTATTTTTGCGACTTTCTTTAATGTTTGCTAATGCCAGCAGAAATAGATAAATTTCTGACATCAACTACTTGAACAAAGGATGATTCCTTTTAAAATCATTATGCATAAAAATTGAAAATTCAACATCTTACTGGGTCATGTTAAAATAGTTTGCGGAGTTGAGGTTCAATACTTGTGAACAAAAGCTAAGAAAAGTAGATAATGTTTTCGACTGATAGCGAAAATGCTGTCCCAAAAATTGGACACTAGGTGTAAATGGGTTACCACGAACACAGTTAACATGAAAAACTGATTAACACAAAATGATATTTCAGTCTGGACAGTACTAATTTAATATGAATCTGTTAACACGAAATTCTTTTACCATGAAAAAGTATTTTGGTCTCATCAGTTTCGTGTTAACATTTTTCACTGTATTTCTTGGTTCATAGGTCTAATGCAATTACAAAATACATGAATGTCTATTTTGATTTGTTTTTGTAAATTTCCCGAATTTTAAATGCATCTGAAAATTTGTATTCAAAACTTAGAAATCATCGCCTTAATACTGCAATTTTAAAAGTATATGAATTTGCATTAGATTGATATTGCATAGCTGAATGAAAAAGAATTTTTTTTTTTAAGTATTAATAAATGCAGTTTTCCGTATTTATTGAGACATTTTTTTTTTTTTTTAAGGCAACTTAACTATGTATCCCCCCCCCTCCCCAACCATTGTTGTATGTTTATTGATGTCTTTACTCCCCTGCACTTTTAAAAAGAGGAGAAATTGTTGCATCTATATTTCATTTTATTCTCATGTGCAGTTTATTTTTCCCCTAAAAAATGAATTATTAAATAATAAAAAAATAAGAGTTGTGTTCTGTTTTTCTGACAGTTTGCAGGTAATAAGATAGAAGCATTTGTTTTTGGCTTGCTCTCATTTTTTTATTTTTTTTATATCAAGATATTGTAATGCCATTAAGATTCTAAAATCTTACCTGGAGAATTGTGTAGAGTACTTTATAAAAAGATTATTCATTTTCTAACTGAATAAGAATTTTTTTCTTTTTAATCTAACCATTTAAATGTTTTTAAAAAATTATGAAAAGTGTGAAACTTAAGCATGAGATGTAATTTTTATTGTATTTCTGATCACGGTTTCTCAAATAAATATAAGACTATACTCCCAAATCAGTCTTTTTATTATTTTATACCTAACAAAAAAAAGGGGGGGGGGGAAATTTAGATATAAAATTTATGGTTTTTCCCTCAGATGAAATTGCTTAAAATCCTCTTTTTAAGTCAGGTATGAGATTCTTCAGACTTTTGTCTGATTTTCACTTTCTCAATGTTTAAAAAAAAATTCAGTTTTTTAAAAGTTTTTTAAATTTTTTCAAAATTTTTCTGATTTTTAAAAAATTGCTCATTAAAGCAAAATTGTATATTGTAAAATAGATATAATGTCAGTCGCAATTAGAATATTTATTGAACTTGAAATTCATAAATATTATTTGCTTAAATGCTATTCAGACTTTTTCCTTTTTTGTCAATCTCATCGCTGTATGAAATGGTAGCTTGTTTTTCCTTTTTGAATATTCTCTATCTGAAATTAATTATTAAATATTTATTTATAGATGAGTACTTATTTTTTTTTCAGGGTGAAAATAATTTGTTTTGTGTTTAAAATTTACTAGTAAATTATGTGGCATGTGTCAAAATTGTTTAATGGTTAAATTAGAGCACACACACATTCCCTCTTTTTCTATCTTTGTGCAGTCTAATCTCTGATTAAATGATAATGAAGTAGATTGGACCGATAGGTATGCCATTGTATGTACACCACATACACTAAGTTCAGCCTGTTATGATCTGAAAAATGTTTTGAAAATAATGTTTGTTCTAGCGATCTATGAGTAGTAAAAACAAATTATAGAGTAATATTTTGTGTAATGTTTAAGTGGTACTACTTATCTTTTGGGTTTGTTTATTATTTCTTTCACGGCACAAACTTTCCGATTTCGCAGTTTGTTTTGATTCGTTTTGCGCGCTAACGTCAAAACAGGTTGCCAGATCGGATGAACAAAACTTTTTCTTTTTGATACGTGGTATTGGTATGATTGTAACTTTTGATAAATAATTAATGTTAGAAATGTTTGTATGTGTTTTTTAAAATCGAGCCGACTTTTCCTTTTCTTTATGCCGACATTTTTTTTTCTTAAATAAATTTTTGATATAAACATCATATTTTGGCTTTGTAAAGTGTTTGCTAAATTTTAAGTTTTAGTTTAAAAAGTTTTTATGCTAAAATTTTCTCTCCGTCTTTAACTTTTATTCTGCCTTTTCTGTTTTTTTTCTTTTTACCCTTTTTCCCTGCATCATTTCACATAATTCGATAGATTGGATGAAGTTTCGATACAGACATCGAAATCGGCGGAGGAACACAACCACGTGCAAGAAAAAATGTAAATGCCTCAAAATACACCAATTAACCAACGAAATAATTAAATTTCTTTTTAATGCAACGTAACTTCACCAAATAGATAAATTTCACTAAAATTTTATGCACTAAGATATGAAAAAATTAAAGTTCATGAATGAACTTGATGGTCGGATGAATACAGAAGTGAGAAGGCTGAGAAGGGAAAAGCGAGCGTCAGGGAGCGAGCTCTCTCTCTTGCTCTTCCTCTTGGAGTAGCTGATATCTACGGACGGAGATCGGAACGTGATTTGATTTTTTGGAGAGAAGCCAAGACATGATGTGGTTGACTCGAGGCATGGAACCGGCGACCGGAGACTACTGAACGTTGGGGGCATTTTAGTGAAATTTATCTATTTGGTGAAGTTACGTTGCATTAAAAAGAAATTTAATTATTTCGTTGGTTAATTGGTGTATTTTGAGGCATTTACATTTTTTCTTGCACGTGGTTGTGTTCCTCCGCCGATTTCGATGTCTGTATCGAAACTTCATCCAATCTATCGAATTATGTGAAATGATGCAGGGAAAAAGGGTAAAAAGAAAAAAAACAGAAAAGGCAGAATAAAAGTTAAAGACGGAGAGAAAATTTTAGCATAAAAACTTTTTAAACTAAAACTTAAAATTTAGCAAACACTTTACAAAGCCAAAATATGATGTTTATATCAAAAATTTATTTAAGAAAAAAAAATGTCGGCATAAAGAAAAGGAAAAGTCGGCTCGATTTTAAAAAACACATATAAACATTTCTAACATTAATTATTTATCAAAAGTTACAATCATACCAATACCACGTATCAAAAAGAAAAAGTTTTGTTCATCCGATCTGGCAACCTGTTTTGACGTTAGCGCGCAAAACGAATCAAAACAAACTGCGAAATCGGAAAGTTTGTGCCGTGAAAGAAATAATAAACAAACCCAAAAGATAAGTAGTACCACTTAAACATTACACAAAATATTACTCTATAATTTGTTTTTACTACTCATAGATCGCTAGAACAAACATTATTTTCAAAACATTTTTCAGATCATAACAAGCCTTTTTTGCAGACTTGTACTTTCTTATTTGGTAATAACTGTATGTATGAGGGGGGGGGGGAAATCTTTATAGCTGCATTGCAGCTATTTATTAATACTATTAACTGTATGTTTATGAAATTTCTTAAGTACTATCTTGGAGCATTTGTGCTAGAATAAAGAGTAAAAAATTAATTATGCTTTATCATACTGTACTGTAGAATATTGGAAATCATTTTATACCCACTTAATGCAAGTTTAATTGATAAATATGTATTATTAAAATGACCCCATGTAATTTGAGGCTTGAATTGTAAACCTGCAATTTGTTTTGTGTTTTACAGATTGTTATGGAATACTGTGGTGGAGGCTCTGTGTCTGATATCATGAGGTTAAGGAAAAAGACAGTAAGTGTTTTTTTTTTATGTGACTTTATTGTTAAATCTAGAAATGTAAAGGTAAAAACTCAAGGATTTACCTCACATTTTTAGTGTTTAAGACAGGGACCGCAGTGCTCCTTTTTTTTCCTGTTTTTCCTTTTTTTTTCAATTGGCTACTTTTTTCCTATTTTTTTTCTTTAAATACAGTTTCCCCTCCTATTTTCAGCCTTTTATTCCTTTTCCCCTCTCGCTTTCCCACAGTTCTCTTTCTTTGATTTTTTTTTTTTTTTTCTTTCTTTCGGAATGACGGTGCCGATAGTGCAGCCAGTGATTGGCTATTCTTATCTGTTGAGGCTATTAGAAATGAGTCCAAAGAATATAAATATCACTCGCGTGAAGAAGTCCAGCTCCCATAGGGATAATGTAAGAGCAGAAACGCGCGCATACGCGACGTTGGCGGAAACCGTGGTGGTAAAAAAAAAAAACTTTACAGGGCTCAAATGCTGATCCAAAACTATTTGAGTTAGCTGGGAGTTATTTCCCACCCTTCTTTAAGGAAGAAACACCGTTTAAAATTCTTCCAATCATAGTCAGATAATGTAGACGCATGCCGGACACGGATATATTCAAAGGTCTTGCAGATAGTTTTCCAGTAATTCCAAGTTGTTGTTTTTTTTTAAATGGATAGTTACATAAATCTTTTTTAAGTCACTATAACCCAAGCAGAGCTCATTCTAGGCGGGGTCAGCGGGCCGCTGCGCTGATGATTAAAAATTAGACATCCTCTTTTGCAAGCGAAGTTTTTTTTCTTTTTTTTTAAATATATATATATATATATATATATATATATCTAGGGAAGCTAAGATTCGTTATCCCTTTTATTTGTTTTCTCATTTGGTGGGGAGGAATTTACACAACTTTTATGCTAATGCATGCCCGTCTCTGTGGTGAAAAGGGGAGATGGAAATCAACTGTAAAAATTCATTCATCTATAATTTTTTTATTAATGGACCGATTTGTTTGAAATTTTGGGAATTACTTTTAAATGCAAAAATTGATTCAGAGTCCAAATTTTAAAAAGGCATCTTAATTTGAACAAAAGTTAGAAATTTGTCAGAACTTTTTTTTTTTTGTGGTTTTCTTTCCGAGCTAGACTAGGGGAGAAAGATGGGGTTGAGGTTCTTATCTCTTTTCAGGCTGTTTCAATACTGCCACTTATATAGGTGACCAGCTGATTGTTAAAATCAACGAAAGAACACTTATAATGGCTGCAGATAATCCTGAAAAAAAAATTTTTTTTTGGTCCATTTTCAAAAAAATTAATAAATTACTAGAATTTGTAGTGGAATATGTATTGAATAACTGGAATAGACATTTATACCATTATATGGTAATTTTGAACATAAGTGTTATTACTAATTTCATGCTTTAACTATATTTTAATTGTTTGTACTATTGGATTAATTCTTACAAAGACAAGTGAATGATGAAAAATTGAATGAATTATTTTTAGAAATGTAATAACTTGAAAACTGAAAAAAATTTAAAAAAAAATGAAAATTTAGGTTTAGAACAACTTAACTTTATTAAGTGTTTCTTTATTTAGTTAAACTTTTATTGATGATTCTTAACAAGGTGATCAAATAAATAGTTTATTAAAATGTGCTTCTTATGCAAAATGCTTACTTAATTAAGCATTTTCTTGTCTGTTAGGTATGTTTCGGTGATTATTTTTGCTATAAAAAGAAAAAAACCTTAATCTTTTAAAGAAACATTCTTATTAACTTAACTATTTATAATTTATTTTAATAAGTTAATTAACGAAGTTACTTAAAATGTAATTCTTTTACATTACTTAGCTTTATCAAAATTAATTTTATCAAATTTTTAATAAAGACTAGTAATAAATTTATTAATAAAGATTACTAATTAATTATTATTAATCAATAAAGCATTGGTTTAGTCAATTTTTTAGGGGATTTTTGGAAATTAGAATTAGGATATGTACTGCCCTTTTTAATAAACACAATGCCCTTTTAAAATAATGATGCCCTTTTTCAAAACCTTTGCACCCTGCCCTTTTTTCAACTTAGAATGAGCTCTGAGCCCAAGCACGTTGCACACCTGTGTGCGCATATGCATATACACATGTTTATATACGCATTATGTATTTAGTTATCACGAACTATTATGAGTCTGCAGATAGTTTTGGATTATGTGCATAGATAGTTTTTTCTTTTATCTGACTATGTTTCCAATTATAAAATCGGGTAACGATCGGCAAAACAATATTGGTGTAATTAAAGTTGACCATTGTTAAAGTTTACACTTTTGGGAAAAAATTTATTTATGAAACTTAATTTATTTTAATTATTATTTTGCTATGGGAATATAAATTCAGGAAACAATTGGTGAAATAATATTGAATATTGGTTTAATCCAAATCCAGTTCTTTGAATGAACACTTTTGGGGGAAATTTTAACTTGGAGCAAGGGTTGCTTTTATTATTATTTTGCAATGAGAATCACTGTCACAGATTGAGGAAAATGATGCAAAGAAAGCACGAATGGGCATTCGGGCATTTTTAGTAAATTTTTGCAAATTACTGAAACAATCTTTGCCTATAAATCATTCATTTTTGAAAGATCTGGAGCAGCTGCATCCGGCTCTCAGATCCTCTCAGAATGACAGCGCCATTCAAAGCTTATGTGTTTGTTTAGCACCGTTAAATTTGTCTAATGAAATTATAGACAAAACAGTTTTGGAATACCAAGCTTACAGATTAGATGATGAAGTTGATCTAATTGTAAAAAGCTTTAATGAACGTACTGATGATGACAGACAGCCAATTGACGGGTACTGGAAAGAAGTTTTCAGTCTTGTTGATAAGATGAACGGAAAAGAAAAGTATTCAAATTTATCGATTATAATCAAAAATTGCTTTTCTCTGTCGCATGCCAATTCTGATGTTGAAAGAGGTTTTTCTGTAAATCGCAGCATTCTGTCTTATGAACGACATAATCTCTCAGAGGCTGCGATTATTGGAATTCCACAAGTTAAAGATACCATTAGGAGAAATGGTACCATTAGTAATATTGCAATTACAAAACAGCTACTTAATGCTGTGACTAAAGTATATGCTGTTTATTCACAAGAAAAAGTGATAAATAAAGCAACTGAAGACATGAAAATGAATGTTAGAAGGAGAAAAGAAAGAAAAAGAAAAAAATTGATGAGAAAGTAAAAGGTCTGCAGGAAGATCTCCAAGCCGTCCAGACATACCTTAAAGAAAGCAATACGAAATTACAGGATGCAATTAAGTAAACAATATTCCGAACATGAAGATTGCTACTACAGCAATTGAAATAGCAACACAAAAAGTTGAAAGTATTACAAAAGAACTAAAAGAAGCTGAAGCTGATAGAAAAATCTTGTAGACGAGACTTTACTTGTGACAACTGTATCAATTACTATTTGTGATTTTATGTTGAAAAAGATACAAGTTAATGGAATTTAAATATTAATTAAAAATTCTCGATAATTAATTTAACAAGAGCTTCATTTTTTAATTCCCGAGTGTCATGGAAAAACATAAGTAGCAATAGATGTAAACTTATTTATTTATTGTTAGCAATTAAAGAAAAATAACTGATAGAAAGTTTGTTCTTAATAGTTTCTTTTCAATAATAAAACAAAAAGTCTTTTGAATGAAAAAGTAAGTCTTTTGTACTATTATTGTCAAGTCTCTTGAACTTGACAATAATAGTACAAATGGTTACATTCTTATTAATAAAGAGTACCCAGTATTTCTTAAAATTTTTTTAGAAAAGATTCACAGTTAAAATTTTTAATTATGTAGTTTGTTTAGCACGTATTTATAGATAGATTGATCTCCCAAAGAACAGTAAAAAGCTCCTTTTTTTTTCTTTTTCTCTCCTTTTTTTCCTATTTTTTTTCCAAAATTTTTGCTTCTGACCCTGGTTTAAGATTTAATTACATGTTAACAAATTAAGTTTGTTAATTAACAGATCACAAATTTTGGACTTCTGGTGGTTTTAATTTAAAAATATTTTTAAGTTGATTGTTCATTTTGATTATACTTGTAGTTAAGATTTAAAAAAACGCTTTAATTTTATCTTCAAAACTCAAGTTTTTTTTTTAGAGATTAACGAATAGTGATTTGGCCGAATACAGAATATTCGGCCAATAACTCAGGCCGAATACTGAATACTTGACTTATAGTTTGGCCGAATACCAAATATTCAGTGGCTAAATATTAATTTTATTAAAATTTCATTTGAATTGTAAATAAAATATCACTTTTCAAATTTGTCATTAAATACTAAAAGATTAATTAAAAATCATTTTTTATTTGTAGGTACTTAAAATCTTGGTCATGAAAAAATACCTTTTACAAAGTTAAACACTAATAGCAGCATACTATAATTTAATAAATATGCTATGGTAAATTTGATTAATCTGATAATTATGCTTAATCTTATCATGCTTTGGTTTTTACAGCCTCTAACAAAACATATTTAGCGGCTTTTCAAAATTGTTTTTAATTGAGGATCTGAAAAGGTTCCTCCTATCCCTGCCCCATAAGGAAAAGTAGAAAACCAAGTAGTGTCACCAAGTAGAAAAGTCAGTTCTGTAATATTATTAAAAACATTAAATTATTTTTCATTCAGTTTAAAATTCAATAACTTAGGATATCTTATAATGTGAAATTAACGTATTGAAGTATAACTAAGCAATATTATTTGTAAATGCATTTAAAAATACCTATACTTTTTTTCTCTTTGTAGTCATACCTATACTTTTTTTCCTCTTTGTTTTGAAATTATTCAGCTGAATATGTAGCAGAATTCAGCCACAACTATTCGGCAAAATACCTGTTCAGTATTTTGTTTAGCAAATATTCGTTAATCCTCAATTTTCCTTATAGAATTTATTCAAAAAACAAATTGTCACGTCTAAATGAGTGTCATTTTATTTCAATTGTGTAAAAAGTGTGCCATTTTCATTTGCATTACTTAATATGAATTTTTGTCATTCCTATTATTTTATGATTATGAAATATTTTAAGCATTAAGTTATTTATTAAAATAGTGAAACTTTAATTCAATTTTTTTTTTTTTTTTTTTTTTTTTTTTTTTTTTAATGTTAAACTTGATTTTGTTGCTTGAACATAGAACTTAGATTCTATAAAAATTTAGTTTTCTTTTGAGAAAGGATGGTGGTACAGGTACTTTAATTATTAAATATAGTGTCAATTAAAAGTTTTATTTTATTAATAGTTCTTAAATTAATATATTGATTCACATTTATCTCTTATTTTAGCAAACATTAAAATAATAAAAATATTTACATTTTTAATGGATAGAATGGATTGTTAACCTGTGTCATTAAGAATTTTGTCGTGTGAAAAACCTGGATAAGTATCAAATCTGATTAGTGATAAATAAACATCCTTCTATTAGTTGATTAAGCTTGTTAAACATCTAGTACCTTTCTTAAGAAAGGAGAGAAGAGCTATTATGCTAATAAAGAATCCACACATGCCAAAACAACAGTAATTATTTTGTCTGCCAGAAAAATTACAGCTGGTGAAATTTAAAATGTTAATGTATCAAGTTAATGGTTAATATAATGAAATAAGGTTACTAACACCACTAATTGATAGCTGCATAATTGTTGGATTTAAAAAAATACTTGCTTGTTGTTGTTGACTTATTTTAATGTCTCAAAATTTGACTTCATTTTAAGTAAATTAACTTTTAAAATTCTTTGACCGTTTCAAAAGAGGTGCCGTAAAATAAACCATTTCCTTAATTTCCAAAATACAAATAGATTCAATAAAGCAACAAAAATAAACTTAAATGGCTTAGTGATCGTATAGATTTAAAAAACTGTACAAAACCGTTGGTGTTATATCTAAATTCCTGCAAAAACCCTATGAAGTTCGAGTGAAAAAGAAAATGCACACAAAAACACTCTAAAATTGTGGAAACAATTCATTTATTAACATTAAACAATTATATCAGATTAAAACTCCTGAAGCAATATCATTTGCAACTTAACAATATATTTACAATCTTTTTTCTTCTGCCCAAGGTTTCCACAATTAGGAATAAATCTCGATTATAATGTACTAACATAACATTTAGCTTAAAAATTTTACTACATTACAATTATCTTCCAACATAAAACTTATTGTTGAACATACTAAAACAATTTACATGGGGCACTCTGGAACCTAATTTCTAATCCTTAAACATCTATTTCATTTAATCCAAAGACTACAAAAATTTATTTTAATTGATCTTACGAACCCCCATATTAATCAAATTAGACAATATTACAAGAAAATATCACTTATTAATGCCTCTTATTACACCTTAAAAATTAGCTTACATTTCAGGCTTAACCCGCCTGTCACACAAAAAAAAAATTAAGTGGCTGACAAGAAAGGTATTAGTTAAAGGAAGCATGCATAAAAAAAACTTATCCAAATATTCATCGTTAGTAGACGAGAGGGCCCTCTTCCTAGAAATCTTTCACTCCAGTTTCATTGTCCACCATCGTTCCAAAGACGCCGTCCATCGGCACCATCGCTCCACTCAGCGAGCCGCAAGAGAAGTCGAGAGAACAAAAAACGAATCAGGAGACCGAGACGCCACCGCTGGCTCTGATATTTATAGCAATCCTCATACTCTCGTACTCAGACTTCGATTGCTGCAGCGAAATGTTGGCCATTGAGTTGATGTTTAAGTCAGCACTCTTTATTGACTTCGTAATTACGGCCTCTAAAAATTACTTTGTAAATAACGATGTGTATATTTTAGTAAACGAATATTCTTTGCACTTCCACTTGAATTTAATAACTCCTTATAAATTATTTGCAAGATGTAAAACACATCGTGAACGGCCGTAAAAATTCTTGTTCCTTGAATCTGGCAACGTCAAAGACGCGGGAACGCATGTATCTGCCGGGATCGTACTGACTCCAAAAGAAAATGGCTACCCAGTAGTGATTGTTGTAAATCAAAAGAAAATTAGTAAAAAATTAGAATTGTTAAAATTTATTAATGTTAATATATTAATTAAGGGAACTAGAAGATCGTTATACAAAAAAAAATTTTTGTCAGCCACAAAAAAAATTGTCAGCCACCAAAAAAAAACACAAAAAATACAAATGTAAAATTCATTATCAAAATCATTAAGGCAGTTTTCAACATATGTGCAACCCATTATGAAAGAAACTGTATCAGGTATTTCACTTAGAAAAATATGTATCTGTCATTTAGCGCGCAATTAATGACAAGCACATGGATCTCTAAATTACAAATCCAACTGACACAAAACCCCCCATAATGTCCTCACATACCCCAAAAACTTAATTTCTCTGGGTAAAATTAACCTAAATAAAACTTTCTTTAATTATTTTCATTTTTCAAAAAAGATCTTTTTAAATACAATAAAAACCCGTTAATTTTCCACTTAGTCCAAATGTTATTTATTCCCTACGACATAACAAATACCTTCCCCTTACGAAAAAAAAATTGTAAAACAATTTTTTTTTTTGTGTACCTTTGCAAATGGCATAACACATCATAATCACAAAACAACATTATCGATACTGATCATATAACATGTATCATTCTCAAACACCATACAAAAATCAACAGTTACTACAAAGTGTGTTGTTGATAATAATTTTCTTTGGCCTCGACACATCATGAAGAAAAAAAAATATACATATATAAAACACTATATCACACCTTGACTAGCACTTCATTTATAATTTCAAAAACAATACGTGACAAAGATACAACATCTCACTCGGTGAATTGTGAAGACTTTAGTGCAGATAAGTCCATTGTTTAGAAGGAGTCTTATGTTTTATGAAGATGGTAAAACAAAACGTCCCTAATTGTCCCATTTCATTCTATATGTAACCATAACTCCTTATTCAAGCTTGTCATCACACTGGAGATTCACCAGAAAGTCCACACTTTCATCTGCAGCTGTCAGTGTAGTCTGATGTCCAG
Source organism: Cheiracanthium punctorium (assembly GCA_038373885.1). Classification (NCBI taxonomy): domain Eukaryota; kingdom Metazoa; phylum Arthropoda; class Arachnida; order Araneae; family Cheiracanthiidae; genus Cheiracanthium; species Cheiracanthium punctorium. Next base: position 8,652 of record JAWZYV010012804.1, on the reverse strand, counting down.
TCTTCACTTAACTCACACTTTTTTTTTTTTTTGTTAAATATTGACCATACACAGTAAAACATTTTAACACATAAATAACGAAATATTACTTTACAAAACCTTGAGCATTACGTGGACGTAAATTATACCCCCCTTTTGGTTGTGGAGTAGAGATAACTTGTGTACTAGAGTCTGACAGACCATCGTTACCAACATTACCTTGTTCATTCTCTGTTGAGTGTTCAGAATTACTCTGATCAGAGCTGGACACAGTATCACTGTTTTGGCTATCTACTGGTGACCTGACCTCCTCTATTACGACCTGCGAGTCATTATTGGGATCTACTGTACTTGTGTGTTCATATCTCCTACGCCTACAACAAGGTAAAAATTGATAATTGAGGGGATCTATGTCTTGCTCTACATCCTCTAAAACAGGCTCATCATTCGCCTCCTCAGGTTTATTTAACTCAGGCATGGAAGGAAATACTATTCTTTCAGTGAGTTTAGTTAACCTGTCTACATGAACCAATTGTTGATCATTGGGATTGTTTACATGTACGACTATATAATTTACATTACTTGTTTTCTCCTTAACTCTATAAATCCCTTTGTTCACTACTGTGAATTTCTTAGATTGCCCAACTTTCAGCTGAGGTGTGTACAACAAGACTAGATCTCCTACAACTATTTTCTTGTCCTTACAGTGTTTCTCTCTATATTTCTCTTGGGTTTCAGCCGCCTTTATTAAATTATCTTTGACTATTTTAAATGTCTTTTGTAATCTGACCTCTATGTCCTCACTTAAATCTCGTGTGTCTGCATATGACCTGAAGGTGGGTTTAACAATCAAATCCACTGGTAGAGTTATATCTCTTCCATAAATCAAATGAGCAGGAGTGTCTTTTAATGCTGAGTGTATAGCTGTTCTATGTGCCAATAAGGCAAAATGTAAATGCTTATCCCAATCATGGCCCGTTTTATCTACTAAAAATTTTAACGAATTGATAATTGTGGCATTGACTTTCTCGACCACGCCATCCGAACTTGGGTGATAACTCGTTGTGAAATGTTTTCGAATTTTAAGTTTATCATAGACCTTAAGAATAGCTTCAGACAAAAAGGAACTACCTCTATCAGTTATGAGATGTTCAGGTATGCCATGTTGGCATATAAATTTTTCAAAGATAAAAGTTATTGTATGGGTTTGTAAGTCTGTTACAGGGTAAGCTTCTACCCAACGTGTAAAATAATCACTTATAACAATAATATGTCTGTGTCCTGCCTCAGTGATTGGAAGAGGTCCAACTGCATCCATTCCTATCTGTTGAAAAGGTCTACTGGTAACTTCTATTCTTTGTAATGGCGCCTTTTGGTTTTTCTTAAATCCCTTTCTTTCCTGACACGGTATGCAAGACTTTACATAGTTTAAAACATGTTTATATAGTCCCCACCAAAAATATTTGTCTTTTATTCGTAGTAAAGTTCTTTTGAAACCAGGGTGTGCAACCGTGGGAGAATCGTGAGCTAAAGTTAAAATCTCTGAAATTAATGTCTTAGGTATAACCAACTTTTCTGGGTGATTCTGTCTATCATTAGAATTGTGTTTTAAGCAATAAAGTAAATTGTTTTTCTTAAAAAAGGTCATCTCATTAATTCTAAGTTCTACATTATCTTCATTTAACTGATTTAGTATTTCAGCACATTTACTGTCATTTTCTTGTAATGTTTTAACCCTGTCTGTTGAAAGAGATTCAGTGTGGACTTGTTCGACAACATTGATAGCATTTACAGGTCTCGACAACACATCAGCAGGAACATTTTGCCTACCTGGTATATGTTTTATCTCATAATTATATCCCTGTAAACTTAACGCCCATCTTGTGACTCGACCACCATCTTTTAGTTTAAGTGCATATTCCAAAGATTTTTGATCACACCACAAAATGAATTTCTTACCCCCATACAAATAATTTCTAAAATGATTGATGCCCCACACCACAGCTAATGCCTCTCTTTCGTATACACTATATCTAGTTTCAGCATCATTTAGACGTCTACTGGCATATCCTACAGGGTGTAAACAACCATCCTCCCCTTTTTGGCTTAAAACTGCTCCTATTGCAACACCTGAAGCATCAGTGTTTAGGGTAAATTCCCTGTTCATGTTTGGAATAATTAAGCATGGATAAGATATTAATTTCTCCTTTAATGTATCAAAAGCAATTTGTTCATTATCCCCCCAGTTAAATTTTACTGATCCCTTAGTTAATTGTGTTAAAGGTAAGGCTATTTCAGCAAAGTTATGAATAAATTTTCTGTAAAAATTGCATAGACCCAAAAACGAACGTACATTCTTCTTAGTCTTAGGTACTGGAAAGTCTTTAACAGCATCAATATTACGTGTATCGGGAAATATTTTTCCATTTGTTACTTGGAAACCCAAATACGAAATCTTGTCTTTAATTAATTGGCATTTTCCTGGATTTATTTTGAGGTTGTGTTTTCCTAACCTAGTGAAGACTACATCTAACTTTTCAAGATGTTCCTCAAAAGTTGTTGAAGAAATAATTAAGTCGTCTAAGTAAGTATTTATGTTCCAATTGTTTAACCCAGCCAAAACAATATTAAGTAATCTTTGAAAAGAAGACGCAGCATTTTTGAGTCCCTGAGGTAGACGATTAAAATGAAATAAACCAAATTCTGTCGTGAAAGCAGTCTTATGTCTATCTTGTGGATCGAGCTCCATTTGCCAATACCCCGAGCAAAGATCAAGAGATGAGAAAAACTTTGCTCCTTCTAAGGAATCTAACAATTCGGAAATCAAAGGCAAAGGATAAGGTAAAGGCATCGTTTTCAAATTCAGCTTCCTATAGTCACAAACTAATCGGTAAGTATTATTTTTCTTCTTTACTAAAATAACAGGTGCTGCATAAGGAGAGTCGCTTATTGATATTATTCCTGCATCTAATAACTGGTCTAACTGAGCTTTTAATTCTTCCCTTAAAGCATAAGGAGCCCTATATGGTCTTTGTCTAACGGGTAACTCATCGGTGAGATAAATTCTGTGTTTCAAAGTTTTGCACCCTGTCAGCTGCGACACAGATTCGGCAAAAACTGACTTATGTTTATCCAGTATTGACATTAATTTAATCTTTTTCTCCTCATCTAAATGATCTAATTGAAATTTCCCCCCATATAAATCAAAATCATCCTCCAACGTCCTAACTTCCCCAACATTTACATGAGTGGCCTCCGATTGTACAACTTCAACAGGTTCAATTTGAACAATATTAGTGTTTTTATTTATATGGATTTTACAGTTAGAAAAATTTGCTACTTTGACAAAAAAACTGTTGTTACTATTATTGTCATTGATCGAGTGAGATATGGTCCAATCACTATTTAAGGAATGTGTAGATGGTGAAATTAATACATGAGGAGTGTTTTGAAAATTTGCTTTTACTTTAACTTCGATTATCTGCTCGCTTAAAGGAGGGATTATATGTTTCTTTACACTATAACCAAAAACAAACTCTTTTTCTGTACAAATACAATTAACTTCATTACCCACTGTACTATTGTCCCAAAAAATATCCCCTTTCTCGTGTATTAATTTTGAATGTGGAATATCTATGATTAGGTTATTGTCTTTTAAGAATTGCATGCCCAAAATAATATCATAGTTTACATAAGTAGTAGGAGCAATATAAAAATCTGAATGTATTGACAAATTTCCCACTTTTAAATCCACCTTAATTATGTCATTTAAAAACATATCGTTGAGTGTTATGCCTACTACTCTTAAAGCACAAGATTCCCTATCCAAAATTAAATTCTCTCTGATCAATCTTTCCGTAGTCTCTTTCTTCATCAAATTAATCGAAGCTCCCGTATCAATTAAAGCTCTGAGTTTGATTTCCCCTACTTTACAGATTATTATGGGCAGCTTGTCTTTGTTGTTGTGGGTAGCGTTGATTTGCATGCACTCATGGGGTCGAGTCAAAGACGGTCGTGCACCTCCGCTTTGCCCCTTCTTTAGTTTAAATTATCCCTCCTATTATTTCTAAAACCTTGCGATCTGTTCTGCCTCTGATTTCCCCTTTCCCTACAAAATCGGCTTATGTGTCCGGGCTTTCCACAAAAATAACAAATTATGTGTTGTTGTTGTGTCCTCGTGGTTGGCTTATGTGCTACAGCCTCCTGTAATTTTGTCATGTCCTGCTCTAATTTTTGAATTTTTTTGTCGTTTTCTAGAGAGGTAGCCTGTAGTAGATGTTTAATTTCTTGCAAATCTCTCTCTATCGGTGTGACCTGTGAGCTCACCGCTCCAAAGTTAATAGTGGCTGAACTCTGTTCTAGACTAGCGCATTCCTCCTCCTTAAGCACTAACTGCCAAATGTCTTCAAATTTTTCGTGTTTCTGTGACATGACAAATCTCCTAACTGATGGCTGTAGCCCAGCCAAAGCCTGTGAGACAAGCATTTTCTCCCTGCTAGTCTCATCCTCAAAACATCTATGCGCCAAACCTTGTAGTCGTGATAAAAACGTTCGAGGGGCCTCCATGTTACTTTGTGTACACGTGGTAAATTGAAGGAGATAATTTGTGGAGCCTGTTTTTGTGAATCTGTCTTTTAGTGTTTTCTTGAAAGTCTCTAACTTGGCATCATTTAACTGAGGCTGGGATCTAACAAATCTAGCAGCCTCCCCTACTAATTTCGTTTTAGTTACAAATAACATGTGGTCTTCGGACCATCCCGCGAATTTTGCTACCTCCGAAATTTTATCTAAAAAGTCATTTATTTGCAGGTCTGGGTTTTCACCACTGAATGGTGGAACTAATGATAAAAACTCCCCAAAGTGTGGGATTTCTTGCCCAGGCATTGTTACAACAAATGGATATAATTTAGGTGGGCTTAAATCTAAATTCCTGTCACTACCTTGTGACATAAATACTATCACAATATAATATATGTATAATACTGTTAAAATCTAATTTCAAAACACTTATAAAGATACAATAAAACTTTTTTTTTTTGTTATGTTGTGCTCTGCCATTTACTAATCTACCCAGAGAAATTAACAAACAACAGTATAACTACTCCCAATCAAATCATCATAACACAATATATACCTCAGAGTGCATTCTCTCTTTCACTATTTAAAAGGACGCACGGCACCATTGTTGGATTTAAAAAAATACTTGCTTGTTGTTGTTGACTTATTTTAATGTCTCAAAATTTGACTTCATTTTAAGTAAATTAACTTTTAAAATTCTTTGACCGTTTCAAAAGAGGTGCCGTAAAATAAACCATTTCCTTAATTTCCAAAATACAAATAGATTCAATAAAGCAACAAAAATAAACTTAAATGGCTTAGTGATCGTATAGATTTAAAAAACTGTACAAAACCGTTGGTGTTATATCTAAATTCCTGCAAAAACCCTATGAAGTTCGAGTGAAAAAGAAAATGCACACAAAAACACTCTAAAATTGTGGAAACAATTCATTTATTAACATTAAACAATTATATCAGATTAAAACTCCTGAAGCAATATCATTTGCAACTTAACAATATATTTACAATCTTTTTTCTTCTGCCCAAGGTTTCCACAATTAGGAATAAATCTCGATTATAATGTACTAACATAACATTTAGCTTAAAAATTTTACTACATTACAATTATCTTCCAACATAAAACTTATTGTTGAACATACTAAAACAATTTACATGGGGCACTCTGGAACCTAATTTCTAATCCTTAAACATCTATTTCATTTAATCCAAAGACTACAAAAATTTATTTTAATTGATCTTACGAACCCCCATATTAATCAAATTAGACAATATTACAAGAAAATATCACTTATTAATGCCTCTTATTACACCTTAAAAATTAGCTTACATTTCAGGCTTAACCCGCCTGTCACACAAAAAAAAAATTAAGTGGCTGACAAGAAAGGTATTAGTTAAAGGAAGCATGCATAAAAAAAACTTATCCAAATATTCATCGTTAGTAGACGAGAGGGCCCTCTTCCTAGAAATCTTTCACTCCAGTTTCATTGTCCACCATCGTTCCAAAGACGCCGTCCATCGGCACCATCGCTCCACTCAGCGAGCCGCAAGAGAAGTCGAGAGAACAAAAAACGAATCAGGAGACCGAGACGACTGACTGACTGATAGTGCACTTTTCGGAGTGCCAAGGGCCTTAGGGCCGAACCTCCAGTACGATGAGAGCTTCTTTTTCGAATTGCTCAGTGAGTGGTAGGGCAAAGAGGTGGAAGACCACCGGGGTGACGGGGTAAAAAAAACTTTCCCCTTTAAGATTTTATCAGTCCAAGCCAGGATGGGCAGAATGCCAACATCAGAGGCCGCGATGGGGCAGACAGAAGGCAAGGGAGAGAGCCGCAGTAGGAAGTATGGGTGTTAAGATATCGACCTGCCCTCCCCCCTTGAAAAGGGCTTCTCCGGGCAGGTTGCTCGATATGATGGTTCGATGTGGAGTGAGAGAGTCCGAGAGGCGACCTGACTTCCCCTCCCCCACTAGGGGGGATCTTCCGTCAAGTTACTCGCCATGGACGGGGGCGGATGGGGCACAGACCGCGAGGGCGTGCAGGACAGCCTTGGGTCTGCGTCGAAATGCAGGGTCCGAAGGCTCGTAGTCGGGTAGCTCAGCTATAACATTATTGGGTAGATTGCGAAGGTTGTTAAAGAACCTTTTGGCAAGTCTGAGGAGGAAGTGTCTCAGAGGTTTCATCCTCAGGTCCTTCAGGATGATATTATTGGCGAGCAGTGGGTGTCCATATCTTATGATTCTGAGAAGAGCGCTTTCTTTGGCGCAGAGGAGGTTGAGATTGGTTTTTGCTGTGTATGCCCATACTGGGGCAGCATATGATGCAATTGGGCGAATGAGCGCCTTGTAAAGGAGCACCTTGTTTTTAGTTGATATTTTCCTGGTAAAGATGAGCGGGCGGATGCTGTTGAAAGCACCCACCATCTTCCCTCTGGTCTTCTGTATATGATGTTTGAAGGTAAGGTTTTTATCCAGTTCAACCCCCAGGTAGGTTGCGCTGTCCGACCAATTAATGGTGACGTCATCAACGATTATTCTTGAAGGCGGGAGCTTCCTCCCCACCGAGATGGCCTTACATTTGTTCGCGTTAAGCTTGATTTTCCAGTTCTTCATCCATTCGCTGATTTTAAGGAGACCGAGACGCCACCGCTGGCTCTGATATTTATAGCAATCCTCATACTCTCGTACTCAGACTTCGATTGCTGCAGCGAAATGTTGGCCATTGAGTTGATGTTTAAGTCAGCACTCTTTATTGACTTCGTAATTACGGCCTCTAAAAATTACTTTGTAAATAACGATGTGTATATTTTAGTAAACGAATATTCTTTGCACTTCCACTTGAATTTAATAACTCCTTATAAATTATTTGCAAGATGTAAAACACATCGTGAACGGCCGTAAAAATTCTTGTTCCTTGAATCTGGCAACGTCAAAGACGCGGGAACGCATGTATCTGCCGGGATCGTACTGACTCCAAAAGAAAATGGCTACCCAGTAGTGATTGTTGTAAATCAAAAGAAAATTAGTAAAAAATTAGAATTGTTAAAATTTATTAATGTTAATATATTAATTAAGGGAACTAGAAGATCGTTATACAAAAAAAAATTTTTGTCAGCCACAAAAAAAATTGTCAGCCACCAAAAAAAAACACAAAAAATACAAATGTAAAATTCATTATCAAAATCATTAAGGCAGTTTTCAACATATGTGCAACCCATTATGAAAGAAACTGTATCAGGTATTTCACTTAGAAAAATATGTATCTGTCATTTAGCGCGCAATTAATGACAAGCACATGGATCTCTAAATTACAAATCCAACTGACACAAAACCCCCCATAATGTCCTCACATACCCCAAAAACTTAATTTCTCTGGGTAAAATTAACCTAAATAAAACTTTCTTTAATTATTTTCATTTTTCAAAAAAGAACTTTTTAAATACAATAAAAACCCGTTAATTTTCCACTTAGTCCAAATGTTATTTATTCCCTACGACATAACATAATTATTTAAGGTTATTGGCAATTAATCACACATATTGAAGAAAATAATTGTTGGTTAAAATAATTGACAGTATAATATGTAGTACCCTTATTGTTAATCATTTTCAAATTGTAATGATTCAGTTACCACTTGAGAAGTAAAAGATTTTATTTCATAAAAAAATTTAGATTTAAACAGATCAGCCAAATAAAATATTTACTGATGTTTACATAAATTTGATTTGCACTTTTCTTCTAATAATTTTTTTTAATAATTCAAATTTATACCTATTAAAGGATTAAAAAAAAACCACTTTGTATTATGTTTATGTTCCCATTAGTCTGACCTCATTTAAATTCTGTGAATGAGTTTTTGTACTTAAAATAGCTGTTTTATTATTTTTTAGCTGATGGAAGATGAAATTGCCACAATACTCTGTGATACTTTAAAGGGTTTAGAATATTTACATTACAGAAGAAAAATACACAGAGATATAAAAGCTGGAAATATTTTGTTAAATACTGAAGGGCATGCAAAATTAGCTGATTTCGGGGTTGCTGGTCAACTAACTGTAAGTATTTTTAGTGTTTTCTTTTTTGTTTAATTTTTGTATAAT
>JAWZYV010012802.1:0-148816 GCA_038373885.1 Cheiracanthium punctorium | reverse complement strand
TTTAAAAACGAGTAAAGGTGTCTATAAAAGACATGTAAACAAAATTGTTAAATTACCCTTTGAATCTAACTGAATTATGATTTGTGTCTATATGTTTATACTGCAATTTATTTGTGTTAATTTGTAGTCTAGTGTATTTTTTCATTAGAAAAACTTGAGTAATTTTTATTTAATGTTCATTTATGGTGTATAGTGTTCGCAACCATTACAAGTGTCATCAGATTTGGTAAATTGATGAGTGTATTGAAAATTTTAAGAAAATTTATCAAGGCGGGCGGTATGTTGAGAGATACGCCTGGCCACTGTGTAAAGAGGGCGCTGTTGTAACCAGCGCAGGTGTAGCGATGAAAACTTTGTATCAGAGCTGTGAGAGAGTGTGTGTGCGGAGGAGTGAGCGAGCATGCCTCACGGAGAGAATAAATGTATACAGTCCATTTGAGTTATTTTTTTGAGTATAAAAAGAGCACACATAAAACCATGAGCTATCGATAGGGCCAAAACAGCAAGAACCCAGTCAGACAATTTTGATAAACATGATAAGATTACAAGCAAAATCTCTGTTTCCAAAAATGCTAAAAAGAAAAAGAAAAATTTGACAAAAAAAATAGTAACTCCAAAAAAAAAAAAAAAAAAAAAAAAAACAGAAAAATTCAAAAAAATTCAATAAGGGATACAGATTTAGTTGTCATGTCGTGCAAATATAAAAATAACCATCTTCCTATCATACAATTAAAATTTGGTAGCAACAATATTGATAGTTTACTAGACACAGGTGCAAATCTCAGCCTCATTCAGCCTAGTGCTTTGGAATTAATTAAAGAAACCACCAAAATAGAATGCATATCCAGATCAGTCAAAATTCACACTTTAAGCTCTTCTACCATACCATATCTTTCCGCAGTAAACATTAAATTTAAAATTAACACCACTTGGTTTCAAAACCAGTTTTTTGTGACTCAGCACAACTGGAACTCTAATTACAAAATAATTCTTGGCTATGACTTCTTACAGAGAAACAAAATTATTATGGGCACTGCAAATGAGAAATTAATTATGAACAATCAAGAATTTCAATTTAAACATTCTACCCCTTCTATTAATCTTAATAACAACTTAAAATTAAAGAACTCACAAAAACTTTTTGCTAGATCTGTAAATAATGTAACACTTTTACCTAATTCTACAAATATAATTAAATTAAGCATTCCTCAGTCACTTCAGCAAGAAACACAAATTATTTTTAATCCTATCTCTTCTAAATTATAATATATAATGCAAGATTCTTTGCACACACTGACGCATGACAACTCTATCTACTCCATAGTCGAAAATCCCTTAGATACCAAAATTATTATTCGAAAGAACTCTAAAATGGGGACTTTGCACATTTTTAAGGAGGATTCAGTTATACAGCATTCAGAGGATCAACACTTTCAAATAAACAACTTAAATTTAACTGAAGTTTTAAAATTAAGACAGGAGGAACTAACAGAAGAGGATTTTGACTTAAGTCACCTCAATGAGACAGATAAAAAAGATATACTTCAAATGTTAATGAAAAATTTTAGAATCTTTTCCAAATCATACAAAACTTTAGGCTCAACAGATGCTGTAGTTCCTGAATTTAAATTACTTCACAACTTTCCTATCTCCACCAAACCATATCCTATTCCGAAAATAGCCAAAGATTTTGCACAAAAAGAAATTGCAGATTTATTAGATGCAGGAATCATTGAAAATTCTAGTAGTTCATACAATTTTCCAATTTTATTTGTTAAGAAGAAAGCTAATCCAAACAATAAGCAAGAAAAATTAAAATTTCGCATGGTGGTAGATTACAGATTACTGAACTGTATAACTGAATCATTCAAAATTTGCCTTCCAAAAATTTCTGACATATTACATAACATTTCAGGCAAAAATTTTTATTGTGTTTTAGATTTAAAGTCTGCATTTTTCCAAATTCAACTTAGAGAATCTGACAGGGAAAAATTAGCATTTTGTTGTGAACTAGGAAATTTTCAGCCAACCAGATTATTTTTTGGCAGCAAAAATAGCACTTCCTATTTTCATACTTTAATATCAAAATGTATAAATGATTTAAAAGGCCCTAACGTACAATTTTTTCTCGACGACATCATAATAGCAGCTGACACTATTCCACATTTAAAAATAATTCTTCAGAAAGTTTTCGACAGATTGGCAAAATTTAACTTAACTTTGGATCCTCATAAAATTCAATTGTGTAAAACAAAAATCAACTACTTAGGCTTTTCAGTAAATAAAGATGGCTTTTCACCCTCTGAGGATAATATCAATAAGGTCAATAAATTTCCAATTCCCAAAAATTTGAAGCAGACACAGACCTTTCTAGGAATGCTGAACTATTTTCGACATTTAATTTTCAATTATGCAGAGATAGTCGAACCTCTCGTGAACTTAACTAGAAAGAACGTTCCGTTTGTCTGGACTGAACAGTGTCAGGAGGCCTTTGATAAAACACAAAAAATCATTTTAAGTAAACCCACTATAAAAAATTTTGATGAAAATAGGGAATGTTATTTAGTGTGCGATGCCTCAAAAATTGCCGTTTGTGGAATTCTTATGCAAAAAGATGATGGACATTTTTTTCCTGTTGAATTTTTTTCCAAACAACTTTCAGAGTCAGAGTCAAGGTATCCTTCTTTAAGGCGAGAGCTCTTTGCAATTTATTTATCTTGCAAGCATTTTCATGAACAATTATTTGGGAGAAAATTTACAATACTGACGGATGCCAAACCTTTAACTTTTCACCTCAATTTAGAGAAACAACCTGAAGTGGTGGCCAGATGGCTATTATACTTACAACAATTTGACTACAACATTCAACATATACCTGGATTTAAGAATCCAGCTGACTTTCTTTCAAGAGTTTTAAGTGAAAATCTAAACGTAAATAATGTAAACATTTTTGAAAACAAAACTGATCTATCAAAGGAAACCATTCTAAAAGAACAACTTAAAGATGAGAAAATTACTAAAATAATTCAGGACATTAAAGAAAATAATAAAAAAATTAAACAGCAATATTTCATAGATTCTCATTCGCAACTACTAATGATTAAGTTAAAACCAAAAAATAAACATAAAAAAGATAAGTCAATAAAAAATAAAATTGTAATTCCAAGAGTTTTAATCAAGACCTGCTTAGAATCAGCTCATGCTCCTCACTTTGGCACTGCAAGGACTTATGAACTGCTGAGCCAAAATTTTTTTTGGAAGGGCATGTTTGCTGACACAAAAAATTATTGTGAAAACTGTGCAAAATGTCTTGAAAATAAACCAAAGCCGAAGAACACCATTTCAGAGTTTGTTTCTAAGACTCATCTAGCTCCAGGAGAAATGATAGCAATAGATATTGTAGGAAAATTACCAAGATCAATAGATGGAAAATTTTATATACAGTAGAAGATCGATATACCGCAATTCTATAAACCGCAATTCTCCATAAAGCGCATTAACACTGCGGATGTAAACAGAGAAAATCACAATTAAGAAATTTCTACAATCTGCTTTTTTTTTTTTTTAATTGCTTTCCTAGGGAATTAATTTTGAGACATTAGATAAATCCCACAACATGCCAAGCTTAAAATAAACAATTATTCTCCCATGCTTGCATTATGCATTATCAGCATAACAGCTGGCCGGCCGGGTCTAAGAGGAAGGAATGTTTACTTTAATAAAACCACGAACCTCTCCCTTTTTCCCTCCACTACCGAACCACTCTCTTTCTCCCTCCTCTACCATTGACTTCCCAAACAGACGTTTATTTATTTAGTTATATTTCTCTTTGTAAATTGATTTGTTTTATATTAAATCGTATGCCGTTACTTGGCTTCCTAAATCATACGCGTAGCATCACCAATTTTTTTTTTTTTATGTGTGTGCGTGTGGGTGGGAGAATGCACATAGCATATTCTAAAGTAAAAATAGCCATGTTTCTTTAAGTTTGGCAAGAAGAAAGGTTTTAAAATGAATGGTTTTCTAAACAAAGTTGGGGAGGGGGTTGGCACACGCCCCCGCCCCTGCCCGACGATATGCTTATGTCTCAATATTGACAGTAAAATACTTTTTAAAAGTCTATGAGAAGTAGGGGAGTTTTCTCAATGTAACACTATTTTAAAACTGAATTTTGGAACTGGATTTAAGCCATCTTTAGTTAAAATGAAAACTGCTGAACTAATGCATTGTGCACAAAATGGAAAGTACTCAGTTTGCAAACCTGCATGAAGAAAACATTTTGAATATTTGGTAATGGATGATAAGTCACAAATTGTTAATCATTTGACCAGTGCTGAAATAATTTCCTCTGTTTCAAAACAAGAGGAAAACAATTCTGAAACAGAATCAAATGCTGGAGAGAAAGTTGAAAAACTTTCAGAATCTGAAGAAATTTCCATAAGAGATCAATATTTTAAATTCCTAGAAACACAAGACTGCGTAACCAAAGTAAAATTATTACCTGTTCAAAGGCTGCAAGAAAAGTTATTTGTTGAGAGATTGCAAATTCTAAAACAAATCAAAATTAATATATTGTTTAACAAATAAACTTTAATGCTTTTGGTAATTTCAATTTATTTATTTTTTCTGTAAATAAATAAATTCCATTTTTTTGTTTTTTAAAGTAGTATTTGTATTTAAAAAAAGTTTTAAGCATTATATTTATGTGTTCTAGCTATATTTTAATATGTTTACTAGGGAAGTTTAATGATATAAGTGAATGATCCATATAACGCAAAATTCTATATAATGCAAAACCTTGCGTTTCGAGGTTTGCATTATAAAGATCTTCTACTGTATTAAGCATTTCTGACCATTATTCTCGTTTTCTTGAATTAATTCCCATTTCAAATTTCACTTCTAATATAATAATTAAACATCTACAGGAATATTTCTCAAGGTTTGGTATCCCGAAGATATTACTTACAGACAATGGCACAAACTTTTGCTCAAACGAATTTGAAAATTTTATGAAAGAAGCAAAAATTGAACATAGAAAGTCTTCGATATATCACCCACGTAGCAATGGATTAATTGAACGCGCCCATAAATCTTTAAAAATGAGTGTTGCAGCCATTTCAGAAAGAATTTGTGACTGGACAACCAGTCTATTATTCTTTAAACTTCACTACAACAACACCACACATGCTGTTACACAATACTCTCCAGCTGAAATATTCTTTGGACGCAAACTCAACCTGCCTATAGATGCTTTTAATGAACCAAAATATACCTTTGAATTTAATAAATATGTAGAAACTGTAAAACTAATAGCTAAAGAAATACAGCAAAATGTCAAAATTAATGAAGAAAATTATTTCAAAGTTCATAGTAAATATGTAAGAGGAAGGAAAAAGCCAGATGTCAAATTGGGTGACAAAGTATTTTTAGAGGAATTTATAGCACCAGGTGCTCTTCAAAAGAAATACAATGGACCTTGGGAAGTCAAAAAGATTCTAAGAAATGATAATTTAATAATTCAAAAAGTTGAAAATGGAACACCAAGAGAAAGGAAAGTCCATGTCAGTAAAATATTTGTGCAAAAACCGCTCAACCCTAACTTCCAAAATGAAACAACTTCATTTTAGTCGACAGCTCTTTTCTGAATATCAGAACACAAAAAAAAAAAAAAAATTGTAAAAGGAATTTTTTTTTCCCTTTATTTATGGTTTACCAGGGCTCTCTGGGGTGTCAATGATCTGAAATTGATCACTTCAATTCACTGCAATCCTAGTCATGTAAGGCTGGTCCTATAGCTGGGATTCTTCAGAGCGGTCTGGTGAAGACATAAAATTAAATTTTTTCTTACATTTCATGGCCATGCTCTTTAAAAAAAGAAAACAAATAATAATAAGAAGAATTAAATCAAGTTGTTCTGTATGTTCATAGGCTGTCAGGAAAAATTTGACATCTTGGTACTTTTTCATTTCTCATAACCAAATCAAGCTATTTTTTCTCTAATTGATACATGAAAATACTGATATGGCAAGGGAAGAATTGCCACAAGAGTCACTTATTGCTGTGTATGTGAAAGAATTTGATGTAAATACTTGAGTCAATTGTACATATTTTTTTTGAGGGGTATGTTATTTGCAAATATTAGGTTTCAATTCAATGCATTTGTATATGTATATATAAAATTTCTTTTTCTACTTTGCATTTATTTTCATACAACAAATTCATATATAGTGTATATTGCATATTGTGTAAATTTATCCCAGGCACGCCTTTTCTCTCGTTGGAGGGGAAGGATGTTACATAAAAATGTAACACTATTAGCAGATATCAACAACACATGTGTTTGTAAACAACACAACTCTTTGCCACTCACGGCAAGAGAAAAATTTAAACGTCATCAATCGCACCTTGCGAACATCCCCAGTCTGTGAAACACTACGTCATAGGAGAAACTGGTTTTCCGTATCTCCGATCAGCAGAGTCGAAAGGAATGACTCCGAAAGAAAGAGGAAAATTTCCTCACGCGTAGTCTGGCAACAGTTTTTAAAATAAGTACGTTGAGAGACGCTAAGAAATCAGTTAAGAAAAAAATCGTTATGTGAGAGGTGTGTGTTTCGGAGGGGCTCCCCATATATTTTCGAGTGTTAGGCTTCGAGCCATTTTGCAGCGTGGGGAGCCCCAGCCCAGGCTAATTCGCTGTAAAGTTCTAAATGGAAAACTCAAGAAATAATTTTCACACCTGAATTTTACTCAAATTCAATATTACAGAAGTGTTTGTTCAAAGAGAATTCGTATTTTTTTTTCCTGCTGATCTTAAAAGAAAGTGAACGTCACGTGTCTGCATACAAATCTACGACATGCAAGTCAAATATGGTGAAGATTTCTGCAAATCCCAAAAATTAACATAGATGATGTGTTGCATCCCACCACGGGGAATATGTTTAAAATTTTGTTGTGTGTGTAGTATTAAAGGTGCTTTTTACAAGGCAACTTAGAAACTGTTTCGCATGGAGTGTACAGCTCAAAGGACTTTCTTACAAGCTTCTCATAAGAACTGTTAATAAGAATCAAGAATTGATTCGTCTCCTAAATAACGTGAAAGCTGCAAAAACACAGTGATTTTGTTGTGTGTGTAGTATTGAAGGTGCTTTTTACAAGGCAACTTAGAAACTGTTTCGCATGGAGTGTACAGCTCAAAGGACTTTCTTACAAACTTCTCATAAGAACTGTTAATGAGAATCAAGAATTGATTCGTCTCCTAGATAATGTGAAAGCTGCAAAAACACAGTGATTTGTAAAATTTCTTCGTAAAAAATCTGCTATTCCAGAACTGGGTAAATATTATGTGTAATTCATAACTGGTATATTTTTGGGAGTGATTTCGTATCCCATACTTGTAAATGTAAGATTTGTCACATTGCATACTCAGAATTTTCTAGTTAAAGTATCTTGGTTTAATTTTAAAATTCTGAAATGATATCGATTTGATATTTTAAATTGATAATATGCCCATTGACTTTTTATCTTTAGTCAAGTAAAGTTTAATTTTTTACTAATCTGTTCTTTGGACAAATTGAAATGAAAATCTTAATTGGCATGTTATCTCAGTGCGTGATAATTGAATCTCATTGTAGTCCACTAATTATTTAATTTCTAAAACTCAACTTAACCAGACTTTTAACGTATTTCAGTTTGGGACAATTTTAATGATTTTCAATTATCACAGTGCACAAATGAGTGTTTGAGTATTATGACTTTTACTTGAAGGTGCACTGGCTTTCAGCTTCATTTTTTTTCAATTCCTATGTTAGTGTCAGGTATCAGAACTGAATTGAAATTTTGAATTGTTTAGCATGTAGGGATCTCATATTTGAATGTTACAACTATTTAGCCAAGAAATTATTTAATGTTTTTGTCATTCATAATGATCAATAAAAACAAAGCTCAAAAATTTGAATTGCTTGACTTGCGTTAGTGAATTTTAGGTAAATTTTACTTTTCAGCTTTTATCACATTTAAGTTCTGAGTGTTAATTCCTTACCAGGTGAGTGTAATTAAAATAAGTTATTTTCGTCTCTCACAGTTCAGGTTTTAATGCCTAGGTGGCAAACAGCAATGTACTACTTTTTTCTGATCTGAATTTTGTTCAGAAGTACTTCTACCTCTCACATTTTACACCCTATCGATCATGGCAGTTAAGGTCAAAGGTTTTTAAAACCCACACCTTAACAGCTACCAAGTAAGCTAATTTGTCTTTTACCCTCCCGTCACGATGGATGATTCTCCCATTTTCCCTCCTTATAGAGCAAGAGCCAGCGACCGCCAGACCTTCGTCATAGTATAAAAGCTGAAACTTTCTCTGTGCATACCCCCCAACAGAAGTAGGAACAATCGGCCACTATAAAGTTTGGATGATCGTGGCTTTGTCAGGTAACAGGTGGCAAAGGTGTATAAAATTGCCGAAAATTTCGTCATTTCATAAAGCTTAATTTTTTTATATGTTGTTCTTCGCAGTACTAGAAATCACTTTATCCCTAGCCAGACACTTTTCCATCGTGGCAAACCCCCGCCAGACAACCTCAAAGTCTTGAAAAACATAATTCTATTATGAGCGCGCTGCAAGAAAGTTCGCGCGTGAGAAAGTTCAGAAGTAGCAGTATAAAATGTGCTTGGCACTTTGTGACCAGACTTCGTGCAATCATAATCGTGTAATCGTAATCGACTGTAATCGATTGGTTCCCCTGGAGCTCCGACGTTTGGAGGAAGACAGGAGCTCGCTTGTATTATTTTTTTTTACCCCGGGAAAATATTTAGATGACCATTCTTTTTTGTTGTTGTTGTTGTTATCTGTCGTCTTCTGTTCATCCAAGTCTGGACTTTTGAGAGACAAGAATGGACTTCCCAGAAGAAAGTGAGGGTTGCGCGAGAGGGAATAGCTAAAACTATTTCTTGTGGTGTCAGATCTTTCCTTCATTTCTTCATTTTGATTTGCGGTCGTGAAAAAGAACATAAATGGCACCTGCACAGGAAAAAGTGCAGCATGTTTTTTCAGTTTTAGAAAAGTATAAAAATAAAAATGGAAAAAGATGTGCATTTAAGAACTATGAATGTGTTGTTTGGATTAGTGGACAACAGATAAACTTTGGTTCCTTGTGTTGTTTGGATAAGCAGGTAGGAGCGCATATATTTCCGTTAAAAATTAGTATATCTTTGTTCTATTAATAAGAATGTAATTGTATAAGAATGTAATAATTTTATAATGTATAAAGACATTTAGAAATATCAATATTTTTTAATGATCGATAAATTTCTGGATAAATGGGTAAAGAGTAGGGAACATAGACAATGATCTACAAAACCCCTTTTCCCCCTTTAATAGAATTAAAATTTTGTTTTTTCCTTCAATAGAATTCGATGGTGAGTAAAAATGCATAAAAATACATAATGAAGTATTAAAAATCAATTTTGTCTTATTTTCGACTTGATTGGCTGCCTTGACATAGTTCTAAAAGTTTAACGGATAAATAACTTATTTTCATTTATGCCAGTGCTAGTGATTAGTCCCAGAAAACGGTTCATTTTTTTAATGATTCACAAAGTATTCATACTTTGTTTTTTTCACTAATGAGTGTACCGTGGTTTTCTCCGAAACGTAGCATAAATACGGGTTAGGACCCCTTAGAAAGACCCTCACGGAGGGCACCCCACCCATAGGCCTAGAGCCCATGCGTAGCTAATCGGCCTTAATCCCACAACAACAAATTCACTGGTGAGTGTGAAAATTATTTAAAATATTTTGTTTTTATCTAATTTGTACTGTACACATATTATATTAAAACATAGTACGTCTTTCGAACTTGAATTGTTGGCATCAATTTGGAATTAAACTGGAGACTAATTATATATAACTTTTCTATTGTGTGTATTATAAGCTTTTATAATTCCTCCGAGAATTCGCATTAACCAACATAGCCGTAGGACAGGCGACAACATGCACCGCTTGCCGTCTACTTTGTTTAAAATACCATCGATTCAAAAGTCTTTTCCTCCCGCAAAACCTATAAAAATTTCACTATTTCCACTCTTGAATATATTATATACACACATCCCTCCCCCCTCCCCCCATCCGCAAATCTTTGACATCTCTACGTCTATATTAACCTATTTTCTATCTCTCATAAAAATGTATGTTAGCTCCATTATACCACATTCAAAAGTTTAAACAACTTTTGGCACTATACTATTTTCATTAAATTTCAAATGTATATATGTATGTATGTGTATATTTAATATTCAATATGTAAAAGGAATTCTTGACCAGAGACAAAAATGTGTGTCAGTTCTTTAGCATATATAACAGCTAATTGCTTAGAAAGTGAGCATCTTTCAATGGTTAATTATTTATAAAATAGTTTTACAGTAAATTTGTGCCTTTTTTTATTGTAATTGGCATTCCGTTGGGTTTTATCATTCACACCGCCAATATCACTGTCCAGTTCTGTTTATTACGTCGTACCAGCACCAATACACTATATATGACACACCACACTTTTAAGATGCATGTTTAGAGATATCTTTAGACATCTCCATTCTGCTATTCTTAAGTAATTCTTAATAGTAGTATTCTTAAGTCTTTCTGTAATTCTTAAATTTTCCTCAATAGATAGTATGCATGTAGTTTTGAGTTAGTAGTTAGTTTTGAATTTTTAAAACGGCGTGTGTATTCTAAAAATTAAAAGTTTGTTGTTCGGCAGGCCCGGTTTTAGATATTTAATGCCCATATACGTGTTATGAAAGTATAAAAAAAGAAGTTAAACTGTGCATGAAGTTTTCTGTGAAATAAAAACTGCAATATACGTTCAGCCTCATCTATTCAGATTCAGGCTAACGGTTATTGTGGAGAAAACAATGCATTTGTCGAGAGCCCTGTTTTTAGCATTTTACTCAATGCATTAAAAAATCTTAAACTTTGGTTTAATATGTTCGCGCACATAAGCAAGATCATAATAACAGAGGTTCCTCCTTCACGGCTGAATAGGAACCACGGCTAAGTTTTCATGCGGCTGCCAGCAGTAGCGGATCCAGGGGAGGGGCTAGGGGGCTTCAGCCCCCCCAAAAGAGATTGCTCAAGGGTAACATTCTGCTTCATTATACGCTTTAAATAGCTAAAATGATCATATTTTATTACTTAGCCCCTCCCAAAAGCCTAATACATTGGTTTAGACTAAAATTTTGATTCATAGTACATTTTAATTGGGTGAAATAAGCTTTTTAAAAAATTTAGCCCCTCCCAAAAAAAATTTCTGGATCCGCCACTGGCTGCCAGTACCTCTTTCGAAACCAGAAAACCAGGACATAGGCAAGGAAGCAACGCCAAGCATAGAAGGGTACAAATATCAATTTTTGTATACTAATTTTTGCTTGTTTAGGTTAAACCTAGGTTCATTTCAAAGATGTGTTAAACCACCAAGCCTGTCCCCCCCCCTCCCACCCCACACACACACTGCAAATGACATATGTTTAAGTTAAAATCGGAAAATGCCATGTTCAAATAGAGGTTCGTATGCATTAAAAAACTTTTCACAAGTGGGCCTAGGAAATCAACCAGGTTCGTCTAATAGTATAGAAGTTCTTGCTGTGTGGCATTCTTGTAATTTAGCTGAACAGATTGACCCATTATTCTGTTCTTGAATTAAAATTGTAAAATTTAGACATTATAATATCAGGTTAAAAAGAAAAGTTTTGTAATCGTAATATAATCGTAATCGGACTCAAATGTAATCATAATCGAAAGTTTTAATAGATTACATAATCGTAATCTAATCGTAATCGGAAATTGGATTTTATATGATAATCGTAATCTAACCATAATCTGTCTTAGAAAAAATTACTCGCATTTTGCCAGCAGTGGTGATTTAACACTTGAAATTATGAGACATCATTAAGAAACCAAAAGTTCTTTAATTAAAAGAAATATCATAAAGTTCAAATACATTCACGCTCGCTGAGCGTCTTACAGAACTAGCATAAACAGAAGATACAGAGGCTAGAATCGAATAGCATGCAATAGAAATGCCATAATCGCAGGCAAAAGGAACCACATTATATACGTACATTACAATTCACATGTGCAACAGTTAATTTGCATAAAACAAAGTTCTGACCGGCCAATCAGAAACAAAATGTCTCCGTTGCTATGGAGATATGCTGCGGCGATCACGGCTCATGAGAAAACCGAAAAGAAGAACCGCGGGAGAAAACGTGACGTCACGCGGCGAGTGAAGTCGCCGACGGTCTTCGGCGAACGCCGGAGAGGGGAAACAAACGTGCGGGAGGCTAGCAAGCGGCCCCCTCTCATGCACCGTGATCGCAGCAAAAAAAAAGTACATTATCAAAACATGAAAAAATTCAAAATTACTTTCCCAAAACCTTTACACATTTAAATTCAAAACATTTTAGTATATATATATTAAACGATGCAACACAATACAATACAATAAACCTTATTAGACGTATTCTGCAGAATTATTTACAAACACACATTAAATTTTTTTTCCTTTTTTTTCTCTTTTTAAATCACAAACCACAAATATTCCTATGCAAGAAAACAATATATTATACACTTCGTTCAAATATAACCTCACAAAAGTTATTCAGTCCATGTTTGTGGAGTGGCTTCGTAAATACATCAGCATTTGTCGAGAGCCCTGTTTTTAGCATTTTACTCAATGCATTAAAAAATCTTAAACTTTGGTTTAATATGTTCGCGCACATCGTTGCAAGATCATAATAACAGAGGTTCCTCCTTCACGGCTGAATAGGAACCACGGCTAAGTTTTCATGCGGCTGCCAGTACCTCTTTCGAAACCAGAAAACCAGGACATAGGCAAGGAAGCAACGCCAAGCATAGAAGGGTACAAATATCAATTTTTGTATACTAATTTTTGCTTGATTAGGTTAAACCTAGGTTCATTTCAAAGATGTGTTAAACCACCAAGCCTGTCCCCCCCCCCTCCCACCCCACACACACACTGCAAATGACATATGTTTAAGTTAAAATCGGAAAATGCCATGTTCAAATAGAGGTTCGTATGCATTAAAAAACTTTTCACAAGTGGGCCTAGGAAATCAACCAGGTTCGTCTAATAGTATAGAAGTTCTTGCTGTGTGGCATTCTTGTAATTTAGCTGAACAGATTGACCCATTATTCTGTTCTTGAATTAAAATTGTAAAATTTAGACATTATAATATCAGGTTAAAAAGAAAAGTTTTGTAATCGTAATATAATCGTAATCGGACTCAAATGTAATCATAATCGAAAGTTTTAATAGATTACGTAATCGTAATCTAATCGTAATCGGAAATTGGATTTTATATGATAATCGTAATCTAACCATAATCTGTCTTAGAAAAAATTACTCGCATTTTGCCAGCAGTGGTGATTTAACACTTGAAATTATGAGACATCATTAAGAAACCAAAAGTTCTTTAATTAAAAGAAATATCATAAAGTTCAAATACATTCACGCTCGCTGAGCGTCTTACAGAACTAGCATACACAGAAGATACAGAGGCTAGAATCGAATAGCATGCAATAGAAATGCCATAATCGCAGGCAAAAGGAACCACATTATATACGTACATTACAATTCACATGTGCAACAGTTATTTGCATAAAACAAAGTTCTGACCGGCCAATCAGAAACAAAATGTCTCCGTTGCTATGGAGATATGCTGCGGCGATCACGGCTCATGAGAAAACCGAAAAGAAGAATCGCGGGAGAAAACGTGACGTCACGCAGCGAGTGAAGTCGCCGACGATCTTCGGCGAACGCCGGAGAGGGGAAACAAACGTGCGGGAGGCTAGCAAGCGGCCCCCTCTCATGCACCGTGATCGCAGCAAAAAAAAAGTACATTACCAAAACATGAAAAAATTCAAAATTACTTTCCCAAAACCTTTACACATTTAAATTCAAAACATTTTAGTATATATATATTAAACGATGCAACACAATACAATACAATAAACCTTATTAGACGTATTCTACAGAATTATTTACAAACACATATTAAATTTTTTTTCCTTTTTTTTCTCTTTTTAAATCACAAACTACAAATATTCCTATGCAAGAAAACAATATATTATACACTTCGTTCAAATATAACCTCACAAAACTTATTCAGTCCATGGTTGTGGAGTGGCTTCGTAAATACATCAGCTAAGTTCTTTTTACTATGAACATATCTAAGTTCAAAAAGTCCATCATTTACTAAATCCCTTATAAAGTGTAGTTTTACGTCAATGTGCTTAGATCGAATATTCTCAATAGGCGATTTTGCATATCTAATCGCGGCCTCATTGTCACAAAATATCTTATTGTCTTTTAATTGTAATTCAGCAATTCCTAATTCATTACATTCATCTAAGATGTGTTTTGTCCAACTAACTTCTTTAGAAGCTTCCGTTAAAGTAACAAATTCCGATTCCATGGTAGAAAGACTTACAAACTTTTGTTTGAACGTACGCCAAATTACGGGCGCATTACTCATGAACAGCAATATCCCACCCATAGAAATGTGATCATCTCTATTGGATGCGAAGTCTGAATCACTATAACAGTTAATTTCTACATTAGTTACATCTGACAAATTAAGTTTATAATCTCTTGTATATTGAACATAGCCCAATAATCGCAATAATGCGTTCCAATGCTTTACACCAGGGTTTTCTTGGAATTGTGCTAAAATGTTTACAGCATAACAAAGGTCTGGTCTCGTACGGTTCGCGAGATACGACAAACATCCCACAACGTTTCTATATGGTAACTTTAACATTTCATTTCTTTCCGATTCTGATGCAGGACTGTCCGTCTTTGACAGGATACAGCCTTTAACAATGGGGAGAGTTGATAGTGGGAAATTAAAACTTTTGTATTGTTCGCAAATTTTATCTATGTACTTGTGTTGGTGTATGTATAACTTTCCAAACTTTTCTTCAAATTCAATTCCTAGAAGCATTTTTGTTTTTCCTAAAACAGTGATATCAAATTCATTTTTGAACAAACTTACAATGTGGTTGACGCAGTCCAATGTTTTTCCAAAAATCAAAATGTCATCGACATACACAAGAAGAACAACATTATCACTATATACGTATGTACAATTACTCCATTCTAGTCTTTTAAATTTTAATTTTTCTAGTGTTCGGTCAAGTTCACAAAACCATTCTTTACCGCTCTGCCGTAAACCATACAAAGCTCTTTTAAGTAGGCAAACGTGATCAGGATGGTTGGGATCTTTGAATCCCTGTGGCTGATACATGTAAACTTCTTCCTGTAGAGGTGCATATAAATACACACATTTAATATCGATTTGACAGTAGCACCAATTAAAGAAACATACAAGAATTGAAAAGAATAGTCTGATTAATGAAAAATTAACTACCGGACTAAAAACTTCGTCATATGTGTCGTTTCTATATTGCGCGAATCCTTGTGCTACAAGTCTGGCCTTATATTTTACTATCCTATTATTTTCATCACATTTCAAATTATATACCCAGCGGTTCCCTATAATTTTTTTATTATCAGGTTTAGGGACTAGTTCCCACACATTACGCGCATGCATCATCTTTAATTCTTCGGCCATAGCACACTGCCATTTTTCGACTTCCGCAGACAACATACATTCATTATAATTACTGGGAATTTTTATTTCTATATTAAGCGCTTCGGGTTGACAATTGTCCGTTGTTTCATCTAAATTTATTTGATCTGTCACTTTTCCTGAATAAGTGTTCTTACCACTAAAATCAAACAGATTACTATTATTTATTGATTTTTAACGTGTGTAATCCACGAACACTATTATTTTTACTAGTATGCACTAAATAATCCATATTAGCATGATTAAACCTGTAGTGCCAAAGGGCTAATTCACTGGTTGTTTCAGTTGACAGATTATACATTTTACTTCCTACCTTTTTGCCGTCCGTTTTATTTTTAATGTAGTGCGAGGGTTTAAAAAAATAAAGACCATTGGTACGTTTGGCATAAAAAATTGCTTCACCTGCTTTATTATATACCCAAATTTTACCGTTTGTACCTATAAACTTTGCACCAGCACTTTACACCTTCAAACCAGATATCAAATTCCTACGCAATTTCGGTGAGTACATCACATCCGTCAGCTTTATAATATGTACTTTTCCATTAAGACGTACACCAAACTCTACAGTTCCAACACCTTCTACCTCACTTTCTAAGTTTCCTATCGCGAGAGAGATTGTGGTGTTTTGTACTGGTTTATATGTGGAAAATAAACTTTTGTTGTTGCAGAAATGATTAGATGCACCTGTATCAAATACCCAAATTTTGTTTATTACTGCATTAGGTTTACTAGCTTCAACATTAAGGAGATTTTCGTTTACTTTAACATCACAATAATTACTAGATTTTACTTTTCGTTTTGTACCACTTTTATTTCTATTAAAACTAAGCTTTACTCTGCAATTGGCTATTACATGTCCGTATTTTTTACACCGGAAGCAGGGACCTAACTTGTTGGGGTTTTCATTTTTATGTTTTTGCGTGTCCTCAACAGTTGTGGATAACAAAGTACTCTCGTAATTACTTGTGTCCCCCTTCACTTGACGAATGCGTCCCTCCTCTACAAGTAGTTTGTCTAAGATTTTCTGAAAGGTAAAGTCTTTCTCTGGCCAACGATAAATCGTTTGTACTATATTCTGAAAGTTAGAATCTAAATATCGAATGAGCTGAAATCCCTGACATAACTCCTCAACAGGGTGACCTAAGTCGCGTAATTTAAGTACTGTTTTCTTTACTTTAGCAGCAAATAATCCAATTCCTTCTTCAGTAACATAACGATGCGAGAAAAATTCATCTAAAAGTTGTATAGTTCTAGCTCTAGAAGAGGGTTCGAAATGCTTTTTAAGCGTGTCCCATGCAACATAACCCGAATCTACCGTTGATATAAGTGAGCGAAGATCAGGGCTAACACCCAGATATATCGTCGAATATGCCCTCGCTTTACGCAAATTGTAGTCTAGTATTTCCTTTTGTGTAGCTTTATCGTCTAAAGCGGGTTCAGTTTTATCAATAAAATTCCAAACTCCCGTTTCCATTAACAAAACCTTCATGTCATCTTTCCAGGTGTTCCAGTTCGATGCATTAAGCATCTCTATTTGGTTGTGACTTTCGTGAATATGCGAGCACATTATTACCACTTTACAACACTAATTTACAAGAAGTATAATAAACACATGCATATGATGAAAATTTAAATATAACTTACAACACGGAAGAGTCCTACTTCATACTGATGAAACCGAAACATTACTGCAAGGAAAAGTTCCATAGTCTACTAAAAGGCTCCTTTAAAGCTTGCATGAAACGCCGATATGCTCGGCCCCCATCGAAGCAACACAATAAAAGTCCATTTCCACGCAAGGAATAACATGCCAGCTTGAAATCTAAACACTAAACCGGGGATTCGAAAGCTTGACTGGTGACGGAACTCTTGAAGGCACAAGATGATGATACTTGTAGAATACAACAACAAGGATGATGACAAAAAAACACTAGAGCCGGAACACTTGCTTCATAACGCCGCTACACTCCTCGGTGAAGACACCTCGGTAACGCCGAACGACGGAAAACACCGGCCGGGTCTTACAATGCACGTACGCTGTCATTATTAAAAGTCAGCAATGAGCAGTTTTACAATGGGATTGCTCGGCCCATAACCAAAATCTTAGAAGAAATTATTCGCATTTTGCCAGCAGTGGTGATTTAACACTTGAAATTATGAGACATCATTAAGAAACCAAAAGTTCTTTAATTAAAAGAAATATCATAAAGTTCAAATACATTCACGCTCGCTGAGCGTCTTACAGAACTAGCATAAACAGAAGATACAGAGGCTAGAATCGAATAGCATGCAATAGAAATGCCATAATAGCAGGCAAAAGGAACCACATTATATACGTACATTACAATTCACATGTGCAACAGTTAATTTGCATAAAACAAAGTTCTGACCGGCCAATCAGAAACAAAATGTCTCCGTTGCTATGGAGATATGCTGCGGTGATCACGGCTCATGAGAAAACCGAAAAGAAGAACCGCGGGAGAAAACGTGACGTCACACGGCGAGTGAAGTCGCCGACGATCTTCGGCGAACGCCGGAGAGGGGAAACAAACGCGCGGGAGGCTAGCAATCTGGAATTATACTTTCTCCGGTAATCGTAATCCTGGTCTAAAAGTGAAAATTAATCGTAATCGTAATCGATTACACGTCTGTGTAATCGGCACGAAGTCTGTTTGTGACAGCTTGACGTACTTCGTCGCGGGAGTTTACGAACACAACAGTTTTCCATGACTTTGAGATTGTCTGGCGGGGGTTTACCACGATGGAAAAGTGTCTGGCAAGGGATAAAGTGATTTCTAGTACTGCGAAGAAGAACATATAAAAAAAATTAAGCTTTATGAAATGACGAAATTTTCGGTAATTTTATACACCTTTGCCACCTGTTACCTGACAAAGCCACGATCATCCAAACTTTATAGTGGCCGATTGTTCCTACCTCTGTTGGGGGGTATGCGCAGAGAAAGTTTCAGCTTTTATACTATGACGAAGGTCTGGCGGTCGCTGGCTCTTAGACTATTATACAAACACATCGCTTGATGCTTTTGCGGTCCGAAAAACGTGTTGCAGTTGCTTTTGGTTTCCAGTCTGACAATTAGAGAGAAAGTGTAAAAAAAAATAGACACGAAAAAAAAAATTTGATTTTTTTTATGAATTTTCCGGACCCATTATCCAATTTCCCAGTTTTTTCCAGACTTTCCGGAGCGGTAGACACCCTGTAAAAGGAAGGCTGGAGTGTGGCCCATGGGCCATATGTTGAACAACCCAGGTCAAATACTCGGTGGCAAAAAAGATTTATCAACACTAATAATGATCTAATTAACAATTAGAAAGTTACAAAATTAAAGTAATTCAAATGTTATAAAATTCTTTAAGCAAGTCAGTCCGATTTACAAATGCAGGAATACTTTTTTAAGTGTGCACTCCAGTATTATAGAAAATGGCACCGAAATTTTATCAGTTTCAACATGAAATCAAAGTTACCAGTAGTTGACTCTTACCTTTCTAAGCATATAAATTAGTTCCACATTTTAAGTTCCTTTTCAATAAACAAAAAGTAATGTTGCTCATACAATCAAATTTTCAACAAAATAAAACCTGTCAAAATCTGATACAGTGAAAGCTCTTCAAGTGGCTGCCTATGCTAAACTATCATGGCATTGTACACTGCTGTTTTCACTGTTTACACTGTTTACATTAAAAGTTATTGCAGATTTCAGAAAGTTGACTGTAAATAAAAATCATTTCCAAGGGGAAATCTCGCCGTAATCACCGATCATTAAATTTTTATGCCGGATTTTTTTATCAACGGAATTTTATATGGAAAAGCAATGCGTAAAAACATGCATTCCAAAATTCTTAAGGCGTATTCTAAATTTCTAAGGCATGAAATACGCATCTAGAGGCATTATCGCAATCACTGTAATGAACATTAAAAAATAAATAAATTTATATTTTACAGTCCAATTTATCCAATTACAAATGTTATGCATAATTTAAAATTAAGGTCTAATAATGTAAAAGAAAATTAGAAATCATAAATGTTAACCAATTATAATACTCAACCATTTTAAATTCATTTAACTGGAAAAAGCAAAAGGTACTTGTGTATTATAGTGGCTACTGAGCTTGCTTGGCAACAGGAGGATTATGTCAAGATTACAGCTTTGCTTTAGGACATTTTTTGTTAGTAAAATTTTTAATTTCTACCACATGAAATTTCACTACCACCCCCATCATAACGATATATCTAGGCTGATTGGGGACTGAATTTCAGAGGCTGCTGTAATTTACAAGTACTAAACAAAAAAAGCTTTAATAGAAAGAAAAAATATAGTGGTTTTAATTAGATTAAAAACGTATTTTCAATAATGAAGTGTCCCTCATAATGGGAATTCCTAAGAAATTATTGACAGTTGAAAAATGAACAGCTGTTCACCTTGAAGAAATTTCACTGTAGAAAAATAATAAAATAATAAGAATTACAGGGTTTTTTGGGGGATGTACTTGAAACTACAGGAATCAGAGATGAATGAAATATGTATTCAGAGTATCTTGTCTCCAGGTAACAGCAAAAATACAACAGCTACACCCATGGGTTTAATCTACAGAAACTGAAATAAATTCAAATAATTAGAATGATATCTTTTACTATTTGCTAATGTCTTTCATTCCAAATTAGAGTAATGGATGAATAAGATCCAATTTTAACTGAAAATATTATAAATAAATGGAAAATTGCTTGTTTATTTCTGTTCATACAAATTCTCACCATTGAAAATTGTTTGAAAATATTTAAATACATGCACATACATACATATAAAGCTGTATTACTTTAAAATCTGAAAATCAACCTGTTCCTTTAATTTTTATGATTTTGAGCAATTCATAAATCTATAAGCTTACTCTGACAGAACAAAAGAATAGACAAAATGAGATTTCTTCTTTGTTATCAATAATTTAATATCACTAATTTTAAATTCCATTTGAGACTGATAAACTAGTCTCAAATACAGCATAATCAAAACAAATCTGAAATTTTTGTGACTACTTTACTCAAAATACTTCCTCAAGATCATCCAGATTAACTTTTTCATAAAATTTAAAAATATATATATTTTTTTTTTTCTTCCGCATAAACCATGTATATCAGGAGTGCACAAACATCCTCGGTGTGTGGGCCATAAAATTGAAACACCTTACCAGGGACTAAATAGCAATACAGTCATAAACACTTTTTTTTTCGGGGGGAGGATCCTCACATTATCTAAGTAAAAGAAACATGGTGAAACTTTCAGGGTGTAAAAAGTTCCTATTAAATCAGATTTTTAAAAAAACAATTAGATTAATAATTAAATAAGTTTAATTAATTTATATAAAGAGTATAGAGAACTGGTAAAAAAATCTAGTTATTGATAGTATAAATCCGTAAATAAAATATTTCTTTGGTATGCAGGATGTGAATTGAACACTTTCTCCAGGGGGGGGGGGACATTTGACAGAAAACATTCTCCAGGAAAGGACATTTGAAAAGAAAAGAAAGAAAAAGGAGGGAAGATGTAAATGCTCCACTCACATAATATATTAGGTATTACACGACAAATGCAGTCACCAACATGTCTGGGAAGGGTCATTCCATGTCAATTCACCCAGGCCATGCCACCCACCCTCTCAGAATTTCTTGAAATTTGGCTGATTTGTTCAGACAATGAAGAAACTAACTCCTGTAATTTTTTTTTTTTTTTGTGCTAGGTCAAATAGTTTTTTTTATAAAAAATTTGAAAGTTTACAAAAATCTCACACTGCAGCAATCCTTGTTGCTCTGATTTTCATACACGCTATATTAAAAAAAAAAAAAATCATAATTCAGTGCATAATTATTTTATCCCCCTAGAAATTTCAAGGTATAAAGCTTATACTGTACAGATTAACATAAAAAATAAGTTATGGGATGTAATATTTTTAAGAATAAAAAATAATTATTTTTTCATACTTAATTTAGATTTTTTAAGTAAATTTAAACATTTACTATTTTAATTTTTTTTTACTGAGGCATAGCAGTAACGAGTCATTTTTTTTTTTTTTTTTTTTTTTTTTTTTTTAAGTTGAAGCCAAAACTGTAATCTAATAGGATTTAAAATCAAAACAGTGGTATTTTGACTGCTTAATCAAGTATTTTAATATTTATTGCATTTTTGCTGTTGGGTAATTGTAACATAAAACCAAGCAATGGTCAAAATGCAATTTCTCAGATATTGATGATTTTTGGTTTAGATGTAGTACTAGCACATTAGATGAAAAATACAAATTTTCAGATTTAAAAAAAAAAAAGCTATTTCCACGTTATGAATTTTTGAAAAAATTAGAAAATTTCCATGCCATACTAATTTTTAAATGGTTGTTACTCAAAACCTATTTGACATACAAAGTTGAAATTTATGTTATTTCGTTCAGTTGTTTGTGGCATTTAATAAAATATATAACATGACCATGTTAATTAAAAAAAAAAAAAAAATCTATTACATTTTTTTGACCTATGATGGATTATGGATGGAGTAAGAAAAAAATTCATAGTGCAGTCAAAACAAATAATTTTATTTATTATTTTCTTTTAAATTTAATTACACATGGATGCTCTGCACACCTGTTACATTTGCTTGCAGAAGACTTAAATATTCCGAATATTAAAGAACAAATATTATTCACAGTTTGTAAAAAATAAATAAAGCATAATATGCTATACTAACTGATCCTTTTTTGAGGTTTGCTGGCCAACACATTCCGGATCACAGGTTGTGCATCCTCAAGATATAAAAAACTACAATTAGCATGGAATAAGATTCTGTTACTATGTTTATTTACAGTAACTATAACAAATAGAAAATGAAATTACTCTTTTTAAGTGTTTCCCCCTCTCCCCTTAATATTTTTAAATATACTTAATAGGGATGTAACGGATATTGATTTTGCCGGATACCGGATATCCGAAGCTCCTTTGGTTGTCGGATACGGATATCCGGCACTAAACATGTACTATTTAGTTTTTCCGTTTGTTTTTGTTTTCATTTGCGTTTTTCATTTTTTTTTTTTTTATATATAACATCAGAACAATAAATTGCAAACATGCTCCACACTCCATTAAAGTATTTTTTAAATAATTGACTTACAATTTACAAAAACTAAATATCTTTACATATATGTACATAAAACAATGTTACTTAAAATATAAACAATTAAACTATTCTTTTTACGTACATACACTACTGGCAGAAGCAAATAAATTGTAACCAGGACTTTTGATAAGAATAACTATGATAGATGAGTTATTTTTTTCCAAACATTAGGGGCCAAGGACCCAGACTTGCTACGCTCGCTTTTCGTATGAGGCATTCGGCCCCTAATAAGGCTTATTCGTAAAAAAGACATAATTTCAACAGACAAAACCCAAAGTTTGTATCAGATAGAATGTTACTGAGCTACACATTGCTTGGTTCTTGCATGTTCATTGGTACATAAAAATTTAAACTTCACACTACAGTAGACCCCCCCTCCCCCTCATAACACGGAAGATATTTTGTTATGGGAATCCGTGTTGTACAGGTCCTGAACTATACTCCCCACCTGGAGTGCGGATTCCGCTTATAATCCTTGGAAAAAATTATTTGCACTCCTCAGAAACACAATGATATTTAGTGTTGCCATTCAAAAGTTATATTAATTAGGAGCTAAAGCGTAATAAAATCAGAACATCTGTTTCAGCTGTATTTTTAATAATGTAAAACCTATTTGACACCTTGCGAATTGGCCACCCATGGCGATTTTTCATTATTTGGCGACTTGCGTACATGTAAAGTTAATAAAAGCTACGGAACAGATAGTATAGCTTGCCACCAATGGCGACTTTTCATTATTTGGCGATTTACACATGCTCACAACCTATAATTACTGTTCATTTAAGGTTACCGGAAAACCGTTATCCATATTTTCATTTACATAATCTTTTGCAGATTGGCGTACTTAGCACCACGAATTATACCATCTCGTTGTGCTAGCAAATATCCAAAGTGTACTGTAACTGCTATAATGACATATTTAACGCCGCCAAATATTTCTACTGGCAGCAAATAATCCAGCAAATATTAGTTATTCTGTTTTGGAAAAATGGATAATCGCTAATTCTAAACTCCTGTTGTGTAAGCGAACTTACTATTTGAAAATTGTCAACTTTGTATAACACATTTTGAGTTACTTATTTCATGTAGTTTTTATTTTGGCGTAAAATGGGTGTATTTCTACTTCATGTTTGACAATTTCACGTGATACTACATACTTGGAAACGCTTTGTTGCAAAGGAATGAATGATTTTATACCAAATCTGGCAACCCTTCTGTTTATTTTTTGTTTTTTATTAATATCTTCTAAAATAATTCGATTTTTGAAATTGAAGTCAGCTCATCAGGTTCCTCGGAATTTTTCGAATCTGTGGGCAACTTAGTCGAAACTTAAATCGCGGTTTAGGAGGAGATAGGCCAACAAGCTTTGACAGCGCCAGCGGCCTTTATTTTTTTTTAGAATAGAGAGATACCCAAATTAAATTTCATGCTGTTCTGGAAACTCGCGGAATCTTTTCGAAATCGAAAGATTTCGTTTTGTGTACACAGCTATCTCATGTCTATGAATACGATTTATTTGTTTAAAAAAAAAATGATACCGTAATTTATGGAAGAAACGCCGCACCCACGAAAATGAGCTTAGTTAGCTAGAAAATTATCAGAAACGCCGCACCCGTCATAAATGCCGCAGCCGCGATCGTATGTGGGGGGGGGGGGGGGCTGTGATCGTGGTCAGAAGAAGTCAATGCCAGATAAAATTCAATATTTTCTAAAATAATTTCTTAATAAAAAAAATAAATAAATAATATGTTGCATTACTTATTAGACCTAATTTATTAGAAAAGCTATTAAGTTGATCGGATATATTTCAGGAGAAATTGGATAAACTGTTAAAAAAAAATCTCCTTTCTCCCCCTTCCAATAGAATGTTTTAAAGTATTTACCGCTATTTTAGGAAGCTTACGATTTCTATTTTCAAATAATCAGATATCAATGTTTATATTCACAAAGGCGAATTTATAGAAATAAAAATAACTTCTAAAAACCTTCTTGCATCCGCACAAAGTTCGGACAGACTACTAGGCGCCATTAAAATGAAAACAGCAATCGATGTGTGAGAAGAGGCTCCAGCTAAAAGTAAACATTCCCCCCCCCCCGCAGATGGCCAGCTGTTGAATTACGTAATGAGCTTGCTTCAGAAAATTGTTGTTTTAAACTGAATGTTGTGTAACAACTCTTGATCATTTATTATTTTTGATATTTATAACATTGGGATTTATTTTAAAAGCACTCAGCATTTCTTGAGCATACCAATTAGTTGGCAGTGTTTATTCGATAGAGTGCTCTTGCACAGGGCGCAAAGCCGCATGGCGAAAAAAAAAAAAAAAAAAAACCTTTTAGATTAACTTTATTTTATTTTTTTTGGGGCGAGGGGGGGAAGGGTTAAACTCGTACCGGGCGCAACATAGACTAATTTTGGCTGAAATTCAGTATTTTAAGAACAATAGAGGTTCATGTGAAAAACGGGTGCATTTAAAAAGGTAGTGCACTTTTGCGGTATTTTACAGAACTTTAACCCTTCAAAATATACATTCAAAACTTTATTAAAATTTAATTATAGTTCTAAAATGTAGATGTAAAAGATTTACTTCTTCTTTTTTCTTTTTACTTAATTGAGGAGATATCGATTGGAAGTATGAAGCCATCCACTTCAGAGCACGGGACATAGACGCATCTCAGGGCGCTCTGACCGATCAAAGATCAAACCTCTTTTCTATGGGGGTAGGTTCGCCGCATTCTGATTCGCTACACTGTGATCTCTGCACGCTAAAGAGTACGTGTCGGTGGTGGCGCCATCTTTTCAGACAATTATCACTAAACGAATTTTTCGATTTTTCGTTGAAGATCGGCTAAAAAAAAATTTAAAATATTGTAAACGCCGCACTTACTATTTCTTAACTTTTAAACTCATAAACGCCGCGGCGTTTCTTCCATACATTACGGTAATAAACTGTGTAATCTGGAAAAGCTTTTTTAAACGAATTTGAATCCCAATTGTATGACATCATATTCACTTGAAAAGGGTAAATTTGTCACTCAAATGATTTACTTTTTTGACTCTCGGAAATAAAATGGTGCTGAAAATAGTGAAAAATCGCTTAAAAAGGAGGGAACGGGTGGATTTTCAGATTTTTAAAGAAGCGCAGACTGTTTTCTATAATTTTTATACATGATCATGAAAATTTTCAAGCGGATCGTGCAAACGGTGACGAAGTTATTAGGCTTTTTGTGTTAACTTTGTAAATTTCACGCGATTCTAGATACTTGGAAACGCTTTGTTGCAAAGGAATGAATGATTTTATGCCAAATCTGGCAACCATTCTGTTTATTCTTTCAGTTTTTTATTAATATCTTCTAAAATAATTCGATTTTCAAAATTTAAGTCAGCTTAGCAGGTTCCTTGGAATGTTTCGAATCTGTAGGCACCTTAGTCGAAACTCAAATCCCTACGGTTTAGGAGGAGATAGGTCCACAAGCTATTGACAGCGCCAATGGCGACAGCGGCCTTTACTTTTTTTTAGAATAGAGAGATACGTTTAATGCCTTTTTTTTATGTATTAATCATTTAATATTTATTCACATTAAGTCCTTTTTAGTTTCATTTTAATTTAAATTACTTTTAGAGATTGATAAATAAAAAATATAAGTCCCTTTTAAATATTTATAATGGAATTATAATTCTTTCTTTTGTAGTTTTACACAGGTATGGAACAGAATTTTTAAGGTTATGCAGTAAATTTTTTTTTAACTGCAAGTTAAAAAATAAAAATAGATCTGTTTCATTGTTTAGCTTCTAAAATTTACTGGCATTTTAAAAGGTTAAAATGTAATACGGAGGTATTCCATAGTTATTTGATAAAAATATTACCACGACCTCCGGAGATATATAATTCGGCTGCCCATCATCACAGCCGTCTTCAGTCTGTCGTTCCCGTGGGGATGATGTTCTTCCCTGCCTCCTCTTCTTTCGCGCCGTTCTTATTGCGCATCATGTCACTCCATGCTTCATCCACGGTAGCGTCCGTCATGTCGTTGATGCTGCCCTCTGTTGTTAATATTTCTAATGATTTTCGTAAATAAGCGTATGTGTGGTTATTGAAATTGGCTATTTTTTGTATTGCTTGGAAATCTATTGTAATAGGGGTGTTTAGTGCGAGGCGGGATAAGGCTGTTGATTCTCTATTGAATTTAATGATTCGTTAATATGTTCTGTTTGACGATCTTTAATTTTTCTTTTAGTGACCCCAATGTAGCAGCCGGTAGTTTTGTTTTCGTTATTTTTTATGTTAATTTTATAAATACCTGCGGTGTCTGTGGGTTTTATTTAGTCTTTTTCGGATCTGATACGTTGAAAAATGTTTTGATTTGGTTTGATTGGAATTCTAATATTTTTCTTAAGAGCTGCGTGTGATATTTTATTAGCAGCTCCCCTGCGAAAAGGTATAGCGGTAGTGAATTTTAGTTTGGGTTTCTGTCTATTGCTAATTGTATTGAGTTTCTTTTGTCTTTCTTTGATCAATTTATTAAAAATATGCTGCGGGTAATTTGCTTCCTGACATTGTTTATTAATAATTTGTAGTTCTTCTTGTAAAAGAGTTTCATTCGAACAAACTGTTAATGCGCGATCTATGTAGGATCTGATGGCGGCTATTTTGTAATTAAAAGGTGAGTTTGATTTGAAATTAACTATTGCTGTGTTACTTAGGGGTTTACGATATACTGTGGTTTGCAGTTTGAGATTTTTATTTTTCATAATTCTAACATCGAGGTAGTTTAAGGAGTTATTAGTTTCAGTTTCATAGGTGAATTTTATATTAGGGTCTAGGCTGTTTAATTTATCGGTAAAATCATACAAGCCGGTGCGCACCCCATGTAAACACGGCGACAGCCTGCCAAGCTCCAGCGACTGTCGCCAACCATTTTGCACGATCAGCAAAGTATTTTAACACATTAAAATTGCACATATATTCCACTTACAAAAACATTAAAACAAAATACAACGTCCATATTTAACCAAAAGAACGTCTGCAAATTCAGTAACAGGCAATTTAAAATCAGCAAACAGTGGACCGTTTTTAACTAAAAAAAATACAGTGGATTAAGCAACCTAGTTGTACAGTTATGTAAACTATGCAACCAGTGGATCGTTTTTAACTAAAAAAACCTCAGTGGATTCAGCAACCTAGTTGTACAGCTATGTAAACTATGCAACCAGTGGACCGTTTTTAACTAAAAAACCTCAGTGGATTCAGCAACCTAGTTGTACAGTTATTTAAACTATGCAACCAGTGGATCGTTTTTAACTAAAAAAAACCTCAGTGGATTCAGCAACCTAGTTGTACAGCTATGTAAACTATGCAACCAGTGGACCGTTTTTAACTAAAAAAACCTCAGTGGATTCAGCAACCTAGTTGTACAGCTAATGTAAACTGGGCAAACACTGGCCCGTTTTCAACTCAAAAAAAAAAACATCGGTTGATAAACAACCTAGTTGTACACCTCTTATAAAGTCAGTATGATTAGGGTAGCACGTAAATAGCACTTAAGAAAACATAAACACATCAAATATCAATTTAAAATTCACATTAAAAACCTTAAACATTGCAAAGATTCGTTAAAAAAGAGCACTTACCTTTATATTTTTTTAAATAACCGCTCAGAAATGTCCCCAACACCCACCGGCTTATACAGGGTGGCTACAGAAATTGAGAAAAAAAGTTCCCTGATTTTCCTGACTATCTTTATCAAATTTCCAGAACTAATTATATTTATATACATGCCATAATCTTTCATGTAAATCACCATTGTGTATCATGCACCAACAGATGAATGCTTCATATTGGGAAATGAATAAGAGAAAACCACAAAAATACTTAATATTAATAAAATTGTAGTTCAATTTCATAAATCCAAACATGAAATTTAGTTGAACACTAAAAGACCGAGCCCGAGCAATATTATTTAATTCGGAGCCCGAGCCCGAAATTGCAGCTAAAGATTAAAAAAAAAATTCAATTACTTCATTGATAGAATACAATAAATTTTGCCGTTTGTGCAAACTAAAGACAAATATAGTTGCAAACTTCCAATGCACTTTCTATGTATCCATCCTGTATCAAAAAATGTCGGATCTCATGACTAAATAAGGAATATCAACCGCCGTTCTAAAATACCCAAAGAGCTTCACGCACCTTCTAGAGCCCTTGCCGCTATTTTTATTTGTTTATTTATTTATTTATCTTTTATAAGTACTTTTATTTTCCTCACGAATCACTTTTTAAAATCTGTTTCAAGCAGTTTGTTCAATAAAGGAGAAATTTTTCATGAGCCAGAGCCCGAACACAATTGTTAATTACAGAGCCCGAGCCCGAACCGGGCTCGGGATGAGCCTATCTCATGTCTAATTCACATGCGAAATTGATTCACATGCCGATATGATTAGCAGATCCGGTTTCTAGTATGATCCGCATATCAGAATGAGTCCGAATGCATGCGCTTTTTCGGATTCGTATAGTGGTAGTACCTACATCACTTGAGTCTCGTATTCATATTTCTATGTTCTCGTATGATCTGTATTCTGGTTTTTGGATTCCTAAAATGTCTGCATCAGTTGAGTATCGTATGATCCGGAACGGAGCCGCGAGTCAGATGCTGATTGACAACTAAAAACGATCTAGTTTACTAGGCAAAAACGAAAGTTCCCTGATTTTTAAATATTTTTACAAAATTCCCTGATATTTCCATGATTTTTCCAGATCGATAAAGTACCCTGATTTTTCCATGATTTCCCTGATCTGTCGACACCCTGTTATAACATAACACCAGCATGCTTTCTTTTATTTAGCTGTTATATTCACACTATATTTCTAACAAACACGCACAAATTCGTTTCATATATTAAAATAACACATTTCATTCCCTTCCGTCAATAACAGAAACCATTTCAAATTCCCAAACCTGACGAAACACGTATTCTTTATGGTTGCCAGTCACAAATACCCCCGGCAGGTAACTTCACTTTGGCGGTGCATCGCTCACTCTAGCGTCAGAGTGTTCGCCAAGGATTTGTAAACAAAAACATCGATATGTAAACAATGCACCGTATACGGAATATAGTCCAATTTATCTAAGAGTTTGTCTTCATTTACTATGGCAAAAATGTCGTCAACGTACCGTACCCACAAACGAAATGATTGGTTAAAATTAGTGTGAATTTTATTTTCAAGAGGGCGCATTTTCCAGTCAGCCACGATTCCCGAAATTGGTGACCCCATTGGGACACCCTGTGTTTGTTTGTAAAAATGGTTATCGAATTGAAAGTATGAGTTAGTCAAAAGTAGGTTTATGGCTCTTGTTAGAATATTGCTAATTTCTTCATTTTTGTAGTTTAGGGCTATTTTTTTATTTATTATGGGAATCATTTCATTAATGTCTATGGATGGGTAAAGATTAATAACGTCAAAACTGACCATAATTTCATTTTCTTTGAGAACGATACAATACGAACATACTTAACGATACAATAGCTAACATAGAAGCAGCCATTAACCAGCTCCCCACCCGGGATAAAAAAGATATAAGGCTCATTGCCCATAATGAAAATAAGAAAACTTTAAAAAAAAACTCAAAAGATCAAGAGGACCAGAAATGTCTAAACAAACTAAAGAAAAATGAAAACATTACATGTTTAAGTTCCGATAAAACAGGTAAAAAAGTAATTCTTGATAAAACAGACTATAAAGAAAAAATGCAACATACTATTGAAGCTCTTAATGTGGAACCTTTAAGTAAAGACCCCACCCCTAGAATTATAAATAAACTCAAAGATCTTATTAAAAATGGAAAATGGCCAAAAGAAACCCCTCCCAACTTTGATAATTCTGCTGCAATAGCTCCCCGCATTTTCGCTAAATTTAAAGACCACAAAAATCCTCCCTCACTCAGACCAATTGTTAGCAAATGTGAAGGCCCAACTTACACGCTCTAAAAATACATGAAAAATATCCTTTTAGAAATGATCCCTCCCTCCGATTATGTACTGAACTCCACTAATGACTTTTTAAAACACATAAATGGTTTTACTCTCAAAGAAAACGAAATTATGGTCAGTTTTGACGTTATTAATCTTTACCCATCCATAGACATTAATGAAATGATTCCCATAATAAATAAACAAATAGCCCTAAACTACAAAAATGAAGAAATTAGCAATACTCTAACAAGAGCCATAAACCTACTTTTGACTAACTCAGGATGTGCCAGCTGAAATTAAATTTTGGAGGAAAAGGGAAAAGTCATTAAAGAATACCAATCTAAAAAATGAAAATTAAGGAGGTTCTTGAAAACGCTTAGCTAATAACAAAAACTTTTTTTTTGAGGGGGGGAGTGGAAGGACAGTCAGAAGCTTGTGAAATAAATAAAAAATTCAGTTATTTTATACATTGCTATACAAAATATCTATTTTAAATCAAAAATACAATATTTACTAAACTATTTTAACCCATTTATGCGTATCACCTCTTTTTTGGGATGGCATTTTCACTATCAGTCGAAACATTATTTACTTTTAGCCTTTAATCATGAGTTTAAAACCTCAACTCCACAAAATACTTTAACATGACAAAGTAGGATGTTCACATTTCAATTTTTATACATAAGGATTTTTAAAGAAATCATCCCTTGTTCAAGAAGTTGACATCAGAAATTTATCTATTATTGCTGGTATTAGCAAAAATCAAAGAAAGTCGCAAAAATATCTGTGCACAAATGGGTTAACTGAAAAGGGATTAACTAATTATATTGTATTATAAATTAAGCTATTCAACAAACAAATTAAATTACAAATTGAAAGTCTTTGGCTGAAATTGAATAGTCACTGGATTTTATCTGTAAAATAAATTTTTTGTAGATTCTAGGCAGAGTTGAAACTCATTTAACTTGAGTTGCACAGTAGAAATCTTTGGTTTTGAATATGCGTTTAAGTAAGAAAGACAAAGTAGGTACCTTTTCTGTAGTTTATTGAAACAAGATGACTATGGTAGGTTTACACAGTGCACATGGTGAAGACACAATACATTAAGCAACATCCGCTTAGTAGCACAAATAAAAACAAGCTTTCTGGAAGACAAGTCGCCAGCGGCGATCTATTCAGATTCACAAAACACATCCCATCACATTGAATCATCTGGGTACCGCAGCACGGATCCCTGATCCGGCTCTATTTGAATCACATCGGTTGTTTACACACACAACACAGCAGACCGAGAACTCTCACTGTCTCACTGAAAGGTTAACTTGTGATGCCCTTTTTATATCTGCCAGTTAGTGCGGGACTACGATGGATATTTGCATAGGGAAAAAAAAAGAGTTCTTATTTTATGCAAATTAGGAACAGCGCCATCTATCGGCGAGAAATGTAAACTTTTTATTACGGCGTTAAAGACATGACGATGTTTACACCGCCATTTTCAAATGCTAACAAAGTTACGTTTTCACTTAGAAAACTTTTAAAGGAGTTTACAAAAGTTTCGTTTTTTCACTTTAGCAAATTTAGAGATAAAATGTCATGGAAATAAAAGGTAATTAAAGAAATAGCGTTTTGTTTTTTTTTCTAACATTAACTACCATCAGCGGCTTATAAAAAATTTGTTAACAAAAAATTACCAATTTATATAAAATTAAATTTAAAACAGGGGTCAATTTTTACTCTTAAGGCATTGAAGGTTTGAACAAAGGGATGCTAAAGAAAAAATATTCATTTTTAAGATCAATAGAGAAAGACTGAAATTAGAGTGCTTACAATGCGTGATGATTTTTGTAAACATTTGGGAGATTTACAAACGTTTTCAGCGTATATAAAAAAGTAAAAAATGTAGCAGTTTTGCTGAATTTGGAGCAAAAATGTCCAAAAATGATCTTTTTGTAGCAGATTGGAGCAATAGGATTGATTTGGCACAATTTGGAGCAATTGGAGCAGCTGGCACATCCCTGCTAACTCATACTTTCAATTCGATAACCATTTTTACAAACACAGGGTGTCCCAATGGGGTCACCAATTTCGGGAATCGTGGCTGACTGGAAAATGCGCCTTCTTGAAAATAAAATTCACACTAATTTTAACCAATCATTTCGTTTGTGGGTACGGTACGTTGACGACATTTTTGCCACAGTAAATGAAGACAAACTCTTAGATAAATTAAACAGCCTAGACCCTAATATAAATTTCACCTATGAAACTGAAACTAATAACTCCTTAAACTACCTCGATATTAGAATTATGAAAAATAAAAATCTCAAACTGCAAACCACAGTATATCGTAAACTCCTAAGTAACACAGCAATAGTTAATTTCAAATCAAACACACCTTTTAATTATAAAATAGCCGCCATCAGATCCTACATAGATCGCGCATTAACAGTTTGTTCGAATGAAACCCTTTTACAAGAAGAACTACAAATTATTAATAAACAATGTCAGGAAGCAAATTACCCAC
This sequence comes from Cheiracanthium punctorium, assembly GCA_038373885.1. Lineage (NCBI taxonomy): Eukaryota > Metazoa > Arthropoda > Arachnida > Araneae > Cheiracanthiidae > Cheiracanthium > Cheiracanthium punctorium. The sequence goes on along the minus strand of JAWZYV010012802.1, from coordinate 115,488 downwards.
AGCATATTTTTAATAAATTGATCAAAGAAAGACAAAAGAAACTCAATACAATTAGCAATAGACAGAAACCCAAACTAAAATTCACTACCGCTATACCTTTTTGCAGGGGAGCTGTTAATAAAATATCACACTCAGCTCTTAAGAAAAATATTAGGATTCCAATCAAACCAAATCAAAACATTTTTCAACGTATCAGATCCGAAAAAGACCAAATAAAACCAACAGACACCGCAGGTATTTATAAAATTAACATAAAAAATAACGAAAACAAAACTACCAGCTGCTACATTGGGGTCACTAAAAGAAAAATTAAAGATCGTCAAACAGAACATATTAACGACATTAAATTCAATAGAGAATCAACAGCCTTATCCCGCCTCGCACTAAACACCCCTATTACAATAGATTTCCAAGCAATACAAAAAATAGCCAATTTCAATAACCACACATACGCTTATTTACGAGAATCATTAGAAATATTAACAACAGAGGGCAGCATCAACGACATGACGGACGCTACTGTGGATGAAGCATGGAGTGACATGATGCGCAATAAGAACGGCGCAAAAGAAGAGGAGGCAGGGAAGAACATCATCCCCACGGGAACGACAGACTGAAGACGGCTGTGATGATGGGCAGCCGAAATATATATCTCCGGAGGTCGTGGTAATATTTTTATCAAATAAATACTGGCATTCTTTCACAGTACAAAAACTTATATGGCACCAAGTGGAAAAAAGAAGGGGGGGGTGGTAAATTGATTTTAAAAAATCATTTCAAACAATAGTTTCCAAATTTTAGGAAATTTTCACTTTTGATTTCGACATGTGACACACACACACACACACACACACAAAAAAAAAGATTAGTCAATGAACTTTATGTATGGAGTGATAATCATACTTCAGTAGTAACTAGACTGATGCAGTAGTAACTTGAACGATAATTATACACAATACTGTAGGAGTAACACAACTATTTTAAACTAGTAAAATACCATGTTACAACATGGCTGTCTGCACAAGCAGCCATGTTATAATTTTCATGGACTATATTCCGTATACGGTGCATTGTTTACATATCGATGTTTTTGTTTACAAATCCTTGGCGAACACTCTGACGCTAGAGTGAGCGATGCACAGCCAAAGTGAAGTTACCTGCCGGGGGTATGTGACTGGCAACCATAAAGAATACGTGTTTCGTCAGGTTTGGGAATTTGAAATGGTTTCTGTTATTGACGGAAGGGAATGAAATGTGTTATTTTAATATATGAAACGAATTTGTGCGTGTTTGTTAGAAATATAGTGTGAATATAACAGCTAAATAAAAGAAAGCATGCTGGTGTTACGTTATAAGCCGGTGGGTGTTGGGGACATTTCTGAGCGGTTATTTAAAAAAATATAAAGGTAAGTGCTCTTTTTCAACGAATCTTTGCAATGTTTAAGGTTTTTAATGTGAATTTTAAATTGATATTTGATGTGTTTATGTTTTCGTAAGTGCTATTTACGTGCTACCCTAATCATACTGACTTTATAAGAGGTGTACAACTAGGTTGTTTAATCAACCGATGTTTTTTTGAGTTGAAAACGGGCCAGTGTTTGCCCAGTTTACATTAGCTGTACAACTAGGTTGCTGAATCCACTGAGGTTTTTTTAGTTAAAAACGATCCACTGGTTGCATAGTTTACATAACTGTACAACTAGGTTGCTGAATCCACTGAGGTTTTTTTAGTTAAAAACGGTCCACTGGTTGCATAGTTTACATAGCTGTACAACTAGGTTGCTGAATCCACTGAGGTTTTTTTAGTTAAAAACGATCCACTGGTTGCATAGTTTACATAACTGTACAACTAGGTTGCTGAATCCACTGAGGTTTTTTTAGTTAAAAACGGTCCACTGGTTGCATAGTTTACATAGCTGTACAACTAGGTTGCTGAATCCACTGAGGTTTTTTTTGTTAAAATCGATCCACTGGTTGCATAGTTTACATAGCTGTACAACTAGGTTGCTGAATCCACTGAGGTTTTTTTAGTTAGAAACGATCCACTGGTTGCATAGTTTACATAACTGTACAACTAGGTTGTTTAATCCACTGTATTTTTTTTAGTTAAAAACGGTCTACTGTTTGCTGATTTTAAATTGCCTGTTACTGAATTTGCAGACGTTCTTTTGGTTATATATGGACGTTGTATTTTGTTTTAATGTTTTTGTAAGTGGAATATATGTGCAATTTTAATGTGTTAAAATACTTTGCTGATCGTGCAAAATGGTTGGCGACAGTCGCTGGAGCTTGGCGGTTGCCAAGCTCCAGCGGCTGTCGCCGTGTTTACATGGGGTGCGCACCGGCTTGTATGATTTTACCATTTTCATTAATAAATATTTTATAAACAGATTTTAAATGTACATCTTAAGTAGACAACTTTAAAAATGAATTGAAACTTGCAGAAAATCATCAGTGTATTTAAACAAATAAATTCAATTTAAAAAATAAATATGTAAAATAAGCGTTAATTTTTAATCATTAGGTTTTGGAGACTTCAATAAAGGAATGCTCAGTAAAAGATTGTCATTTTCAAAAAGGATGAAGATTGAAAATTTCTCCCTGCCTCTATAAATAAATTTTCAAGACAGAATAATCTGAGTTTTTGTTAACTATTGTATTTCCAGGGCAAATTAAAAATATTGGAGAAACAGTGTAAAATTACTATATTATTTGTAGTATTATCATGAGAGAATGCACATATTTTTCAAATGATACTACACAGTGCTTATAATTAAACTTCCCCTATAAACAGAGGTCTACATCTGAAAAGGATAAGAAGATCGCCTCTAAATTTGCAGATGGATACTGCATGAGATATGCTTAATTTTTTTTTTTAGTTCAGAAAATGTCTGCTATGTGGCACTTTGCAGCATGAAATCAGCTCTAAAAATGGGCCTAACTAGTTATAAATGTGAAACGACTCAAAATTTACAGAACAAATGTTGAAATTGTGTATTTATTTTGAATTATCCATTTCCAGTGTTAAATTTGCTGTTTTTCATGTTTAGACTTGAACATCTTTAACTCGAGCCAGGAGCAAGGGCGGCTCCAGGCTGAATTTTCGGAGGGGGCCATTGAACTATTTAGATAGCCTATAAATTGTTTAAAATGCCAATTGAACGTGAGGAATCGTAAAGTATACGAATTTAAAGTTCAAAAACAGAAAGTTCGGAGGGGGCTATGGCCCCTCGCTGGAGCCGCCCTTGGCCAGGAGTGTAGCCAAGGAGGGGTTTTTCACTGAAAATGGTACGTAAAGATATGCAAATAGAGAAAATACTAGTCTTACATTCCCATGTAAGGAGCAGGTTTTTTTCTCGGAAATGGCTTAAATTCTGCTTATTTGGGTGCTTTTTGATGCATCAACACAGTGGCGCCGACTACGTGGGTGCTCCGGGGCTCAAGCACCCACTGAAAAAATTCTGTGGGTGCTCCGCACCCACAGAAATTTTAGTGCCAAGTCATAATTTGAAGTTCCCAGAAAGGGCTAGGAAAAGACGTTTATGTGGGTGCTTCGGGCTTGTAAAAAAAATTACGCTGGATGCTGAGCACCAGCAATCGTCTGATAACCCCAACACAGTGATGTACACTCAAGGAGGGTTTCACCTCCCCCGCCCCAATTATGCCATTACGTAATATGAATATTTGTAAAGCATACGGAACTTTTTGCATTATTTCAGTACTAAAATGCTTTATTTGCTTATTAGTTGTGTGATATTTTAAAAGTTTAAAAGAAAATCTTTAATGAGGCCAAATGTATGTGGGTGCTTCGGCATGGACGTCCATATGAGTACTTTAAGACGAGGGGGGGAGGGGTTATTTCTGGCATTTGTAAGGTCATCGGCAATCGCGCTTTCAAACATTTTAGTACTGAAATAGTGAAAAAAAGGTTAGCTAATATAAAAATGTTCACTATACCGACGGCTAGAGGGAGGGACCCGAGCCCCCACCTACTTCCCTATATGAGCACCCATGTCCTTTATAATTTAGATGCGCATGAGAAACTTCGATGAGACAATCACTGGCGTAACTATAGGGCGGTAGAACGGGCAAAAGCCACGGTCCCCCGGACGGAGGGGGAGCCTTTCCCAAATAGAAAGCTAGAAAAAGTGAACTGCAACATGTTGGTTGAGATTCTGTACAATGAGGAAGGACCCTATCCAATGAATTCATTACGGGCCCTAACGGTATAGTCACGCCACTGATGACGACGAGTGCTTTGCTACTGCATAATTCGAAAATAAAATTTTAGTGAGGGACAGTTGTTTTTTTTATGTAGTATGTCAGATCTTAACCACCCACAGAAAAGTTTTCGTGTTTGCTAAATACTTGCATGTATTTAAAGGAAGTGCTTAATTTGCATGGGAGGGAGCACAGCTCCACTACTTCTTTTTTCTCGGGGAAATTTTACACTAAATTTAAATTTTTAATTACCATCGTAATTGTTTCTGTTGATATTAATTTTATTACATCGCAAACTAATACAGAGGTAACAAAAATTAACTTAATAATACCTTAAATTAGGTAATTAATTTTGTAAATTGCAATACAAAAAATCAGGGCTCTTGCACTTTTTTGGATAGAAATTAAACCCTGTTTAAAGGCAACTGAATGACAGCTACTTTCAGCTTATCGCTGTAGTTCGGGGGGAAAAAAAAACATGAAATTTTGGTACATAGATTCAAAAAAATTAATTATGTCAAATATTTCAAATTTTTAGGATGTATGTTTTAGAAACTGCACTATACACTGAAATAAACAATAAACCTGTATCATTTACGAAACTTTTAGAAAAAATTCTTAAAAATCGAAAATTTTAAAGAAGTGTTATTCTTTATTTCGGTATGTAGTGCAGCTTATAAAGAATCATCCTAAATTTTTAGAATCCTTGGTGCGATAGTCTACTTTAATTTGTGTATTAAGACCGTTATGCAGATTTTGTTTCTTCTGCATACACCCTTATGTGCCTCGGAACTGGAGTAATTATAATAAAATTCCAATAAGTAGTAACTTAGCACATATTCTAAAATTTTAAAAAGTGCATGGAAAAAAAAAAAAAAGGAATCCAAACAGGTAATATTTTTGTCTACTTAAAATAATAATAATTATTATAATAGTTTCTCATAAGAGTACTAATTTAGAGGTGTATGGGGGTCATCTTAACTTTCAGACATTTTAGCACGAAAATAATACTCAGAAGTTCAGTATGCTGTAAAAATGTTTACTATACTAGGCGGGCTCAAATCTCAATCCCCCACTGCTACTTGCCTTCCTATCTGGCGCCCACGGAAACAATGTCTTTCTAAAATTCAAAGCTTTTTCACAATGCGACTCCCTACAGCCCCACAGGCAATGCCTTTGCCCACTGTGCCCCCCCCCCCCTTTCTGACCCACACAAACAGACCTCATCCCAGAATCCTCATTTTCCATGGGAAAATGCATGAATACAATGATACTATGTTACTATGTTAGCCCAAGAGTACCGGAAAACGGAGAATTTGAGACAAAGCCGCTGGCTACAATCAGAAGTTCACGCGGGAAAGATAACACAGGAGTTAGGTGAAAGACATTCCCATTATGGAAATGTTTTGAGATAGTTCTAATAATATTACTTCAGGATTCCGAAGTGAGTAGGTTTAATTGTTTTTATTGTAAATAGAGAACATCAAGATCTGTCTGTTTACAAGCACCTAATATACAACACTTTGTATGTCTCTGGAACAAAAAAAGATGCCCATTCATCAAAAAGTGTCGGCGCTTTGGTGTTAATTGAATGAGACTGAGGCGAGGCTTCTAAGGTATAAAGGTTTGTCACTTTCTTCTAAAGTCTCAATTTCCTTTTCTTATTTTTGAATGATTTTAGTGCTCAGTTATTTATTGAAAAGGATGGAACAGACTGTCGTCCACACTAACATTTCGAGATGCCTTCCGTTTCATTTTCTGCGAATATTTTGTTCAATTTTTGTTCTTGTTTAACAAAGCGGAATTAGGTACTATTTGCTTTGATCTAGCCCAATGCTGTTTTTGTAAAATTATACTGAAATCATGGGCGCATGAACACACATTACTGAAAGGTATGTCTCTCGTAATTTTGCAAATTTGAACACATAATGGTAGAGGGTAAAATAGCTCTACTTCAGGAGGATGCTCAAAATCATGCCTGGATGTTATATGGCCTACAATTAAAAATACTTTTTGAATAATTATTAACTCTAAGATAAACAACTTTTTTGTTCTGCTTTATTTTTCTGTTTGCATTTAAATAGTTACCAATCTTTTTTATGTGGTCCTACACACATTTCAACATAGAAAACGTTGCATTAATTCATTCTGAGGAAATTATCTAGTTTAATTTTAAAGGTATAATGTTTGTAATTTTTTTAATTTGTTGGGGAAAAAAAGAAAAGAAAATAGTTAAGGCTTAGCTGCAGCTGTTTACAGGGGTACAAAAATGTAAAAAAAAAAAAAAAAAAATACAGGAAATGAATGAGCTGAGAAACAATACTATGAATAACATTTTTTGAAAACTCTGGGGATTTCACACAGGGATGAGAGAGATTAAACAAGAATAACATTGATCGTGAATTGTTACATTCGAAAACTGAATCACTTTTTATACAAAATTTCCATTTGCATGACAAGAAATTTGACCGATTGTGATATTATTGTTGCATGTTTCCCCCCCCCCCAATACACTTTTCTTTTGCTTTGAAATTTATAATGATTAGTTAAAACCAATCAAAATTCTATAGCTAAAAGTAAAAAAAAAAAAAAAGTGAAATAGTGTAATACACCTCTTTCGGGTCTGATTTATTACAAGGGCAAAGGGGGTGTGCGCCCAGGAATTCTCGAATTTTGACAGAGAATTTGCGTAAGGCAAACAAATTTAAGGTGACTCCAGCACAAGCAGATTTTTCTAAAAGAAGGGTATTTCATCAGAAATACTTCATTACTTTAAACAGAATCTTGATTTTAACTGCTTTGCTGTTATCGTTACTAAGACACAAAACGGTGGAGACTTTCATTCTATGCCCAGCGTTGCTTCACCGTAGTACAGATAATCGGATACCAAAATTCACACTATTCATTTAAATTAAACTTTGAATGTCACCTTCAGCGCTGGGGAAAAACACGCAATTTTGGTATATAAATACAAAAAAGAAAACTAATTATCACAAGCACTTCACAATTTTTAGGATGTAGGTTCACAAGCTCTACTAGACACCCGAATAAACGAAAATTTTTTGCAGAATGGCCACTCTTAGAAATATTTTGCTGTGCAGTTCCACATTTAAGATTTTTTTCTGAAAGTTTCATGAAAGTTTTCGCATTTATTGCAGTGTGTAGTGCAGCTTGTAAAGAATTATCCTGAATTTTTTCGAATCCTTGGTGCAGTTAGTTTATTTTAATTTGTGTACCAAAACCGTGAGACAGATATCGTTTCTTCGATCTATACCCTCAGATATTGGATATTTTATGTGGAGCTAAAATGACTATTTGTATTACCCATTTCCCACTGGTAAAAATGTGCACGAAAAATCAAATGATTGAGTTGTTACGAGCAAGGAAGCAAATAGTTATAGGAAAAGATTCCATAAGGTTGGAAAGTGTATCGTTATTCATGAGTGTGCCGTATTTTTCTTCTTTGTTCCATAAAAACCCATCTTCGGAATCGAAATCTATCTTAAAATCACCTACTAAAACTATTTTACAATCTTAGCCAAGTACATTCCAACTGTACTCCCCCTTTAAAATAAATTGTCACGTTTTGGCACCAAACTTAGCGATCCTTTATCAAAAATTACAAACCACCTTGTGCGACTTTCAACATTTTGTTACCCCCCCCCCCCCGGACTTTTAGGGCACCCACAGAAATTTTGTAAAGTCGGCGCCTCTGCATCAACACCATTAAATAAGGAGTTAAATAGAAGATGTGACATATGTGCTTTTGTTTATTTAAATATTTATTGAATGATTTACTGTATTGGTTTACGGATGAGATTTAATATTATTGTTTTCCATTGTATCATCTTTATATAAAGGTTATTGAATGTTGTGTTATTTTAATTTTAAGTGAATTGCTGAATAATTATTTGTGATGAAAAATGGAGATTTTTAGTGCTTTAAGGAAGATATATAATTTTATTCGATGTATGGGTTTACTTACACGGATTTGCAGAAATCATGTACAATACTTAGGTTCAATATGAATCAATATATAAGGATTTTTGGGTTGTTTGTGGTGAGTTTTGATTTTATTTTGCTTTTAGTGGTGTAAATTTTGTGCGTTTTGAAAACTGAATGAATCTCGGGAGGGGGGGGCGGGTAGTTGGTATATTTATACTTGAGTGTTTTTTCTATTAACTTAAAACTGTGATTTTAACATGTTAAGAGAATTTTTGCTGTATATTTTTCTGAAGGAACATATTCCCATATTTGAGTATTTTGCATCTTTTGAAGATTTTATTTATTTTTTAACGTACCCATAGCCCAGAGCTAGTGCTTTGTTTATGTTCATTTTGTTTGCAATTGCATTTGAAATATGTCTACATATTTTAATAAGGTGTTTAGATAAATGTATTGTAATTTTGGGTTTATTTTTTTATATATAACTACGTGTGTTTGTTATGTTTGGCGAGAAAAAAAAGTCACCAAGGTTAGACGTCGGTCCAATTAAACCGGCACCAGATTACGGTATTATTCCCGTTTTACCTTTAATGAAAAGTGGGAATTCAGTTTTATTTCATCATGACAGTAGTTTAATCTAAATTCGCCTGATTTCTTTTTTATTTGGGGACTTTGATTTATATTAAAGTGTTTCATCCCCCTTTAAAATAAATTGTCACGTTTTGGCACCAAACTTAGCGATCCTTTATCAAAAATTACAAACCACCTTGTGCGACTTTCAACATTTTGTTACCCCCCCCCCCCACGGACTTTTAGGGCACCCACAGAAATTTTGTAAAGTCGGCGCCTCTGTCTGTGGGTATCTGTAACTACCGAACCAATTCTAAAACATTTTCACTAATAGAAAGCTTCAGTATTCCTGATTAACATAGGCTAAAATTCATGCATATAGCATAAATATTTCTTTTACAAGAAAACTCAAAATAGTTTGCAAATATTGTCGTAATTATCTCTATTTGCCAAATGCATAAAAAAAAAATTCAATTTAGTAGCTCTGCTTGCTCTCTTATTCTGAATGAAGTATATTACCATGTATTATACTTCATTTAAAATAAGTAAAAAATAATATTTAAATGCAGTCACTTTTGTCTGTAGTGCAAACATATTTGTTAGACACACACACACTTCATTTCTCTCTGAACCTAATTCTAAAGCAGACGAAGTTGCAGGTAGCAGCTAGTGAAAAATAAAGGTGAACTTGTAGATTTCAGATACTGCACAAATGAACAGTACTTTTGCTGCAGTTTCCAGCTCCTCTTCATTCTCACTACATCCTAGAAAAGAACTTTCTAACTTTTAATAGAACTAGGGGCCAATGCCCCTAGACTTGCTACGCTCGCTTTTCATAAGATACATTTGGCCCTTAATAAGGCGTAGCATAATTTCAACAGAAAAAACCCAAACATTGGATCAAATGGAATGTTATCGAGCTACACATTGCTTGGTTCTTGCATGTTCTTGGAACATAAAAATTTAAACTTCACACTATTTTTCATTATATAAAACTGCATATTTACCCCCAACAGTGATTTTTCATAATTTGGTGACTTACTTATGTGTATAGTTAATAATTAGTTCTAAGAAAACAGTACTTCATGTGTTTTCTTTGATAAAAACTACGGAACAGCTAGAATAGCTTGCCGCCAATGTCAACTTTTCATTATTTGGCAATTTACACACACTCATAACCAATAATTACTGCTCATCTAAGGTTACCGGGTAAATTGTAATCCATATATTCATATATATAATCCTTCTCAGATTGGCGTATTTAGCACCACAAAATATATAATTTCGCTGTGCTGACATAACTGCTGTAATAGCATAGTTAACGTCACCAAATATTTCTACTGGTAGCAACTTAAGCTGAACTTAACTGGCTTTATTATACTCTACATTTTAATTATTTTTCATTTCTAAGATACTGGGTGCTAATACTATGGAACACATGGTTTAGATTCACCCTGCTTGGAGAGACAGTCTTTTGCCAGATCATACCTGTACCCAATGCCAAACTGGCACTTTTTAAATTGTCTACAATTAGTTATTCTGTTTTGGAATGCGAAGGGATCGACAAAATTTTCCGTCCTAGACAGGTTTCCATGTTGTATAGGTACCCACTTTTAAATTAAAAAAAAAAAAAAAATAGATGAGAGAGCAAATTTCGCTTATCTTTTAAAAACAGGAAAATCCTCGTAAAGAAGATAGTTTTTAATCAAATAAATGAAAATTTATTATTGGCATAATTTCAGAAAAAAAAAACTAAATTATTTTTTGAAATAATCAAATATTGTTTTTTGCACTAATGGTGCACTTGCAATACGATTTTCTACAGTGATTTTTGCATTATTTACAATATTTAGTAGTTCCGCTTCGCCTCTGAAGGCAGAAAATTCATGTAAGTTCCTTATGCAACGCATTACTTCGGGATATGAGTGTATTGCAAGATCTTCATTCTCGGTAACTTGTTCTTCCTCACTGCTGTTATTATTATTAATTGTATCGTTTAAAAGTAGTTTTTCAACTTCACCAAATGGTGTTTCTGTGGCTAATTTGTCATCTAATGTCACAAAATCCAAGGCATTCAGTTTAATTTCACTTTCATCTAGCATTGCTAGTAAAGCTTCCATTTCTGAATTTTCATTGACTCTACTTACCCCTGGAAAATTTGCTTTCACGAAACAGAGCCTTATAGTTTCACTAGTGACTTTTTGTCATGCTTTTCCAAGCCACAATACAGCGTCGAGAATATTTATAGATTTAACTGTGAAGGACTGGATACACTTTTCATGTTTGCTGTATCATTAGACTTCTGTAGTTTGTCTTAATGTTGTGAATTTTGCCTTGATCCACAGGCTGGGTAACTCTTGTAGTGTTCGCTGGTAACCAGGCCAGTTTTACATTTGAAAGTTCTATGCGTGGATGACAGGTTGCATTATCTAGAAATAATAAAACATTCCTTTTCTGCTTTTGAACCTAGAATTGAAACCAACTAACCACTCTTCCATAATTTTTGCGGTCATCCAAGCTTTTCTGTTCGACCTCCACTCAATTGGGAGATTTTTCAGTTCAAGATTTTTAAAACAGCGAGGTTTGGCTGCTTTTCCGATGACCAACAGTTTTCCTTTTTCTCCGGTCATAAATGCACAAAGAAATACAGTCAGGCGTTCTTTAGATTTTCCACCTACACAGTTTTCGATTTTCAAGCACAAAGTTTTGCTTGGTAATGCTCGGAAGAATAAGCCTGTTTCATCACCATTTGCAATGTCTTTCAAATCTTATTCTTCGATTCATTTTAGCGATTTTTCTTCCCAGTCATTCACAGTTTCTGGATCAACATCAGCAGCCTCACCATAAATTTCTTAGAATTTTATCGCATGCCTTTTCCTAAAACTCTCTAGCAGTGGTGCACACAGGATTTTCTCTTGGAGGGGGTCCAGCCCAAAGCCGTACCCAGGGAGGGGACCAGACCCCCCCCCTGGTTCCCCCGAAATTTAGAATTTTGTTAACAAAATAATGATGATGAAGTCCTTTTTGAAAAATTCTGCTTTTTCACCTTTTGGACCCCCTCCAAAATTTTTTTTCCGGGTATGGCCCTGATCCAGCCCGTAAAGCTGCAACACCAACCACATGAAAAAATGATTTTTTTTTTATCGTAACCCCCTTTTACTGCGTTTATTCATCTTAACTGGTGAAAATAAGAATTTGATAATACCTTTCAACATATCTGAATGTCAAAAATTACATGACAGTTTAACGAAAGAAAATTGATTTTTTTTTTTTTTTTTTTTTGGGGTGGGGGAGGGGGTCCAGACCCCTTGGACCCCTCCTTTGTGTGCGCCACTGCTCTCTAGTCATTCATTTGAAGCATGAGAATCTTCTTTCCCAAGTCTTTCAGAAATTTGTTTAGCTTATGCTTGTACCATGTTTCCAGATATGGGTAAATTTTGGCATCTGGCATCAACAAACCCTTTCATTGACTTCCTTCATTTCCAGTCTTGCGCATTTTTCATTTCATTTCTCCATTTCCTTTAAGCCAGTCTTCTTTAATTTCATCTTTTCATAAACTTGAGTCTTTTCGGTATTAAATTTCTTTGTGATTTGCATTACGCTTAAATGTTCTTTTTCCTTGGCATCAATTACTTGCACCTTTGAGTCTAAAATCGAAAAATATTTCTTACGAAAGTCAGCCATTTCACTAAGTTTTTTTTTTTTTTTTCTTTCTTTTGTTGTATAGCTATGAACATGAGAACAGAAATGTACCAAAAAATCCATCCTGTATTTCTTCTCCTCACTATTAGGGTATTCATCTGGATTCTTCTTGTTGGCAGCTTGCCAATTTTTTGCGCTAAAGATAGTACATTCCGTCTTGACAAGTTTTTTGTCCTAAAAGTAGACGAATATGGAGTTCGTTTCCACGTTAAGCAGTTTCCGTTTCTTACAAGTTAAGATACATCGAAAAACATTAATTGCTGCTGGGAGTAATTGTTTTTTCCTGTTAAGGCAGGTTTCTGTTTCATACAGGGTCCATCTTAGACAGGTTTTACTGTATAAAACATTGGTTTATGCTGAAAATTTTAAATATCTTATCCCTTCTTAACATAAATTTTGTTTTAAGTAATCAGAAATTAATGAATATAGTTACATGATGTCAAGGAAACTGATAGTTAAATGTTACATCGAAATGCTATATCACTTGCTAACATGTACAGAATACAACCACTTTTTGTAAACAGTCATTTTTGTAAATCTTTCTTAAAATAACAAATAATTCAAAAATTGTGCTATTTTTTAACATTAAAAATACTCTTTACAAAATGTGGTTAGCTATTTTCCTACATATTGGTATGCTAAATCGACCATAAAGCATTTCGAAGAATTAAAAATAAGTTTAAACTAGCTGAAACCCGTCGAATTCGACGGACACTTTATTATATATAGAGAAAAATTAAAGAATAAATAGAAAAAATTAAAGAAAATCTGGTATATCTAGTAAGAAAAAGTAAGTAAGAAAAGTAAGTAGGAAAATCTGAAAGTGTTTCAGATTTTCTAACTACTCCCTAAAGTGCCACATATTAAAAGCGTATCATAATCCATGCATCCTCCATATTTTCTTTGATCATTCCTGTAAGTTGGAAAGTGTATCCTTATTCATGAGTGTGCCGTATTTTTCTCCCTTGTTCCATAAACGCATCTTTGCATTCGAAATCGCCTACTAAGACTGTTTTACAATTTTCGCCAAGCATCTTCAAACTTTGCCCTTTAAATACTATTTGGAATGTGCATCATAATCTATGAGTATGCCATGTTCGTTTTTCTTGGGTTCATTTTTACTTTAACGCTCCGACTCTCACCAAAATGGCGATAATGAAACATTATGCAGTTACCACGATGATTTTTTGTACGTGGCAACCGTAATTTTAGTATTAACATAGTGATTTGGAACAACTGTAAGTACAGCATTCCATTACATATTTATTTATTTTGGGTTGCCAATTAAAGTAGTTTTAATAATTGTCTTTAAATTCTTATTTAGGTTGGAGAAAGTGGGGACGTTAAAATAGGAATCAAATCTTTCTTGTTCCATAAAACACATCTTTGTAATCGAAATGTAACTTAAAATCACCTATTAAAGCTGTTTTACAATCTTCGCCGAGCATATTCCAACTATACTTCACCATTTTAAATACTGTTCGGAATGGGCATCATAATCCATGAGTGTGCCGTATTTGTCTTTCTCGTTGCATTAAACACATCTTTGGAATTAAAATCTATATTAAAATTGCCTACTAAAACTATTTCACAACCATTGCCGGGCATGGTTCTGTTTATAATTTTTTTTTTCTATCAGCAAACTTGGCAATCAATTATCAAAAATCGCAAACCTTGTTAGACTTATTCTCTCTCCTCCTCCCCCCCCCCCCCCCCCGTTTCGCGTTATGTGGCAAACACATTTAAAAAGATTTTCACCATAGCAGTTCATCTCTAGAAAACCTGTCCACAAATCATGTCGACAGAGTTGAGTAGACAAAGTCTGGGCGTGAACAAAATAGCACCCTAGTGCAAAGCGCCAAGATAAAGAAGGCTTTTTATGACTGCAAAATGTATTTAATACACCACAATGTTATTTCTATGGTGAAAAATTGCACATTTGAAGTTCTGCCGCATCTGATCTCTGACTTAAAATTTTTTTCTTTAGATGACACATCTACGGACCAAAACCTTTTTTTAGAGCCCTCAACCAAATTTTTACACATAGCTGTTCTTTCAATTTTATTTCATACCGGAAAAATGTTTCAAATTAATATACAGAAAAACTTAAGGAAATAAGCGATAAAGCGCCAAAATAAAAATAAATTTTATGACTGCCAAATGTATTTAATAAACCGCAATGTTGTTTCTATGGCGAAAAATTGAACATTTGCTGTTTCGCCATGCTTCATTTTTTCTATTTTTCTCTTTTGACCACGCATCTACGGGCTAAGGCCTTTTTTAGACACTTTAATTATTTTTTTTTTACACCTAGCCGTTCTCTAAATTAGTGGATACAGTAAAAACACATTCCAAATTAACAGATAAGCGATAAAGCCCTTAAATAAAGAAGGCGTTTGCTTCTCCACTTTAAAAGCAGTTTTGTTATAACACGTAATAATTAACTAATTAAATCTGATTCTATTTTTTACAACACATTTATTATCACTACACACTGTTGCCACACAACATTTACAAACGGATGCAATTTCTAACAAATATTTTTCCAAATAAATCAAACCTTGTGGAGCTAAGGCAATCGTCTGCGTTAATAAACCACAATGTTATTTCTATGGCGAAAATTTGCACCTTTGTCGTTCCCCCATGCCTAACTGTTCGACTTTTTCTGATTTTCTCTTTTGATGGCACATCTACGGGTAGAGACCTTTCTTCAGACACCTCAACCGAGTTTTTACACCCAGCCGTTCTCTCAATTCGATTGTCGAAAGAAAAACATGTTTCAAAATAATATATAGATTAATTTATACACAAATGTAAATTTGAATTTGTTTTATCCTTAGTAATTTTATTGTAAAATAAAAGTGCAAGATTTTTGAGCCCTAAATTCTGTGACCCTTGGGCAGTTGCCCCGTTTACCCTGCCAGTAATATGGCACTGCCTTATATAGATATATTTTAATAAAAATTATTCCTTATACCACCTTTTTTAAGAGGGGAGGTGTAAACAGTTACATGGATAATATATATTTTTTAATTTTAGAAAAGATAAATCTTTTCAAACAGATATCCATTTGTTTTGCTTTACTACATTTCTAGTGGCACAAATTTGTACATTGGATAAATATAGCTAGATATATTTTAATGCTATGTCCACTTAAGTTTCTATTACTGCTAATTTACTAATCTAATAATTATTTATTCAAAAGAATATGCAGTGAAATTTTTTAGAAGCAATTTATTCATTCAATTTTTCGAGGGCAGTGCCAAGTTTCCTTTGTGATTTAAACCTTAATTTAGTGTTTGTCTATGGTTTGAAGTTTGCATTTTTATAGGTGCAAATTTTTGAGTTCAATTACCAAAATTTTAATTTTGCCCAATAAAACCCTTTTTTTCACTAAAAAATGATTTTTTAATAAAACCCACCGGCGTTGGGCTTTTTACAAAAAACCCAGGTTTTTTTTACAACCCTGCTAAGCACCCCATCCAGTGAGAAGTGTAAATGCAGAATATTTACACTTAGCACATTGAAAGAACATGATAAGTGAAAAGTTGTAAGCTCATTTTCATGTATTGATTACACAAATCATATTTCTATTTGTAGATACTTTATTTTTAAAAAAAAACGACATAAATGAAATTAAGCAATAAATTGACAGGAGTTTCATAAATATTATAGTTTTAATAATACTCTTATGATACATAAGAACAAAATATAAAAATACATCAAAATCAATCTGAACTACTTTTGTAAAGGCTGCATTGTAACAAATATTAAAATGCATCTTGGGAATATACACAGGGTGATTATAATTAAAGTTCCACTTTGAACTGGTCAGAAAAGGAAAACTATTGGACCAAATATTATCAAACTTGGTAATTGTGTAAAGAAGGTCATGGGAATTAATTATCCGCGAAAAAAAAAAATGTTCAGACACTTACTACCAGGGGGAAATGGCGCTGTATGCAATATTGGTAAATGAAATAAGACATGAAGACGCAGGTTTAAGATGTTTGTAATTGTTTCAGAAACTAAACTGGGTGTGGGTTTTTCAAAAGCACTGTTTATGGTGATAATCTAAACAATTTAGCAGAATTGAAAGGTGCAACACCCTAACATGTCCGTAATATTCCTCCTGATATGCTAAAAGCTGCTGTTGAGAATGCCATAATACGATTCAGCTTGCTTTCGGACAATGGTGGACGCTACATTGAACAAGCTTTGTAACAAGGAATTGTTTTTTTAATTACTTTGCACAAAAGTGTGCATCTCCTCTGTGTTTTGGAATAACAAGACAATTTTTGTTTTAAAGTACAGTATAAGAGCTTTGTACCATATCATTTTGAGATTTTTTATCACCTGTCCACGACTTTTTTTTTTTTTTTTTTTTTGGGGGGGGGGGGGGGGGTGGGGGGGAGGGGTAGAAATGCATTTTAAGCAATTTTTTTAGGATGAAGGACCACCAGTAATAGCTCTTTTTTTTTTCTGCATATAGTAATGATATGCAAATGTAACAGGGGGAAAAAATTGGTTTGTTACTGGAAGTCCTTCATTGTTTTTTTAATGCCTAAAATGACAGAAAACATTAGTTTGTGAATGGCTGTTTGGTGTCGTAAAACTATTTATTCATACAACTAAAAGTCCAATCTTTAAGCTTTCCAATAAGCCCTATCTGATCTTTCTGCCAATTCAAATACAATTTCTACAGCTTTTAGAAAATGAGTTTAAAAGGGCAATTTTTATGTGCATCTGCTGAATAAATAAATGGCTATATCTCAAGAACAAAAATTTTTTTAAATGAAATTAAACTTTTGTGGTAGACAATATAGGTACATATTACCAACAAAATCTCGTGAAAATCAAAAATGATGCAGCACAATGTTTTCTTAATTTTATTATATGGAATAACCCATACTTATTTCTAGTACTGTAAGGTTTACTGCAAATAAAATTTAGAGCTTGTTTAGGAAATTATTGCCCCAAAATTTTAAAGATAACCAACTTCCTTGTGTAGTTTTTGCATGGAAAAACTGAAAAATGCAGAGCAGTTGACAACCCTGGAATACACATAAAATTAAAAAGCTTACAAAATAAGCATGAAAAGTCATTTATCAAAGCTAACTCATTGTGATTTCTATCTTACTGAAATTATGCATTTAGCAAATTTTTTGATAAATAAAGATATCTAACTTTATAAATTAGTCAAATAGAACCATCTTCACTTTTGTATAAACTGTATTGTATTAAAAAATGAAGTAAAAGGTATTTTGTAAGTTCAAATCATATAGGTGAATCTATATTATTATTGAACAACTATCATGAAAGTAATATTTGCAATCAATTCATTAAAATTAATTTAAGAGTTCTTATATTTGTTATTCATTACCTCTTAAATTCTGAAAAATTATTAAAATTAGTCTGTGACACTTATGCCAATTTAAAAGAAGAAAAACTACTATTCAATTATCTACTAAATTAGGGGGGGGGGGGGAATCTTTATTTTGACAATAGCCAATTTTGAATATCATCCTTAATAAAATATGGTTTGAATGCATTCTTAATTAAATCTGTTGGAGATGCATAATTTATTTCAATATTAACTTTTTCCGAAGTAGTGTCAATTTTGGGTGAACAATTTTTTGCACTCAAGTCTTGCAACCAGCAATTTGTATCTGTCAGCATACTTTTCTGGTATTTTTTATCTAACATGTTTAAGATTTTTACATCTAAGGCTTTCTTGCTTTTGTGTGAAGTGTGCCTTTTTTCAGATAGCTTTGATGCTAACTCATCAAAACTGGCTAGTTTCCTGTTCATTTCTTTTATTTCATGCCATTCTTTTTCTGGATTGAAATCTTCATTACTTCCTTGAGTTTTACAAGAATGATTTGAATTATTATGTATTTTAATAAGAACTGCACTGTCATTTTCACTGGAAGATATTTCATTTTCAAATGTGCAAGTAACATCATCAGCCTGTAAGGAAATATAAAAATTATGTGTAAGCAAATATAAAAATTACTATCATAGATAAATAAATAAATTTCTTATAGCAATAACCACTTTTAGGGATGTTGCAGCAGGAACACCTTATTGGCTCAGTGAAGTTGCCATATCAGCTCAGTCAAATTTACTTTTCGGCTCAGTTTGCCTCAGCTGAAATCACCTTTTGGCTCAGAATGTTTTGATAAAATAACCTCAGTTTAGCTTGCTAAGTCATCTCTGCTGTATGACTCGGTAAAAATTGACCTGTAATTTATTTTATGTTTTAAATGTGTTTTATGGGCTATACATATATCCCATCAAATCCCGTTTTAACAAAATCCAAGGAGAAATCATTTTGCTAAAATGAAATTTTGTAGTAGGGATCGCGCTGATATGAGTCTAACCCAATTTTTATAAAGGACGTATTTTCATTAAAATTGCCAAGTTCCAATTTTTAAGACCTAAGCATACAGAAAAAACACTCAAAATACTGGTGTTAAAAGATAAAATAAGTAAAAACACACATAAAAAGATACTTATAAGATACGATCATTTTGACCAAAATCTTTTCCAGTCTTCATCAATCATATGTTGTAGTTCTTAATGTGTGTTTTGTACACAAAGTTTTTATTTATTCTACCTAAGCATAGTTTGCTGGTTACAGAAGTACTTAATTTTTAAATATAATTGAAGAAAAGTCTTATCAATATTCATGAATGATTTGAAAATATTTTCAATTATGGAAGATCTGAAAATATTAATACCAGGAGTGAGGTAATAGAGATTTGGAAAATAACGGGAAATAACTTATGAAACAAACATACAAAAAATAAACACACTTAAATAATACAAGTTCCTAAAAAGATAAAAGAAAACTTTACGGAAATTTAATATAGTAACTTTCATTACAGAGTGTCTACTAAATTTCTGAAAGTCAATTTTGTGACTTTTGGGAGCTTCAGGAAAAAATTTCTTGACCATCGAAGACGACCATTCAAGAAAAAAATTACTATGAGTTTTATACTAGTTAGTTCAGATTTAACCAATACTACTTAGTGGTATTGGCCAATACTGAGTTGACTAACTGAGCTGTTAAAGGTGGTACTTTTGAAGAATAGATGACAATATTTATGCCTAGATGACAATTTAAAATGCAGACTCCACATTTCAAACACATTTTTATCTTTTGGTCAACTACACTTCAAATCTAGAAGAATACAAAGTGGTAGAAATGAAAATTTCTATATTTTCTTCTTTTATCACTGGCCATAGACAGTAGGGCAGGGGTCGTACTGTCTATTGCGAACATTGCAAATTGCGAAAATAAAGTAAGTTTGGCAAAATAAAATACGTTTTGGCAAAAATATTGACAATTGCTTTTCTTGAGGATGTCCGGAAAAATCTAATTTTGTGAAATGTTAAGAAGAGCCAGTGCAACCCCTGCAGTAGGGTGTATCGAAAAAACCTTTTTTTCGAAATTTGTTTGTCCCTAGAGCTATTTTTTGACCAAATTGGCTCAATAAGAAGTGTACCAAATTTCAACTCTATCGGTTAATATCTGCAGGTGCCGCTTTTGACTTAAAGTTCGAAAAAATGTAACTTTTTGAAAAAAAAAAATTAAATATAATTTTTTCTAAAATTTCTTATTCCTGGGAATAAAGTTTACCTTAATTGACTGAATAATAGGTGAAAAAAAATTTCAGCTTGATCAATCAATATGTTCAGTTGTGGAAATGAGCTTAAAGTTTGAAAAAAAGGGGAATTTCTGTAAAAATTAAAGAAACGTCTTTTACTCTTAGCCATGAAATTTTGCTGTTGTATCATGTCTGTAAATTACATTTAGTAATAATAATAATAATAATAATTATAATATAATATGAACATTGAATTCTATATTACTGGAATAATTTTATAAATGCATAGCAACATATCTTAAAAACTACATCACCACGTTCTTATAAAGTATCTGATGGATGGAAAAACAGCTTATTTTAGTACAGAATCTGAGCTGTGAGTCTGTTTACCTCTCCCGCTGCAGGGCAGAATGGACTGGACTAGTTCACTGACCGGACACCACATCTTTAGTACTGTTAGAATGTATTACACAGTTATTTTCAGTTAGAAGCTCTTTCTGTTTCATTTTTACTGCCATTCTCTCGTATATTGTAGCTGATCTATTTTGTATAGCGGTATTAGTTATTCACATTTTATTTCAATTTTAAAAACTTTCACTGAATTAATCGAAATTAGTAAAAGGGTGCTGCCACAAAGGAAAAGTTTCCTTTGTTTGCACTGTGACTATAGCAATGTATTAGTGATTTATTTTCCTGGAACTATGGCCAAGGAAACTATTTTAAGGTCAAGTGATTTTTTTCACGAAATAATTGGAGAACCAAAGGAACTTTATGAATTGCAGTTACTAACTGTAGCTTCTGACAATAAATATTTTTTTATGGGAGAGATAGAAGATTAAAAAGAAATTCATTTCTAAGAAGGATCCATCTACCAAAGATATAACTAGGTTAGTTGCCGGTAAAGTAATCCAGATTTGGAATAAAGCTTCAATTAGTGGACAAGCTCTCTTAAGTGAACAGCAAATCGTAACCAAAATATTACATTATCACTCACAAGTCCGTCAACTTCAAAAATCGTTGAAAACAACCATCGAATTCTTCTAAAGTAGCAGATTTTCAGAAGTCTGTGGACAAGATTATTTGATACAGCAATATGTAAATGTGTGAACCCACTTGCACATTGCCGGTGTGATAAAATGAAATCTATTCCTGCTTTGGAAATTCCTTTTTTAATTGATCAATGCACGGAAAGAAGAATGTTTATTGGAAGCTTAGACGTAATGGAGAATAAACGTTGAGAGAAACAGATTCGTCGTAAAGAAAAGAGATGCAAACTGAATGTAAATAAAGCTCTTTGAATTTTTTCATCTGAAGTGCTTATAAGTGAAACTGAGATAGATTCTGATACACACAAAGAGTTCAATCCTTCTGAAAAACTAAAAAAAATCCAAAGAAAAAATTAAGCTTTCTAACTTTGCCAGTGTAGTTTACAGGACTCTCATTTCTAATCGGAAAGCAGCTCTTTTAGCTTTATCTCTTTTAGAAGATGTAGGTCTTGTTACAGCTGATAACAAAGAGAAAGTGATTGACCCAAATGAAGTTAGAGAGAAAAGAAAGTTAGGCAAAACCGCCGTAAAGGAGGCTGCATCAGGACTCAGGTCCCGTGAAGTGAAAGGACTTTATTTTGACGGAAGACAAGATGAAACAGATAATTCAGAAAAAGAATGATAACTATTATTGTACTTTTGTGAAGGAGGAGCATGTTGTCATTGTAGCTGAACCAGAATCAACATACATGAGTCATCTGACTCCCAAATCTGGAAGAGTAAACAGCAATGTCGAAGTTATCAGATTTTCTTATAGAAGAAAAAATTGATACTTCAGAAGTCATAGTAATAGGCTGTAATGGTACGGCAATTAATACAGGACGAAAGAATGGTGCAATGGCTCAGCTAGAGATCTATCTTAAAAAGCCACTTTAAAGATTTGTTTGTCTTTAGCACACCAAACTTCCTTTGCGGCACATCATTAACGAAACTGACGGAAACAGCAGTTTCGTTCTACATTACAACTCACCTTCTACATTCGCAGGACCAATTGGAATGGCATTAAAAAACTGCAAGGATATGCCAGTACAAGATTTCAGCCTGTGCCAGTGACCTGAACTGAAGATATAGTGAACGACAATCTATTATCTGATCAAAGCTATCTTCTATGTATTTGTAAGGCAGTTTCGACCAGCGATTGTGATGCTAGATTAGCAGAGAAGCATCCTGGTAAGTTACATCACTCAAGATGGTTAACAGCTGCAAATAGAATGTTACGATAAAGTTAAAATGTCATTAAAAGCCATTAAAAACTCCGTAAAAGTTTAAAAAACGAACCATTTAGCACTTTTGGCAGCTAGATCGCTGCCATCTTCGGAACTGAGCTTGTTCCCCGCTTCATCACTTAGAGCCACGTCTCCTTTATCTGAACATGCATCGTGTCATTGATGGCACCCTCTTGTGTTATTATTTCTAACACTTCCTGTTTTAAACTATAACTGTGGTTATTGTACTTGGCTATTTTAACATTTACGAAATCTATATCAATATTTTCTTTTAATGCTAGGCGGGAGAGGGCAGTACTTTGTCTATTATACTTTATATCGCTAATGTGCTCTAATTCTATCCTTAATTTTTCTTTTTGTCACACTGATGTATTAAGAAAATAGCCAACTACAATAACCACAGTTATAGTTTAAAACGGGAAGCGTTAGAAATAATAACACAAGAGGGCGCCGTCAACGACATGACGCATGCTCAGATAGAGGAGACGTGGCTCGAAGTAATGAAGCAGGGAACAGGCTCAGTTCTGAAGATGGCAGCGACCTACCTGCTGAAAGTGCTAAATGGTTCGTTTTTTAAACTTTTACGGAGTTTTTATAGCTTTTAATGACGTTTTAACTTTATACTAAGGTTTCTCCGTGCTTGATTTTAACTAAATAGAATATTACGTCTATACATTGCTACAAGTGATCCTACAGAAACACTTCAAGCATTTGTCCAATACATTATGAATGTATATGCTCCTATTTGGTTTAATATCAAGAAAAATCCATCATGCGTTGAAGGCTGTTGACATTTGTGGAAACTTTTGTCTGATTCCAGCTGCATGGATATCAAATACAGGAAAATAATTGATCCTGTCTTACAGAGAAATTCATGGTTTGCTCACTCTCAAAATCTTCTTCTCTCAATGATTTCTGATAACAACGCAGACACAAGGGCACTTGGTTGGAAAAGAATTCTAAAAGCTAGAACCTCTTCATCTTCTAATGCAATTCGGGAATTCATTATGCCAGATATTAATGTAGATGCTAGCAACTATGTCATGATTGACTGGTGCAAATGCAAGTTAACTGAACCGCCACTTACACAACATTTAAGTCTAAAAGAAATTCAGGATAATATAAAATCAGCCTCTTATCCAAAATATGATTTTACATGTTTTCCTGCTAACATACAAGCAGTTGAAAGATATGTAAAACTTGTAATGGATGCGGCAGCGTCCGTGTGTGGCAAAGAGGAGCGCCACAAGTTTATATTAGCAACATTAAAATCTCACACACATATTCCAAAGTTTTCTTCTAAGGCAGAGTACAAAACTACTGTCAATCAAAAATTTGCTTAGATAGAACAAACAAAATCAAAATATGAATGGTCGGGAGGGTGGGCAGAACCCGAAATGCAGTCACCTCCACGTGGTGAGTTCTGGGCCATTTTTGTAAAAAAAAAAAAAAAAAAAAAATTTTTTTTTTTTTCAAAAATAGGCAAAGAGTTGCAAAATATACGTCTTATGTTATTTACATTATTGAGACTTGATGTACATACAAAATATTAAAGAAATGAAATGTCTCTACAGAGTGCCAGAGAAATTCCCTTTTTTCCAATTTTTAAGCTCATGGCGGCAACTGAACATATTGATCGATTGAGCTGAAAATTTTTTCACTTATTATTGAGTCAATTAAGGTAAACTTTATTCCCAGGGACAAGAAATTTTTGAAAAAATTATATTTTAATTTTTTTTATTTTTATTTTTCCAAAAAGTTGCTTTTTCTTCTTTTTTTTTTTTTTTTTTTCACACTAAGTCAAAAGCAGAATCTGAAGATATTAACCGATCGAGTTGAAATTTAACACACTCCTTATTGAGCCAATTTGGCCAAAAAATAGCACTAAGGACAAATGAATTTTGAAAAAAAAGGTTTTTTTGATACACCCTAATAGATAGCTTTTTGCCCCTTCTGTTACAAGAAACACATTAATCCAGAATGTAAAACAGGTATGAGTATTGCATACCTCACAAACTTTCGGACCTATTCATTCTATTTAAACATAAATCATCTTTATCAGCATTTTTAATCTGGAGAGGGGGAAAAAAAAAAAAAAAGAAATTTTTATACAAAGAAAAATTTATTCTTTCAGACAATTTTCCTATCCCTTTCTCCAGACTTTCCTGACCAGAATTATATCAGGGTGTAAACCCTGATATAATTTAGGGAGTTCTAAATACATAAAAGTGACCAAAATAAGAAAAAGCAGTTTTGTACCACTGAATAAAGAGTATTGCAGTGGATTTTCAGAAAACCAATTAAAAGGAAAAAGTATGTACAAGTTACAATCTTGTTTGCTTTCATAAGTATTTATTTCCCAGTCAAAGTATTCTTTGTTTCAGCTTTTACTTTAAAATATTTTTTATCATAATCATTCATATTAGAGCTTGCCCTATGCAATAAAGATTGTTTTAAACTATTTTTTGTAAAAGGAAAATAGTTTTGAAAAATAAATAAACTGGCAACAAGAGTCAATTTTTACAATTGCAGCATTGCAGATTTGAATAAAGGAATACTAAAGGGAAAATATTATCAAGGTGGATAAAAAAATATTTAAATTAGAATTACAATGCAGCATTTTGACTGCATTGATACCTGTAAGAGGGAGGGGCAGTTGAATCACAAGATTTGGCAAATAAGAATGATAATATGAGCATACCAGGGCACAAAGGGAGAAAAAGAACTGCTAGGCATTTAAGGGTTGCTGGGTGCCGCACCCTGCTTAACACTGAATGGAATGTAAAAGAGGATAAAAGTTGGTCAGTCATTGCTCAAGGGCGGGAAGGTGGAAGGGGAGAAAGACAGAAACAGTGCAATTCTGTTTACACTCCAAAGTAAAACTGCATCAAGTTTTCCAAATAAGTAAGCTATCTCACCAGTTTCTTGATTTTTTTTTTAGGGGGAGGGGGGTGAACAACAAAGCATAGGGTGAAGTAAATAAACACACATAATATGTTACAGGTAAGTAGATACGTATGTTTCGACCCAAAAATTGTTTTGGTCTTTCTCAGTCAAAGCCCTTCGTCACAAGGAACAGAGGGAACTATTCCTCCCTTGTTATCAGTTCCCTCTGTTCCTTGTGACAAAGGGCTTTGACTGAGGAAGACCAAAACATTTTTCGGTCGAAAAGTACGTATCTACTTACCTGTAACTTCTTATGTGTGTTTTTTACAAAGTTTTTTATTTACTTTATCGTTTAACACCAGTATTTTGAGTGTTTTTTCCGAAAGCATAAGGTGGTTTTATTCAGCTTGAATGGCTTAATGAGTAATAGGTAGATGTTACAGAAAATGCTTTCGACAAAGGGAAAGCTGTTGCTAAGAAAAAACTAGGAAAGTCTATTTTTGAACAAAATAAATTATTGTATGAGGAACATTTTAGGAACATAGTTTTTTATACGGGCACCATATAAAAACTAAAACTTTTTTTTATTTTGATTTAATCTTCAGAAAATTCCGTACCTTTTTTTAACATAACATTGTGATTATACATGTCTATGATCAATATTTAAGGAATAAAATTCTAGGTCAGTGTTTTTGTGATACCCTGTGTATACTGGCAAGTAATATGTCATTTTTTGTAAGTAGAAAATAATAGTTTTAAGGATAATTTCTTTGATATATATTTCAATAAATCTCTCCTTATTACTTATATAAACTGTGCATTTTTATTAAACATTTATCAAGTTGTGCAACATTAAAAAACATGCAAGTAGTCACTCAAAATTTGAAGCTCAGTGTCCACTGGCCACTTGCAAATTTTCTTAATTTTGGCCATTTTTATCTATTGTCAGTAACATAAAAAAATAGAAAAATAAAGAGTTGCAGAATTAATGCAACCCAAAATCAAATTTACAAGCACAAGTCTTAACATTTTCATTAATCATTAGAGATTAACCAATAGAATCGTCACCGATACTGCAATACTTTTTTTTTTTTTTAAGGTATTGGTACTTTCACGTTTGAAAAATATGGGCAAAGTATTTGTTAGCAATACATCCATAAAACTATGCATGCACAATACCACACTAGAATCTTTATCATGATGATGAGTGGTGGTGTTTCTTCATTCAAACAATTTTTGCAAGGTTGTTATTTTTGAATTGATTGGTAGTTTATTTTTCCCAAACAAGCTTTGTGTTTTTTGTCAAAAATAGGTGCCACAAAGTTGTGAGCTCCTCGTATGAAAAACAGAATAATCTGGAATTAAAACTTAACTCTCATTCATATACCATATAAATCAATTCCATGCATTAAATTTTTATTTAAAAAATTGATAGAACATTTGAATCAGCTTGAGAATATCAACATCAAAATTGTGGTGGTTGTGGAGAGGAGGGGTGTCTATTTATTGCTTGATATTTCAGAAGATTGAAAAAAAAAAGATATCAATAAACATGAATAACCCTTTACTTAAATTGCTTAGATTTTTAAAAAAAGATTACAGTGGAACCCCGATCTATCGTTCCCACATTGATCGTTTTATTTCTGTGGTCCCTGCACAAACTGTATTCAAATAATGTTCACAAAACCCACATGGGTCGTTCGTCAAAAATTCGCTTTCCCCCGTTCATTGTCGTAAAATGTTTCTTCTGACCGAAATGAAATTGAAGGTCAAGTGGATCAATATGGCTTACAAATCTAATTACTTCCTGGTATGATATCTTGGGCTGATGATGGTATAGATGAAGAGTTCTTACATCCAACAGGGATGTGTATGGTGTGAAATGTAGTGATTATATTTCCATTGATTTAGATGTAACAACGTGCGATATCCTAAGAATGGAAGAAATGTGACGCAAAAAATGAAAATAATCGCGAAGAAGCTTAGAATAATATACATGCCAATGAGACTGAGCCAACTACTTTATCCTATGCAATAAAAGTATTTGAAATTGTATGACTTTTATATACAAACATGAATACAGATAAAAAGACAAAAAAAGTATTGCAAATCTTGAAAATTTTGTTTAATTAACAGATTAATGAAACCAGTGTAAAATTACTGTTTTTTAAAAATAAGTATCACTTCATTTCTACACAACTTCAATTTGTTTCTTTGACAGTTTGGTAACAAATTTAGTATTTTTGGTGTACTGTATACATTGTGTGTATTCATAAATACTGTTTTCTTCGTGTTTTGACGTTAACCCGCATTCGTCGTTTTCCCGCATGCATCGTTTTTTACTACGCACCCCTTGAAAAACGATAAGGTCGAGGTTCTACTGTACTTGTGCTCAGGGCCACCCCGAAATAAGTAATTTTTGAGGACAGTCCAAACAGTGAAAAAGGCAGAATTTTTCACTAAAAGAATAAATAATTATTTTGTGAACAAAAGCAAAATTCCTTAGGTGGGTGGATGGATGGTTCCCTGAGCCAACCCTTTGAGTACAACCTTGACAGGGCCTATGTTTCAGTTTAATGACCCATGGCAAATACATGGCACGAGGCAGTGGTTACGTGGAAAAGATACTGGTGAGTCATGAAACACAGGTGTTTAAAATTTCATACAGCTGTTAGACATTGATATTTACTTTCACTCAGTGGTGCAGTCACACAGGGATGCCATTCCCCTACTTTTACATTTGAGTTTATATGCCCCACACACTTTTTATTTCACTCTAGAAACTCTTTTTATGCTAAATAAACGTTCTAAAAACTCTTTTCAATGTACTAATGTTTTCTTATTGTGAGTCTGCATCAGAAAGATAACCAAAACTAGGCTTAGACTCGCATAACAATCGCATTGTAAATGCTAAATAATATACACATATCCCAAGAAAAAAATGAAGTAATTTGGATAAAAAAGATTACAGTAATTCGATAGTTTTGGCCAAAGAGAGTCTTTCAGAAGGGTAGAAAAAAGGAAAAGGCTGGGTATCAGGAATTCAATACGAATCCAAAAGAATATCCCTGTCAATCTGACACTTGTTCCAAGCTCATAGATAGAAAATATAAGTTCAAAACCACTCTTGATCAGAATGACATGGTCAACAGCTAATTATACAAAAATCTAATAAATATTTAGCAGTTAATAAACAATCAAAAACTAACCGTACAATTCATGTATTGTTTCAGGAATAATTTAACTTACTACCACATTTATGTTAAACTAAAGAAGTGAGATCCCCCATTTTTCCCCTTAGGACTACACTGCCAGTTTTAGGCATTGTTCTAATACTATGTTAGAGATAAAGTAACTTTGTAAAAATTAAATAAAAGTGTTACAAAATATACACAGTTACTCACATTTATGGCTCTAGGCTAAATACGTAATTAAAAAATAAAAATGAAAGTGTGAGTCATCACTGTATCCCCATGCCTTCCCCTTCAAACCATTACACAGATAAAACCCTTGAATTTTCGAAATGTGAAGGAAAAAAGTCAGAAAGTACAAGAACTCACTAGATTATATGCAATGAGTGATTCTGTGGGAAAAACCACCAAAACTCAGACAGTTCGACAACCAGAACCCAGGATCAGTACACTCTAGATATTTCTGAATGTTCAGCATCTTATCGACTCATTTATTAGTTGGTGCGATTTTAAAATTTGAAAAAAAAAAAAAAAAAAAAAGTAGGCATTGCAAAATCACTTCACTGCATTCATTACTTTTTTTTTTTCAATGTTTTTCTTCTGAGCATAAATTCTTAACTATCAGCTTGTAGGGCATTACTCATTTAAGAAAAGGATGAGAAGGGCACTAGTGTTAAAAAAAAACTGCTCAAATAAATAGAAGAAGCTTTAATGCCATTAAAACATTTAAAATGTCGGTATTGGTATTCGCAGATTTAACAACTTCAAGTATCGTATCGGCTGCTTTTATAAATGAATTTATATGTAAAGTATCGGTATCAGATATAAAATTTGGTATTGGTCTATCTCTATTAATCATTTAAAATAACTCAATTGTAAGTTTAAAAATATATAATGAAACAAACCATTATGAAGTCTTCATAATCATCGGTATCATGAAATTCCATATTGTGCATCAAATCAACAATTTGAAAATCTTCACAGTCTGCTTCAGAAGTAACACATTTTTCCAAATAAATCTTATCACTCCCAGCACAAGTATTAACAACAGTAAACGTTGGGTCAGAAGTTTCTTCCTATTTGGAATAAGATTATAAATTGCTGAGAAATTTAATATTTTATATCTAAATAAAAGTCACACAACACTAAAAAAATTGAAGGGTTTGCTGCAAAAAGGAGGTAGCTCCAACTATTTAAGTTTGCATGAAAACTGTAAAAAACATTTGGGGATTCAACACAATCCGATACAGGCAGCTCCTTTCTTAGTAATACAAGAACTAACAATTGGAACTACATTCTTTTGGTACAAAAGAATTTTGGTCTATAAGAGTCCCCCCCCCCTTCTTTCTTTTACTGCAAAATAGTACATGTACTATTTTGCAGTAATGGCATCACTACTGCTATTTTAAGAGAAAAATTTTTAGATATTCAATTTTTGTTATTTATTTATTAATTTTTATTATTTTTGGTAGAGTTTAAATTGATTGACAAGTTTATTACATTTTAGGTGTAGCAAATGAACAGGATATTGTGCAGCAATTGAACTGGAGTTGCCTGTGTATTACTTGATTTAACAAGTTAGTTACAGACTTGTTTACATTTCTTCCCATAGGAGCTACCTCTTTTCTGCAGCAAAGCCTTCAATTTATAACATGATTTTTAATTTATCTTTTTATATATACATATTATAATAATTTCCAGGTACTGCTGTTTTAAGAGAAAATTTTAGATGTTCAATTTTTTTTTAGTTATTAATTTTTATTATTTTTGGTAGCGTTTAAATTGATTGACAAGTTTATTATATTTTATGTAATACTTTTGCAGAGAATTTAATTATATAAGTAGTAGTTAACTATCATGCTAGCCTAACTATACAAATATTTATGGCATTGAAATACATCCATGTGTAAATTTGTGTCTGAAAACACAGACATCTGTAGCATTTTGAGGAATTGTATAATATCTGCAACTCAATATCATCCAAATTTTCATTCTTCAGCAATATGGAAGCTTAAACATATACAGCTTTAGAACTAATCTAAAAACTTTAATTCTAACAGTTATTTGCCATTTGAGTAATTTAATATTTTCAGTCTTATTTATCTATTAGTAGATTCCAGCATGCATGTCACTTAGCAGATTCAAAAATTTTAACTACTCTACACACATTTAACTTATCTGGAGGTTCGGACAGCAGTAATTCTTGCCATTGTTAAAAATTAAGTGTTACATTTAATTGATTTCAAATCTGAGATATCCACAAATTTACTAGCACCATCACAAGTTTTAAAATAAAACGTAAAATTGGCTATTTACATCAGGAAAAATATTGTGTCGCAAATGAACAGGAGTTGCCTGTGTATTTACTTGATTTAACAGTTAGTTACAGGCTTGTTTACGTTTCTTTTAACAGAATCATAATGCTGAATATGGAAAATTATGATATTTCATAATTTTGCTGTTTCTTAAATTTATTCAGCTTAGGGTTGGCAAGATTTTGATGCATGATGGTTTTTACTGTCATGTCAAAAACTTCTTTGTCAAAAATATTGAAAACTGTCAAAAATTCAGACCTTCGGTAACATTGCATTTCGATTTTATTTCAGCAATTATAATTTAAATAAGAAATTTATCCTAAAATAACAAGTATTTTTAAAACGTTTATAAAAGATATTTGACACAAAATAACTGGATTAGCATAAAAAATATAATTACGAAAATTACATTTTTCCAAATTATTTTAGAATTTTAAATATTTTAGTAAAATAAATGATATTTATAAAAAATTTCTACATTTAAAGGTTTCATTTCATGATACATACTCTATTATTAATTTTCAATATAAAAAAATATTTCATGCATCATATCCTAAAAATTCTGATTCGATGATTTTCATCGATATCTAAAGGCAGGGGTGAAGAGTACAAATTATCCAGCCTTAGATTTTTTTTTGTAAAATCTTTGCAATAGGAAAGAACACAAAAGAAACAAACTTGAGAAACTGAAGTTGAAGTTTTCAGTTCCCACTTTTTAAAAAAAATTCTTACAGTGTTTAAATAACCTGTTTGAAAAGTATGGTACCAAACCACTTTTTGCCCCTTAAATAGTTTTCTTTCATTTCTAAGTTTACCTTCAGATTGCATTTACATCTGTTTTTCAATTTTTCCCCTTTACTGTTTGTAAAGGTCAAAGAATGCTGTGTAAGCATGCAAAAAGACTTGAAACCTTTCATCGTTTTATTTTTGTTAAGTGTTGAAAATGTGCTTGAAGAAGTTTTTAAAAATTTAAGATAACTGTTTTGTTAACAATTAAATATTGCTTATAAAAATATATAAATATGTATATATAACCAATATTTTCTTTAAGATCAATTTAAATGATGCTTGAAGATTTAAAGATTTGATTTCTTAGATTTAAAATAAAGAGATTCTAAGGTGTAATTGTGTTGTTTTGGAAACTAATTTTTTAAGTATAAAAATCCATTTAAATTTTTGAAATAAAACTATACATTACTTTAATAATCAAAAAAATATCTAGACTAAATTTTTATACTGAAATTATTTTATTTGTTTCTGAAAAAAAAAAAAAAAAAAAAAAGTTATATTAATAATTAAGAAGTCTTCCTAAGAACTTTCTGCCTTCCATTCCCTTGGAAAACTTTTTAAGCGGGTTTTACTGTACATACTTTACTACCGGATGAGATGCATGTGACATGTAGTGACATTTTAAATCTAACTTCCGATCAGTGACATAGCCATACAAGCATTGTACTGAAAGGAAGCAGCATGATCTACAATTTTTAATAGACAAAAATAAAGACAGTAAAATATATCTAGATGATATTCCAATAATAACACACTGAAATTTCTGGTTCAAATTAGTGCAGTACTAATATACAGAAATAAACATTAATGTTGCAAGCTACCTACAGCTACATTTACTAAGAATTTTTTGGCAATGAATTTGACTATATTCCTGACAGACTGTCTCAATGAGTACAAGTATCTCATGCACAGTAATTATATCTCTAAAAGTTTTCAGTTAATTTTAGAACATGACTAGATCCAGATCTATGGTCGTCTTCATATAACATTTATTTACAAGGCGTATAACAAATTCAATGACTTGCAATCTAAATTACAGTTGAAATCAGTAGCATTGTACTTTCATAAAGCTGCATAGTATTTGATCCTGCAAGAGGTATTTCACAAAACAGTAACGAAATTGAAGATCTATTACTGTCCAGGAATGGATGTTTTTCAAAAGGTGAGGACATAAGTTTTTCCCAACCTGGTTTGAAATTCATGACAGCTGCATGAGTATTTGATGAACACCAATTATCCAACCTGAATATTGATGATGAAGTAGTCTTCAAAAATATTCCAGGATTTGACAGTCCATAAATAAAACTTACGTATGCTGCTTACAAGGGGTACACATCAAGGATAACTTACAAGGAGAGGCTCAGATGTTAGGGCCACAGATTTTCATGAAATGATGGATTTTAGAAGACCCCTAAGTCAAATGACAAATTAGCCACTAACTTTCAAGATTTTTTGAGAAAATGGCAATTTAAGATTTAATACACAATTATATACTATAATTTTGATAAAAATGCAATGCCAACCAAAGCTTTTACTTTAATTATACAGAAATAAACTTAAATGATTTTTAATAGGAAATTAATGTGACCAAATGTGCAAAAGCTAATTTATGAATTAAAATTTTTAAAAAACACCTAATTAAAATGGTAGAAACTAATTGTATGAATTATTAATTTCATTTTACAAATAATTTGGTTTCATTTTGCTAATTAGAGATGTTATCATACAAAGTGCATGATGCAAGGTAAATTAAATATAAAAACATACTAATAAATTGTATCGACACATTTTGCAAGTTTTTAAAATTGTGAATATTTCTATTTGAAAAGAGAAAAAATGTATAATATCTACAGCTTGTCTTCAAGCGATGTTAGAAAAGAATTAATTTTAAAAAAAGCATTGAAAGTAGGAGATGATATTCATCATTACAAGCAATAAGTTGTTGCCTCATACTTTCATTCTAAGAAAACTTATTTTTAAATTCATAATTGAAATCCTTCTAAAAATGTGTCAAAAATATTGTGTAAAAGCAAATTTTTCGTAAAATGTAATTCATAATTCATGAAAGTAATTTCTAGCATTATAATTCTAATTTAAATAAAATAGCTTTTGCTGATTCGGTCACATTAATTTCCTATCAATATCAACAATTGATTTTATTTATGTATAATTAAAGAAAAAAGTAAAAAAGGAGCCTGCCAGTTTTGGTACCAGGACCTTAGGCTTTACAGTGGGATGTGTAACCATAGCGCTATAGTTTGCACACTGCATTTCAGCCAAAATTATAGGTACAGTGAAACCTCTGAATGACAGTCTCTGTGGGATTATCCAAAAGTGATCATTCTTTGGAGGTGGTTGTTGTTTAGAGGTTGAATATTTTAAAATATAAAAAAAAAACAAAGTTAATAATAGGGACACAAACACCTTATTTTAGCTTCACTAAGTTTGATTTACATTTAAAAAATTGCTTATGCAAGCAGTTTTTTTATTTTTAACCCTCTGGCGGTCAAAGGCCAGCCAAACGACTCTTCATACAAACAGCTAGCCGGCCGGCTGAGAGAATGTAACAATTCTTTCCCCTGCCTTGCAGCAAGAACTTTTTATGATTGCTGGACAAAGCCGATACAGGAGGTGCGAATACCTCCTACGACCCCCAGATGTATTTTCTCTTTTTTCGTCACACGAAAATTTCTGCAGTTATTCTTCAGTGCGGTCATCATAAACGCCAGCTCTCAAGGAAGTGTGGATTTTCACCACCACCTGTTGTGAATTCCCATCAGATAATTTCTAAAAGAGGGAAGGCAACGCTCTTTGAATTTCAGCCAGGTGTGGACTTCTGGAGGCTCTAATTGAAAGCTCGCCAGAACTTCAGAGGGTTAAGCAAAAAAAATTTTTTTCCAAAGAATTAATAAAATTTGTTATTTTTTTTCATATAACACTCACCATCATTTTTCAATGAGCAAAATTTTGTACTGTCCAAAAATTTGTAAGAACATCAGAATATGTTTCGATATTAGCAGGGTTGAACTAGTGGATGTGAACAGGGGTGCCAAAATTTAAGTTTTGCTCCAGGTGATGTAAACTCTAGTTGCAGCACAGATATTAGTAATACATTTATTTTGTGGTGTGGCAAATAAACTTTACTTTGCTCACACTTCCAGTTTTAAAAAGTTGGAAAACACATTTGGGTGACTGTTAAGATTTTTTCGTAATGCCGATGGGTGCTGTTAAGGAAGTTTCCAATATACAAATATGTATTAAATTTTTAATTGCCATTTTCTCAAAAAATCTTGAGAGTTGGTGGCTATTTTGGCATTTTACTTCTTTAGAGGTCCTCTAAAACCAATCAATGACGCCAAAATCTAGCCTTTCCTTGCAAATAAATTTTTAAAATTCAGAGACTGTTTCACAGAGTTTCCAGATCTAAGATGCAAAGTAAAGCAAGTATTCTCAGCTTTAGCCAATTCTGTAGACTGTGAAAGAGTTGTTTCTGTTTCATGTTATGGCCAAAACAAAGGCAGAATTCGAAGGAATTATGGCTGCCAGACTAACATGCCTTTAGTTTAATAAACTTCAGTGCAAAAGTAAGAAATACTCATTTGTTTTTAACTGTGACTAGAGAACAAATAAAGTACCTTATAATAAATATTCCATTAAAAAATACTGCTTTTATTTTTAATGTAATTACAGTTGATGCTTGTTTTTATGAACACATAGGGACCACTCAAATAGTTTGTAAAATCAAAAAGTTCATAAAATCAAGTTGTAAAAAAAAAAAAAAAAAAAAATATTATTTCAATAAATGCTGCTTAATTTCAATAAACTGCCACATTGGACCACATAATTTTTAAATTCTTTCCACATATTTCTTAGAGCCTTACTTATAACTGAACAACAGAATTTATAAACTTCAAATTACCATTTTGAGAAATCAAAAACAATATTTTAGTTTGCGTGTAACTTTATTATTCTTAGATGTTAAGAAGAAGAATCTGTAGAATTGTTTCAAGATATACGAAAGACTGGTAAAGCTTTCTAAACATCTGCTAAAAACTGAGTTTTAAACTTTACTTTTGAAGCTATCACAAGTGAAATAATGGTCATGTTTTGTTGATATTTCCATTGCACAGAGGTACTTGATCCTTGAGAAGCTGGAAAGTCAGCCTTTTAAATTTTAACTCATTAAACTACGAAAACATACACTTTTATCATTTTAAGTACAGTATAAATATTATTTGCCATTTAAATAATTTGACATTCTCAAAACAGTCAGTTTTCTAATTTCGAAAAAAAAGTGTAAAAATTATAAAAATGTTGCAATATTACTAACTTTTGAATAAGTTAACTGGCAAAACAGTGCAAGCATTTTAACTTTTGGAACACATAATTACTACTCATTGTGGTTTGAATGTAACTAAAAAATTTAACCTGTTTTCAGATTTTTAAGTTCATTGAAAAATTCAGTAATCACAATACTTTCATAATTTATAAAGAAGTATTTTGAATGAAATAAAACTGAAATACTTTAAAATAAAATACAACCTTCCTACAGTATTTTTTACAGTTTATATCGGACTGGTTACTGTTTTTTCCTTCAGCAACAAGGACAAAGTCATCTTTCTTTGAAAAATCTGTCTCTAGATATCCATAGCTTTCTGCTCTAGTTTTCATGCCTTCAAAATCAGATATGAACTCTAAGGGTTTAAGGTCAGCGTTTTCTCCAACACTGAAAATAGAAATAGCAGGTTGCATTTAGATAATTCTTTTCATTAATTAAAATTATAAAAGTTAGACAAATCAAAACTTACTTCGATGATTCATAAAAATACAGGGTATTAAAAGGTAATACCATTTTACTCAAGTTTGATTTGGATATTTAATTATTAAGTCTGCTTGCTGGTTGTGTTACAAAACAGTAATTGATAAATATTTTTTGTAATAATCATTATTCTTAATATGTACAGCTGCGGGGAAAAAAAATCCCCACTCGTACTTTATTCGTTCGTCGTACAACAAAGTTACATGTACCAATCGTTTACAATAGACATATACTTTAATTTGCTATACATAAAAATTGCTTGAGGGGCCATCTCCATATTAAAATTTATACCAACTTCTTTTCCCACCAATAGCAACCGGGGTCAGTCCATATGAAATCATCCAGAAAAAATAAAATTTGTATCTCGATATTTTTTATTTTTTGCCATTTTATTAACCATTATATTGGGAGTTCAAAACAAGTGTTCAAAAAAATTTAGGCTCTTGGAATTTTTTTTGGTGGCCATTTTTAGGTGGCAACACGAGGGATTTTTGATGACAATAGAGGTAACGAAAACCAACTTTTTTATTTTTAAGAGTTTTTTAATTATTTAAAAATCATTATAATCAGAAGGAAATAATCTTAATTTTTGCTAATTAGTACTTTTTTTATACAACTTGAAGAAGTTACTGAAAATACACTGTAAATATTTCATTTTGTCGATGAAAATGCCGATTTTGACATGAAAATTTCAATAGAAGGAAATAAGACTCACCTTAATTGCATTCATAAATAGATATCATAGAGTACTACTCCCAGGGAAAGTATGAGTAATTAGAAGCTATTTTTTTTTTTAAATAATTAGTCAAACATGGCCATTTTGCAGAAAAATTCTAAGTTCGCAGTTAAATAATTAAAAAGGGACTGAATGAAAAATTATAAAATTCTGACAGGAAAGTCGTCTTATATGTAGAAGTGGATGATATAAATTTCATGAGTGATATCAAGTTGCTTTCAGAGATACAGGGTCTCAAACGCAATGCTGAAATAACACTTATGAACAGGCATTATTGCAGCCAAGAACAGTCTCTTCAGTTAAAAATTAATTCTGTTTATAATTTTCATAAAATCTGTGCAACTTTTAGTGATGATATGTGTCTTTCCCTGTATCTGAAATAAATAATTTAATTTGAGGTAACAGAAAAAATTTCTGAAATTTCATCTTTTAGCTTTTCACTGATATAAGTACGTCCAGTTAAGCTTTCGAAGCCCTTTGCTTTCTGGAACCCAAACTGTATCATTTTTTTAACACATCACAGTTAAGACTCTTCTAATTTTCTCTTCATAACATTTCTAATTTTTTCAGATTTTTTTTCATTAATGCTACATGTCTTTGTTCCTTGTTAAGTTTCATAATTTTGTGCATTCGGGATATGTCTAAAGAACTGCAAACAGTGTTAACACTGTCCAAAGCTGCATCATTTATCAATGCATATGACTCAGGATCATATGCTGAATTATACTCACTTGTGTTTTCATCAGGTTTTTGAACAAAAATTTTAATGGCACAATTGGGACACAAAGATTTACCAGGGATTAAGTTAACTGGAAAATTTGTTGTCGTGGACAGGTGTTCTAAAAGAATTTTTCTCAATCCATTTTTAACAGGCTTTTTATGAATGCATAAAGGATCGCAACATTCTTTACAAAAATGTGGTGGAACTTAACAAGATATTTATACTTATGATAGTGACAAATAGTGTCTGTTTCTTTGGGTACTCTAAGCAGTCTGATCTTCATTTGACAAATCACTAATCATAACCACTTCCTTAGGCACATTTTGATAGTCTTGTTTATGATACTGTTCACCAGTGAAAACACCAATAAAGCAATTAATACTAAAAATTAAAGTATAAAATACACATCTGTACTATTCTAGAACACAATCTTGCCCTTCTTAAAGCAGAACTTCAAACTCTCTGACTACACAGGTAAATTATGACAATTAGAAGGTTAAGAATATAAAATTAAAGAATAAAATAAAAAGGAGATATTCTGTGTTCTTGCTAGTGAATGGAATGCAAATGGAAAAACTTGCTAGAGCAAAAAACATTGCTGCCTCATTAGAAGTAACCTGAATAAGGTACATTTTTTTTTAAACATATTGTTAAAGAGGTTAAAATTTAAATGATAAAAGTAAGAGATGTAATGTCTGTCCTAATGTATAATTTGCTTATTTTGTTCTCAGAAACATGTTTAAGTAGACCAAAAGAAAAAAAAAAAAAAAAAAAAAAAAAAGTATTTATTTTTTTTGGCATGTTAAAAGTTTCTTAATATTTTAATGTTTAACAACCGTTTTACGATTGTCTTACTCAAACAGCAGTTTAGTGAATCTTGATGCACAGACAAATATAGTTCTTGAATTATTTTAAATTCATCCTTATCCTTTTTTAAAATATTGTTCTTTATCATTTAAAAAGAATGAACTATGCTGCATGCATTTATGAAAAAGACTAAAGGATAGAAAAGAGTTCTGGACACAAAGAAAAAATGACCTCTGTATCCAGTTTTTTTTTCACCCATGTGAACCCAGAACAACATATAAACTGTTAAAAAAATGATACAGTTTGGGTTCCAGTAAGCAAAGGGCTTCGAAAGCTTACCCCTCTCGAATTTACAATAACTGGACGTACTTATATCAGCGAAAAGCTAAAAGATGAAATTTCAGAAATTTTTTCTGTTACCTCAAATTAAATTATTTATTTCAGATACAGGGAAAGACATATCATCACTAAAAGCTGCACAGATAGTATGAAAATTATAAACAGAATTAATTTTTTACTGAAGAGACTGTTCTTGGCTGCAATAATGCCTGTTCATAAGTGTTATTTCGGCATTGCTTTTGAGACCCTGTATCTCTGAAAGCAACTTGATATCACTCATGAAATTTATATCATCCACTTCTACATATAAGATGACTTTCCTGTCAGAATTTCATAATTTTTCATTCAGTCCCTTTTTAATTATTTAACTGTGAACTTAGAATTTTTTTGCAAAATGGCCATGTTTGACTAATTATTTAAAAAAAAAATAGCTTCTAATTACTCATACTATCCCTGGGAGTAGTACTCTATGGTATCTATTTATGAATGCAATTAAGGTGAGTCTTATTTCCTTCTATTGAAATTTTCATGTCAAAATCGGCATTTTCTTCATTGAGAAATGAAATTTTTACAGTGTATTTTCAGTAACTTCTTCAAGTTGTATAAAAAAAGTACTAATTAGCAAAAATTAAGATTATTTCCTTCTGATTATAATGATTTTTAAATAATTAAAAAACTCTTAAAAGTAAAAAAGTTATGAGGTTTTCCATGAACCTCTATTTTCATCAAAAATCCCTCATGTTACCACCTGAAAATGGTCACTAAAAAAAATCCCAAGGGCCTAAATTTTTTTCAACACTTGTTTTGAACTTCCAATGTACTGGTTAATTAACTGACAAAAAATAAAAAGGATAAAAAATATCGAGCAACAGGGTCTGGATGATTTCATGTGGACTGACCCAACCCCCTAGATTTCACTTCACATTTCAAAAATTTAGCTCATTTTAACCTCAGATACCAATTTTCATATATTTGAACTGAAAATGAGGAAGTTGTGAGCTTCCAAACTCCTCCTATGTTAAAATATTTTTTCATACTTTAATTCATATCTCATAATATTGATAATAAAAGTGTATTTTTATTTGTACTATTAGAACTAAACAATCAAAACATAATTTAATATAGTAATAATTTTTAATAAAATATTAATATGAATTATGGATTATTAAATTAATATTTAAAAAATTACGAATATTGACCTAGCCAAATTTTGATGGAAATAGATGCAGAAAGTAATATTACATGACTGTGCAAAATTTCAAATTTTACATTCAGTAGTTTAATTTATATTGAACTGAACTGAACTGAAATTCGATGTTAACAGAGCACCTTAGCAAATCGCTTTATCTCCAGTAGGTAGTACTTAATCATGTGGTACATAATCTTGAGGTAGAGTTTAATTTATATCAAATAAAATGTGTTTTTTCATGAGTTGGGCCATATATAAATTTACTAAGAGACAAATTTTTTTTTGAGAAATTAACAAATTTTGAAGCAAACAAATTTGAGATTTGTACAGTTTGATGGTGATTCTATAAGGCATCTAATTTTGTGTCCGCTGCTTTTTCCCCCAAATACAAATATTTTCCATGTACAGAATTAGATGCAGTTGATGTATGTCTTCCAATACAATGGCATATTTCTGAAAAACTAACATCCTAAACATTCCAGGCATGAATTTGACCTTTTTGAATATCTGAAGCATCAGGTCTTAGGACTTCCTCATACTTTATCAAACATTCAAAATCACATTTTTCTGTCTAAATTTTCATCTGACTATAAATTAAAATGCTGCCAAAAATTTTATAAAAATATTGCACACTGCAGACGATAATATTAAATGAAGAAAGTGAAATAAAACACAGTGATAACATTGGGTCGGCAAAAAAGTAATTTAGTTTTTTGCGTGAAATTCAAACAAATAAATTTTCAACCATGAAATGATTCTTCATGTTCGAGTTCGACCGTAGATGAGTAACTTTTATGTTTGTAGTCAGAAGAGCACATAATAGATGTTCACTCATGGCAGCATTTTACCTGTCTAAGAGAACCTTTAAATACTCAATAACAATTTCAAAATTAGAAAAATCCTAAGCAATTGTTTTTCATTTTTTTTATATCATGTATACGGACTAAGGAAGTTTTGGAGTCATGGTTCATTTGGACCACTGACTAAATATTCTAATTTCTACCCCAGATAATCTCAGTACAAAAAACTTTAAGACTAGAAACAGTATTTTCCCTGTAGATAATATTTATTTCTTTTAGTTATCGCGAGCAAAATTAATGAAAGGCAAAAAGTTTGGAACTACAAATAGCAATGAAAACTGGAATAAAGTGGACATGATTTTATGTCACAGCAATACATAAAACTTGAATACTGCAAAATGACCCTTGTTTTGTTTCTCAAAAGAAAGAACAAATATTTTGAAAGCAAAGGTAATTATAAAATCATTTTTATGCAAAAACTTACTTTGAAACTGAAACATCAGAACAAATTGCTGATAAAATATCAGGTTTTAAATTACAATCTTCTATGTGATTGAAGAGAGTTTGACAATGAGCATACAGTGATTGGAGCTTTGAAAGCTCATCAGTAATAACTGCATCTTGGGAAAGATAAGCTTCATCAACATCAGACCAAAGACTACGTTCTCTTGCCCTTAGACATTTAACAATTTGATTCACTTGATTGTGAATAACTCTCTTTACCTAAATAAGAATCAAAAAATAAATTATTATGTCTAGTACATAAATTACTTAAACTACACATTATGCATTACATGTTAAAAATTTACTACATTCTTAAAAGTAAAATATATAAAAATGTATTTACAAATAAACTTCTAATCAATGAAAGATCAGAGTGAAGAGTATGGGGTCTGTTCATCTTTCAGGGTTGTTATAATTTTGCCCAACCCGAAAAAACCGGGGTGGGTTTTAACAAAAAAGCCCACTTGAAAAAACCCAAGAAAAAAACCCAACTGGGTTTTTTTCAAAATTTCAACTTTAATTAAGTAGATAATACATCTCTTAATATCAGTACACCACTTGTAAAGTTTATAAACAGCTCCCAATCTCTCCACATCACCACTACCTAAGGGGGAAAAAAAAAAAATAAGACTTCACATAGGCATAAAAACTTTCTAGAGTATGCCATTTATGCCTATCTGTATTAAAATGAATAGGGATTTTTTAACCATAAAAAATCATTAGTTTAAAACGCTCTAATTAAACACTAGTATATCACTTAATTATTACTAATAGTCAATTTATTTATTAACACCAATTATGGTTGCACGAGCAAACTATAATTGGAGTTGTTATTGTTATTGATTTATATGTTTTTTCATGTATGACTAGTATAATTGTAATTAGTTATTACTATTAATTTAACCATTTTTTATTTATAATTGATTTTTGTAATCAATTTGTTACTTTAAGTTGTATTTAGTAATAAGAAATTTTTTTTCAAATATTTTGAAACCCCAACCCTTCCTCTGAAAAAACCCTGATAAAACACGAAAAAACCCAGATAAACCCGAAAAACCCTGATAACCCAGTGGGTTCGGTTTTTTCTGGGAAAAAAAAACAAAAAAAAAAAACGTGTTTTTAACAACCCTGGCATCTTTAGCTCATGTTTTTGTAATTCTAAACAGGACTGGCATAGGATTTACTCCTCTACTAAAACTACATAAATGCTACAATGAATCTGTAAGCTACAGTTAAAAAATTACATCACATTTAAAATGA
Organism: Cheiracanthium punctorium; assembly: GCA_038373885.1. NCBI lineage: Eukaryota > Metazoa > Arthropoda > Arachnida > Araneae > Cheiracanthiidae > Cheiracanthium > Cheiracanthium punctorium. The sequence continues at coordinate 72,809 of JAWZYV010012802.1, read as the reverse complement.
TTCCTCAGACTTTTAAACTTTTATTGGAATCAAGCTGCAGATATGCCCAATTTCAAAAATCAAAAGGCCCTAGATTTCTTGATTTTGGAATTCAAAGAGCCTGAAATTTCTTATGCATATACATTATGGTATAATCCATATGCAATCACTACATTTACAATAATCCCCCCCCCCTCAAATGTTACAGACATATAAACATATCACTATCCCATTACTTGAGTTATTAAAAATTTGCCAAATACTTCTTTTGACATCATGAAGTAAGTAGTTAAGCATCACAAGATTTTAAAATATAGATTATTATTTTACATTTTAAAATAAAATAATGTTTAATGAATTTTCCAAGTACTTCAGTTAACAACTGATGAACTAGTATGGATTTGTGTACTACAATAAATGTTTGAGCTTGAAAATTTTCTCAAAAACTATTCTATACATTTTAGTTTATTTCTGAATATAAAGGTTGATTTTAAAAACTTTTTTTAAATCATATTTGTCATAAAATTCTAAATATAAAGCATTACACAGAATCAGTACTACATTCGTATTTATAATAAATCTAACAATTTATTTAAAAAGAAAAGAGACTGAATTAGATTTTTGTGTACTACTTGTGGGTTATAGGAACCACTGAAATTCCATCTTCAAGTAACCAAGATATTTTGCCAAGATGATGGTGGTGAAATATTGCAAAAATGTTTGCATTCCTAAAGCTCCAATTTTTATGAAATCCTCATATCACCAAGCAAATTCTCAATGACTGCTATATTCACAAAGAATGATTTTTTTCTGTGATTTAATGGTTATTTCTTTTAAAAATACATGGCAATTTAAAATTTTGTCTTAAAAAAACACATTTTCAGTGAAAAAAAATATAGGTTTGAACCTGCATATAATGATCACTGATAGGACCTAAATAATATATCGCTATACATAGGTTATGGTTTTACACAATAGTTAAGCACTCAATGTTTCCTAATTAGCAAAATAAAGATTTTAAATACTGAATCTAATATAACTCACTTTCTAATTACAAGATAAGGCAAACTGGCTTTGCTCTTAGTACATTTTGTTTGGACCTAATTGTACAGTTTTACTTATGAATGATAAAATAGATTTGTTTGAACTAGGACCAGGGTTGTCAAGATTTTGAAGCATGATGGTTTTTACCGGATTTTACCACCATATCAAAAACCCCTTTGTCAAAATGTTGAAAACTGACAAAAATCAAGATCTTCAGTTAACACTGCATTTCTATTTTATTTCAGCTAATTATAATTTAAATAAAAATTGCATCTCATAACAATAAGTTTCAAAAAGAGTTATGAAAGATATTTGACAAAAATTAGGAAATTTACAGTTTTTCAATATACCACATTTACTCGCATATAAGTCGAGAAATTCTGGACAAAAAAGGCTTTAAAGTGAGGGGGGGAAGGGGGGGGGGGGTTCGACTTATATGAGTCCTTATTTTTTAATTTCTTTTTAATCAAAAGTCAAAATGCCCTTTTAAAAGACACTTGTTCTCTTCCCGCATTCCATAACACAATGACATACCTTAAGGTTGATTTCCATTTCAGGAAGAATGTAGCGATACAAAGACTGAAAACGTGTATCATGTTGTTGTTGTGGGACTACGGCCAATTAGCTATACGTGGGCTCTAGGCCGAAGGGTAGGGTACCCCCCGTGGAGGTCTTTCTAAGGGATCCTAACTAGGGATGTAAAGAATATTTAGCCACTATTCAATATTCGGCTGTTTTGCCAAATCTTCAGTAGGCCGAATATTCAGTAAGCCAAATACTGAACAGATATTTGGCTGATTAGTTGTGGTCGAATATTACTACATATTCAGCTGAATAACTTCAGAACAAAGAGGAAAAATATTTCTAACATTCATTTTTAAAAAATTTTATAATATTGCTTAGTTATACTTCAATATGTTAATTTCATATTATAAAATATCCTGAGTCATTGAATTTTAAGTTGAATGAAATATAATCTAATGCAGCATTTCCTAACTTGTGGGGAATGCCTCCCTTTCATGAGGAGACAGCCAAAGAGCAAGTGGTAATGCATGCTCAAAATATCATCTTACTTATTTTTATTTTGACTCCAAAACCTATCTATTTTCACTTAAAAAGTTAACTCAAACTTGCCTAATGACATTATTTTGTTGAAAAGGCGACTTAATGCTCATTGTTGATGAATAAAAAACTATGTTTTATGAGGAATGTGAGGGAGGGGGGGGGCATCACTAGTTATCCTTTGTCAAGTACATCAGTCCAAGTTGTTGGGGGGAGGGGGCGATGTAAAAAGGTCGGGAACTGCAGACGTTTCTACTTGGTGACAATACTTGGCTTGGTTTTCTACCTTCTTTAGGATAGGAGGAATCTTTTCAGATCCTTAACTGCAAACATAATTTTGAAAAGCTTATGCATATGTTTGTCCAGAGGCTGTAAAACCCAAAGCATGATGTGCTTATTTATAGTTACCAGATTAATCACACTTACCATAGCATTTTTATTAAATTATAAATATCTCAAAATATAATTATGCTGCTATTAGTGTTTAACTTTAAAAGATATTTTTTTCATGACTGAGATTTTTTTTTAGTTTTACAGATAATATAATGTGTGTTTAAGTACCAAAAAATAATATAAAATGAATTTAATTAGTCCTTATTTAGTATTTAATTACAAATGTGAAAAGATATTTTATTAACAATTAAAATGAAATTTAAAAAAATTTAATATTTGGCCTAAATTATGTGCCAAATATTCAGTATTCGGCCAAATCACTATCCGTTACATCTCTAATCCTAACCCAATATGTGTATCATGATGAGCCGATGGCGACGAAGGAATTTGTGAATTGTTTGACGAGTAAGATACTGAATTGGATCTTGAATCAGTTTAACTCTGTATATTAGTACTTTACAGAATACTATCAGTAGTGTCATTATTATTATTCATTATTATCAGTTTAATTTTGTATGCTACTTTTTTTATATTATTATCTTTATTATTGTATATTTAGTGCTTTTGTTTTTTCAGATGATTTTGCATAAATGTATTTTAAAAAAAATTAAAGTTTCTTGATTGGGAAAATGGTGGGTCGATTTATACATGAGATTTTAAAAAATTCAAATTTCTTAATCAGGAAATTAGGGGGTAGACTTATACGTGGGATTGATATATACACGGGTAAATATGGTAATTACTGCAGAATTTTATACCTTTTAAGCAAATTTAATTATGAATTTTTTTTACCATTTACAGTTTGTATTTTATGACACATATTCCATTATTAGTTTTGAATATCATGAAGCATTTCATACATCAGGCTAAAAATTCCAATTAAATGACTTATCATGAGAGAGAAGAAAGTACATATTTTACAGCTTTATATTTCTTTTGTAAAATCTCTGCTGCAGAAAAGAACACAAAAGAAACAAATCTGAGAAACTTTCTATGTCTTATGCTGTGATGCTAATTACTAAAAATGTCATTTTGGTTTATATTAATGTAACTTTTTTGAAGTTTTAATCATATAAAGTAGCAGTGGTTCTTCATCTAGTTTATATTTGGGGTAGTTATAAATTTTGGATAAAAGTTTTAAGATTATGCAGGCATCCAGGTGTATCTTAAAAAAAAATAATAATAATACTGAAAATATATCAACGAAATAAAATCTGTGGTGTGCTTCGCTTTATATAATAATAATAATACTTTACATAAGTGCAAAATTTTGATTTTGAATTTAATCACAAGACTGAAAAGGTATGAATCAAAACTTTTTATAATTTTCAATATTTTATTTTTTTACTTAATAGAGCAATAAAATAATTATATACAGTGAAAAATGTTTAACACGAAACTGAGTGGACCAAACTATTTTTTCGTGCTAAAAGATTCTTAAAAAAAGAAAAAACTCACCAGCATTTTCGATGTTCTTATATTTTGTTTCGAATTCCTGTTAAACTACAAGTAGGCTACATCCATTCGAGATGAAAAGCAAGTACAAAAAATATTTTGGGGAGAAAAAAATCTGTTGTATTTTTTGAAATGTATTTTTCAGCATTACATTGTCCACAGATTTTTCAAAATCACCATTTGCTTTTTTCATCTCTCCATTTGAACGCACATCTAAATAACAGTGCATACTTTAAATCATTTTCTGCAATTCTGAAGTAGAGGAGACGGGAACTGTATCTTTGATTTTGTTCTCAGATTTATAGCCGGAATCTACATAGAATCTTTTGGATTATGAACGATCTTTGATACAGATAAGGATTCTATTCATGAGGGGGATAGACCTGATGGGTGATACTATTGATACTTCTAGGTGCTTCTAGGATGACAAGAGGAACCGGTTTCCAAAATTTAACCAATTCCACAAATACGTTCTAGTGACTTTCGCAAACACATGACACTGAAGGTGAAAAATGAAATATTTTCGTGTTAAACGATATTTGTTTCATGTTAAAAGAAAAAAAATGAATTAAATTGCATAGTTTATGGTCCAGACAGCTGTGTCAATCGATTTTTCATGTTAAGCATTTTTGTGTGAAATGTATTTCAATGTATGTGCATAATACTATTATTGCAGTTTTTAATAGTGAAGAAAATTTTATATTGAAAAATTGTTCACTGAACCATGAAATTTTTAAAAAGTGGGCTTTTGATGGTTTTTACCGGTAAAAACAGTTTTCAACCTCCGTCATGTCAAAAACCAGTTTTTGAAGTAAAAACCCAGGACTTTACACTAGGACTTTGAGTAGGACTTTACAAGCAATTTGTACAGTGAAACCCCAATCTATCATTCCCGCATTCATCATTTTCCAGTATTGATCGTTTTATTTCTATGGTCCTTGCACAAATTGTATTTGAATAACGTTAAAGATACCCATATGCATCGTTCGCCAGAAAGTTATTTTCCCACGTTCATCATTGTAAAATTTTTCTCCTGACCAAAATGAAATTGAATAATAAGTGAACCCATATGGCATACAAACTGCAATTGCTTCTTGGTATAATTTTTCGTTTTACTGATGATCAGATGAACGATGGTTATGTGAAGAGGATGTGCATACTGTGAAAGTCAATAATTATAATTCCATTAATCAAGACTATGAGGCTAAGGTATCCTAAACTTGGAAGAAACGTGCGATGATGCAAAAAACAAAAATAATGGGGAAGCAGAAGATAATGTTCATGCCAATGAGGCTGAGAGTACACTAGTACGAAGTTTGTCTGAATCAAATAATAGTATTTGAAACTGTATGAACTCCTTTATCAAACATAAAATCACATGCAAGGTTCAGAAAAATATTGAAAATTTACTATTTTATTTAAAATGATGAATAACCCCACATAAAATTGATTTTTTAAGATAAGTATCACTTAACTTTCATCTTCGATTTGTTTTACAATTTTGTAACAAATTAGTATTTGTTAGTATACAGTCATTGCATGTATACATAAAGATTGCTTTCTTAGTATTTTGACTTGAACCTGCATTTGCCGTTTTCTTGCATTCATCGTTTTTTCCACACACCCCATGAAAAACGATGAATTGGGGTTCTACTATATTAAAGCTAGTAGCACAAATAGAAGAGATTTGCTTTTATACAAACACAAGGTTTTTCTAGTTTTAACATACACACACAAAATAAGACTAACAATCATATATAGACATAAAATATTACCTTAACAGAATTTTTATAAGCAAATTTCCTCTGCTGACTGAGGTCATTGATTTTCTTTTGTATAAATGCTACTTTCTTCTTTATGTCCTTTGGTATATTTGGATGATGTTTTTTTTCACCTATGGTTTTACCTTTAAACAAAATAATTTATGAAATGAGTAAAATTTTAAAAAGAAAATTAGCAAAAGCAAAATTGTACATATTTTACAAATCTTTAAAATAACCAGACTAAATAAGATAAAGTCTCATTTAACAAAAAGACATATTAGATTATATTTAATATAAAACTAATTACTCACACATTCAATTTTTGTTATATTTCAATTTGTGGGTAAGGTGGAAAAATCAATATTGCAGTGCTCAGGGTTGTAGTGATTTAAAAATATTTTAACATATTTTGAAAAATAATAAAGAAGAAACTGGAATCAAAAGTAACATGGGTCAATTCTAACATTTTCTATTTAATGCATGTTATAGTATGATGACAGGGAGAGTATGGTACAGCACCCTTGCCTATTGTAATGCCATTCCACGAAAAGCATGCCTCGTCTGTCCGCATTACATCTGCCAAGAATGTTGGCTGGACCTACTATATCTGATTCATAACGAAGTTGCACCATGAACAGCGTCGCTCGGCATCCCCGTCCAGTAAAACCTGCTGAGGCATTGGTTGGTATGGATAAATGCCAGATTCTTGTAGGATTTTCCAAACCTGGCTTTTTGAGAGGCCACAGTGTTCACTGATCTGTCTTGTACTGCATTTCAGGTATGCGAGGGCGTATGCTAGTACCTCATCTGGTTGATCTTGCCATCCTACCTTAGCTGGTCTGCCAGATTGAGCTCAACTACTCACACAGCCTGTCTCCCTTAAATGTTTTACAACAGATGGGATGATTTGATAAGAAGGATGCAGGCCTGCAAGGAAACGTTCCTGGTACAACCTTGCTGCTGATCGTGCCTTGTGTCCATACTCAGTGTTCATCCTAGGCGTTTTTCGAAGGGCGCTGCGCCCTGCCCGCCCTTTAAAGCAAAAAATCCCGCCCTACTTGCCCTTTAAAAAAAAAATCGTCGCCCTTTTGCCACCCAAAAACAGCGCCCTGCCTGCCGCTCTTCTAGCCCCGATTTCATTCATGGCGCCATCCTCTCCCCTCTGTTTACATTTATTGCGTTGCGGAATCTCTTTCCTCTTTGCTGACATTAGTTAGCACCTTCACAGATTCTAGTGTTGAGTCTAGATTGATTTGGCAGGGCGCAGCGCCCGGCGGCTCTTTTATCGTCTTTTTAGTGCCCAACTGCCCAATTTCTCTTCTTTCTGCCCCCCTCCTTTTAAATTGTTATTATTCTTAGTCAACAATCACTACTTTTTTTTTTTCCTACATACCATTTGCGTCCCATCACGAAAATACGTTAAATAAAACGGCCCCTTCACAGAAATACGATTGATTACAATAACCCAATCATAAAAATAGGTTCGAATGAAAGCGGCCCTTTCACAGAAACAGTCTATGAAATCGGATCTTTCCCACAAGTGTAATTTATTAAAATGCCTTTTTCAAATATTCTATTCTTTCAGATCAAAATACTGTTAATGCCTTTTTCATTGTCTGTTTTCATTTGCGGGAGCGAGTAACCCGAAAAGGCCTCTAGTGTGTTTTGTTTTTGCTGACTCAAGTGAGAAGCCCCATCGTAGGGCAGAACTACGTCTACGTGGGCATTTCAGTTGGGAGTTGGGGGAAGAAAATACGGTTGGGAAATTCAAAATTTTATAAAGTTATCTAAATATTTCTGATTCCATTTGTCAATCCTCAAATATCGGTAGTTACGTTTTTAAATATGTAGTTGCGAGTTATCAAACAATCATTATTCCAGTGTTCGTCGCCAGCTGTTGCTCTTCTCGATGTTTTTAATAGTTTTGCACACTAACAAGTTTATTTTTTATTTCCTCCACTAAAGGATTTCCTCTTTTTAATCAGCTTTCTTAGTACATATTATTCTTAATGTATAACAGTTATTTACTAATCATATATAATTACAGATGATACAGAAAGTATGCCTTAGCAAAACGACGTTTTGCGATTCGGCGGATTTTTGGCACTCGACTGTATATTGAAAAATACCTTTTTTCACCAAAAAAAAATTAGAAGTTTCATTATTTTTTTCTATGGAGATATATTTTAAGAACATAACAAGCATTTCTAATGAAGTTTTAGGTTGTTCCAACACTAATGTATTCAAAATTTCTTGTTTTGGCTCACAGCAAGTTAACAAGAGATACTGAAAAGCTTTCTTCTAGATTGCTTATAAATTAGATAAAGCATTTATATTTTGATACACATTAGTACAGAGACTTCAAGAACTGGATAACATAAAAAAAAAACTAAGAATAAAATTATAATTTCTATTTTTAATTTTGATTGTTGTATACAAAAAAAAAATTATATTAAAATAATTAGTCTTATCTTAAAGCCATTTACAAAGATAATATTCACTGACTTATAAGTTAAATGACCTCACTAGAGATCTTGTCAAAAGAAGCTTCTGAATTACTGGCTTTCAGGTTGAATGACAAAAGTTTACTGGAACAAAACAAAAATTAGATTTTACCATACAAGAGAAGAGGATTTGCTACCTTTCTCTCTAGAAGACAATCTTGTATTTTGTCACAAAATTAGAAGACTTCTGGGGGAAAAAAAGAATCCTGCTGAATATTTCCCAGATGATTAAAGCTTATTTATAGACAGCTCAAAGCGAAGCTTGAAATGTGTCCTTCAACACAATGGAAACAAATTGGTTCCATATCAATAAGTCACTCAATGAAAATAAAAGAATATAATACCATAGCTTTGTTCGGTCTTAGACAAAATAAAATATTATGAACATCAATGAGTGATTTCTGTGGACTTCAAAATGGTAAACTTTCTCCTTGGATAGTAAATGGTCAAACCAAATATCCTTGTTTTTTTGCTTTGGACTAGCAGTGGCAAATGCCATTAGATCAGAAAAGAGTAGCCTAAGAGAAAATGTCGGTACAGGGGGAAAAAAATATAATAAACAAGTTCTAGGTGGAAAAACACAAAATCATCTTTCCCTACTGCATACCAAACTCTGCCTTATAAAGCAGTTTGTAAAGGCTCTTGATAAGAACAGATCATGCTTTGCATATCCCCTCCCCCACCCCAATAGAGAGGCACTATTTCTATTACATAAAACACTGCAAACAGAAAAATGAAACAAGTCCGAAAAGCGTGTGAGCTAATGACACTGTCAGTCCAGATAGCAAATGGCTTCATTCTATGTTCCAATACAAATGAGTGTTAAATAGTAACAGATTTTTTCTGTAACTCTTCTTCCCGTAATAGCCGAAATCATCCCTATACCTTGATTCCCATTATAGCTCAATTATAAAACAAATAACTGAATAGTATTTAACATCCCCTTGCAGATGTCTCCGAATAACAAGCATGAAGAAGTAGAGACAGGGTATATTTTTGTGAACTGGTTTTTTAGCACATGAAATGTAGGGAAAAATAATTTCTTCATTTGCTGAAAAGGATGGAGCAATAGTACTATGAGCAATTAGAATGAGGGAAGGTAAACAAAAGCAGGAAAAAGTAAGAAAATCCAAAACACTTTCAGATTTTAAATACACACTTAAGTGCTATATAAAAAGCTTATCATAATTCATGTGTCCTCCCCTATTTTCTTTCCTTATTCCCAGGGTTAGAAATAAGCAGTCGTTAGTTGTATTTTGCACCAAGAAATTTAAGTTTGACGACCATAAAATCATACCTGGTTGTCATTTTTGACAACTAACTTTAACAAAATTTCTTTACTTAGCAAAGCATAGAGATCAACAGCAATAGTTAGGGTCATTCCATTTCAAATCAACCAATAAATTCCAAAAATGTCACCCACCGTCTCGGATTTCTTTGAAAATTTTTATAAATGTAGCCATTAGTGTTCTAACTAACAATATAAAATTTTACTTCAATATCTCTAATACTTTTTAAGATAAAAATTGTTAAAATAATAGGAAAGTGACCATAAATGGCGTTTTTGCATACACTTATTTTAATGGTGCTTTCTCAGATAAAAAATCATAACTTTCTTTATTTTCAATATATTAAATTGAAATTTATACCAAAATGGTCACAAAGGTTTGGAGATTATAGAAAAAATTAATTTGATAGTGCTGTTTAAAACTGGAACCCCCCAAAAATTCATAAACTTTGTTTTTTTTCAAAAAAATTTCATAAAAACAATAATTTTGCAAAAGCTGTTTCAGAAAAAGGCACAGCTCTTAACAAAGCAAACTATTTTTTTACTTACATGTAAATGCATAAAGTAAGATAATTTAAAATAAAAACGGTGGTATTTTGAGTCCTAATAGGTTAATTTAATTAAAAACCAAATACTTTGATGATTTTCCTTAAAATGTTATGCTGCATGCAAATGTTATTATAAAATAATTATTTATTTATTTAATTTTAAAAAGCACTTATTTTATTTAAAAGTTAATAATGAGTTAGTTATTTTACTTAAAATTTAAATTATTTTGAAATAAAATTTTTTTTAAACAAAATCGGAAATATATATAGTTAACATGCATCAAAATTTTTCTAGCTTTTTTTATTGTCAACTACAAATTAAACATTTTTCTTGAGATTCACCTATGTTTTGTAGTGATACATTATAACATCTTCTAAAGCTTCTTGTTTTGAAATTTGTGACAGTTTCATCACTGCCAGTTGCCAGTAGATACTTTGTCACTGGTATCACTGACAGTTGATACTTTGTCATCAATCTCAGAAATAAGTTTGTTTACGTTCTTCCTACAAAAACTACATATTATTTTGTCCAGGAATCAATTTTTCACAGTTCGACAATTTGTTAATTACCTCAGATAAATTTAAATTAATGGTTCTCAAACATTTTTTTCTATTTCTTTTATGGCACTTAAACGGGTCAAAACATGATGTTTGAAGTATTTCAAATTTATTCATCCCCACGGTCATATAAAATAATTTGTGATGTTCACAAATATTAAGTAATAGCTCAGATTGTACATTACTTCTCAAACTTATTAAGTTCAAGTCTGAAGGGCTTAATAATGCAGAACTTGATACAGTTTCTACTTGAGTATAAGTCCTTTTATGACATTCAGTTCCATTTTCTTAGCTAATACTAAAGCACGTTTGGGAATGTTCTGCTGCCATATTAAATGGAACTGATATTCAATACTATTAAAAAAAAAAAAAAAAACCATTCTAATTTAAAGTCTTTCAATTAGATAAACAAAAATGAGCTTATTTATAAAGCTGAATAATTTAGCTTTAGATTATTGGTTTAACTCTTTAAAATAATTTCAACAATCCCAGAGAACATCAAAAACAATTCCAAATTACTCAAAGAACATCTTCACTTAATCAAAGAAAGGCAAAACTGATTCCAATTCTCAAAGCATCTGACCAAGGAAGAGATATTCACACCTGCAAACAAGAGGGTGACTCATTGGAAGAGGGAGTGGACCCCACGCCTTTAGGTCCGCTTTCCACATCGAGAGGGAGCCGCTCGCAGCTTGGCCAATTATCACGTGTAAGCAATAAATTTTTCACACTGCAGAGAAAGAGATACTCCGGACAAAAGGTAATTGGGGACTGTGGATAATATTGTGATTTCACACCCCATCTATTGTTCGGTAGAGGACAGCATATGTGTCACCCAATGTAAAGGCCTCTGCCGATAACCAGAGACCGTCACGACTACAATGTATTTGGAAGCGGCGACTGGCAGCAACACATGGGGTGTCCTCTACCGAATAATAGATGGGGTGGAAACCACAAGCGTAAAAACCGCAATATTATCCACGGTCCCCAATTACCTATTGTTCAAAGTATCTCCCCCTTTCTTCTGAGTGCGAAAAATTGATTGCTTACAAATGATAATTGGACAAGCGACCCGCGACAGTCTCTGGATATCGGCAGAGGCCTTAAGACGTGGCCAAATATCCTCCTTCAAATACATTGTAGCCGCAGCAATCACTGAGTGTGGGCAATGGCCTTTACTATCTTACACTACTCAGTATCTCCCCCTGCATCTTCTCAGATTACACCAGCTCCTTACCACACAACCAACAGAAAGCATGTGATCTGATCTAGTTACAGTCCAAAAGCCTGTTGACTGAAAAGAGACTACTGTCATAGTTCTTTTAAACTGATGTAAAAATAAACAAAATTATGATAAAAACAAAAGTTTTTAAAATTGTTAAAATTACAGAATTGGCAGAGACAACATTTAAATTTGAAAATTTTCCAACCATGCAGCACTTAAATTTAACTAAATTTCTTTTTCTGCATGTTTCATTACTGTTAGAATAACTGTTCCTAAAAGTGCATAGTACAACTTCTGAAGAGATATTAAAAAAATCTTTGAATCTCTAAATTAGGATAACTTAATTGCATAAAAATAACTTAAAAAGTTGCATCATTTCTGGGGAAAAAAAAAAAAACCCAGCCTGTTTCCACTTTTTCTCCCCAACCCCCATTTTTTTATTATTTGTTATTGACACACTCTCTCTTTTTCCTTTTTGCTTGAACTGATTAAAAAAATACTGATTTAAACATTAATAAACTATTTTAACTTGATTTCCTATGACACACAATTAAATATAAATAAATACCAGGTTTTTAACTGACAGGTGAGGAGATTCCCATTATAAACAAAGCATTGTTTACATTAAAAATAAATAAAATTAACATTTATATTACTGATCTAAAATAAGTCAGAATGAGTGTAATTCGACTTGTAGTTGACAATAACAAAAAAAAAAAAAAGAAAGAAAGAAAGAAAGAAAGAAAAACTTCCAAGTTTTGACACATATTTACTATATGTATAATCAGATTTTGTTTAAAAAGTTTTATATTTTAAAAATAAAAAAATTAAATTTTAAGTAAAATAATTTTAACTCATTATTAACTTTTAAATAAAATAAGCACCTTTTTAAATTAAATAAATAAAAAATTATTTTATAATAACATTTGCATGCAGCATAACATTTTAAGAAAAATCATCAAAATATTTGGTTTTTAATTAAATTAACCTATTAGGACTCAAAATACCACCGTTTTTATTTTAAATTATCTTACTTTATGCATTTACATGTAAGTAAAAAAATAGTTTGCTTTGTTAAGAGCTGTGCCTTTTTCTGAAACAGCTTTTGCAAAATTATTGTTTTTATGAATTTTTTTTTGAAAAAAAAACAAAGTTTATGAATTTTTGGGGGGTTCCAGTTTTAAACAGCACTATCAAATTAATTTTTTCTATAATCTCCAAACCTTTGTGACCATTTTGGTATAAATTTCAATTTAATATATTGAAAATAAAGAAAGTTATGATTTTTTATCTGAGAAAGCACCATTAAAATAAGTGTATGCAAAAACGCCATTTATGGTCACTTTCCTATTATTTTAACAATTTTTATCTTAAAAAGTATTAGAGATATTGAAGTAAAATTTTACATTGTTAGTTAGAACACTAATGGCTACATTTATAAAAATTTTCAAAGAAATCCGAGACGGTGGGTGACATGGCCTAGTTGATTTGAAATGGAATGACCCTATAACGTGCCTGACACATTGGGTCTTCTAACAGGTTTATTGCCAATAATCCTTCAAACCCTATTTCCCATTTCCTAATCGGTATGCATCATCTTTTTTTAATTTTTTATTCGTACTTTGTTGCATGCAGGCTGCTTTGGGCCCATGGTGGCCCACTCTAATGGGAGGAGTTTCAGTTGATCCTTCTTCGAGTTTGACTTAACCGAGCTAGAAAAATGGAAAACAGAACACTAACATTTGTATCATAGATTATTATTACTAGCCTATGACAACGTATCATTCAGGGAACTACTCTTCTGAAGCCACCCGAAACAATTCGAATTTCATTTTCATTCTTGTCCCTTCAGTAGGTGCACATGGCACATGTATGTGTGTAGTGATATCCTGCCGTTCTTGTTAGAGATGTACTAAAGTTCCAGTTCTAAAAGGAAAAGGCAATTCTTTCCTGTAAGCAGGCATGTATCCAGAAAAATATTTTGGAAAGGGTCCAAACAGTAAAAAAAAGCTGAATTCTTCATGAAAAGACTATACCATTATCCTTTTAGTAACAAAAATCAAAATTGGTCTATCTCCCCTCCTGTTAAGTACATCCTTGTCTGTAAGTAATTAATCCATATTATATTTTCGTATATTTTGCGGAAATCTTTCCCGCCAATATTTAAACAATTTTCATACCTGCAAACTTTTATGCATTATGTGTAAAATTTACATATCGACGATGTCTATTGTCTTCCTTATAAATGCCTTTGTTCAACATCGATATTGCAGTTACAAAGTACATAAACACTTATTTCAATTTATTTTTGTAAATTTGCCAAATTTTTAAAGTTACTGAAATTGAAATCTGATGGTATGAAATATGACATACAAATTTCAATAATCAAGTTTTTAAAAAGTTTCTTTGTTATATTATAAATTTATTCATGTTTTAGTATTAATGTATATATATGAGACGTCAGATATTTCAAGTAAAGTTTCAGAGTTAAGGCAGGTAATATGGTTTATTGAACATTACATTTAAGTTACAATTTAGAATGAGAAGAGGGGAGGGGAGACGGGTACAAGAATCAGCGTGGACTCATTAAGCCGTTCCAGTGGCAGAAGTCCCCCAATTTTCGATGTGCGGGAGTATTTACGCTTACCACACCACGTGCTCTGCGAAGACACAACTCCTCCTCTCTCTTATCTCTGATCGAACCACACACATTTACCAACATGACCGGCATCCGGGGCTACAAGGGCGTGAGGACACGTGTACATCTAAAGAACTCAGAATCGACGGCCTGATGTCTGGCAAATAACAAAATAAATAAAACATAGCTCCAGAGCGCGCGTGGCAAGTATGACAGGAAAGTAAAACTTACAGTGAAAGTACCGGCTTGAACAATACCCAAACTAGTAAAACCCAAATTACCTTTTTATACATTACATATATATATATATTTACTAACCAAACTTTAATCAGTATTTGTACCTGGCTATGATTTGATATTTGAATGACTACAATAAATTTCAAAATTATGCCTAAGTAGATTATTTTGGCAACTAAGATAAAATAGTTGGGCGCCATTGTCATCTCACTTTAACATCTTAAATTCTAACTCTGCTTATTCCATTAAATTGGAAAGTGTATTATTCATGAGTATCGTATTTTTCTCCCTTGTTCCATAAAGCACATCTTTCGAATCGAAATCTATCTTAAAATCACCTACTAGAACTGTTTTACAATCTTCATCAAGCATATTCCAATAGCACTTCACATAGTTTTAAATACTATTTGAAATAGGCATCATAATCCATGAGTGTGCCGTGTTTGTCTTTCTTGGGTTGATTTCTATTTTAATGCTCTGACTCTCCCCAAGGTGGCGATAGTTAAACATATGTAGTTACTATGACAATTTTTTGTATTTAAATGGCAAATTGTAATTCAGAATTAAAATGGCAATTTGGAACAACATGCAAGTACAGCATTCTATTACTTATTCATTTATTTTGGGTTCCCAATAAATGTAATTTTAATAATTAAGTGTCTTCAAATTCCTTAATTGGTGCATTTATCAGTAACTTGTTTACTTTAGTTTTCATCTAGTTCTTTTGGGAGCATTGGAACTTGTGCATAACTCTTTTAGAGGCACGTGACTGCAAAGCTTGCCAATGGACGGCAATTTTTTCAGGTTAGCAGGAGTGGGGGACATTAAAATAGAAATCAATTCTTTCGCGTTCCATAAAACACATCTTTGGAATAGAAATCTATCTTAAAATCGCCTACTGAAATTGTTTTAGAATCTTCGCCAAGCATATTCTAACTATACTTTACCACTTTAAATACTGTTTGAAGGAATAGGCATCATAATCCATGAGTGGGCCATGTTTGTCTTTCTTGTTCCATAAAACACATCTTTGGAATCAAAATCTACCTTAAAATCGCCTACTGAAACTGTTTTACAATCTTCGGCAAGCATATTCCAACTGTACTTCAAAATTTTGGGATATATTCTGTAAAGCGAAGGCAGGTCGCCAAGCTAGATACATCACCGATGCTTATGATAAGTAAACACAATGGTAAACACACATGCCAGTGTTGCCAAACAAGATGAGGTATTTAGCAACCCTTTTGCAGAGTTGTGTTGTTTCATGATGTCATCAGAAATTATGTGATTGGTCAAAGAAAGTAACTGAAGGAGTTATGTGATTGGTTGAAAGAATTTAACTGTCATCCGAACCTAAAATGACTTGCGTACACATTGAACATCCTTGTTTGTCGTGATTCTTTGCTGAAGTGTGCAGTTATTTAAGAATGGTGTTTAAGAAGTGAAATTTCTGGTTATTTTTATATTAAATGTAGATAAGTTGTCTAAAACTGTAATGAATTTGGTTTATGTTAAGATGTGTCATGTATGAATTTTGGTGAAAATTTGAAAATGCTTGTTGGGCAGAATATTTAACGTATCCGGGGTAGGCTTAAATTCTGCTTATTTGGATGCTTTTTGATGCATCAAGGCCACTATATAAGGAATTAAATAGAAGATTTGAGGTATGTGTTTGTTTAAATATTTATTGAATGATTTACTGTACTGGTTTATGATTCAGATTTAATATCCGTCTTCTATTGTAGCATATTTATATAAAGGTTACCGTACGTTGTGTAATTTTAAATTTATGACAAATTTCTTAATAATAAATTGTGATGAAAAAAAATGGAGATTTTTAGTATTCTAAAAAAGATGATAATTTTATTCAATAGATGGGTTTACTTAGAAGGATTTGCAGAAATCACATACACAATACTTAGGTTTAATATGAATCAATATATAAGGATTTTTGAGTTGTTTGTGGTGAGTTTTCATTTTATTCTGTTAGTAGTGTAAATTTTGCGTTTTTATGATATTAAAGCTGAATGAATCGCGGGGGAGGAGGTAGTTGGTTTGAGTGTTTTCTATTAATTTTAAACTGTGATTTTGACATTTGAAAAGAAATTTAGCTGTATGTTTTTCTGTTGAAATATATTTTAGTATTTTGCCTTTTTGAAGGTTTTACAGTTAAACGCCAGAAATCCACCGACCTAAAATCCGCAAACGTCCGAAATCCGCACACCTTCTCTGATGTAAATTATGAAATTCTGCCAATGATGAAATTCTTGAAAAGTTTCTTTAATCCAGATAAATATGATTCTGATGATGATGAAAAAAAACTTGCGTAATAGTAATAATAAAATCCATTTCATAAAAGTTTAAAGTTAAGAGAAGAATACCTTAAATTTTTACAACAGCTAAGTTCTGTAACAAAACAAGAATGAATGATAATTCTGTTTAAATATTCTGATGAAAATATACACAGTTTAAACAGTTATTGTTTAAACTGCATATTTAAACCGTTAATGTTTAAACAGTTATATAATTTGCAAAATTAAATAAATAAAAGAAAGAAAGAAACTGAAAGAAAAAATATTTTAAAACAAATCACCATAGAACATGTTTTCAAAATTAGAGAAAGGAAATTTTGAAACCACTTGCTCTGCTAGTCTTCATGTAATTTCTTTTTTCTCCTATGCTTTTGTATTTAATGTGAGAATATAAGTGAAATAATTTTGACTGTGTTTTTATTTCATTGTAATTGTATTCTCCTTTTCTTAAATCAGAAATGTTATAGGATTTCTATTCTGTGGCCTAAAATCTGCATAATCCTAAAATCCGCACAAGCCTTGGTCCCAAGCTGTGCAGATTTCTGGCTCTCTACTGTATTTTATTTATTTTTTAATGTACCTATAGCCCAGAGGTAGTGCTTTGTTTATGTTCATTTTGTTTCTAATTGCATTTGAAATATGGCTACAAATGTTTTAGTAAGGTGTTTAGATAAGTGTATGGTAGTGTTGGGTTTATTTTCTCTTATATAACTACGTATGTTATGTTTGGCCGTGTTTGTTTCTCTTGTTCCATAAAACACATATTTGGAATTGAAATCTATAACCTTCAGTGACTTTTATTCTCTCCCACCTCTGAGTTATCTGGCACATTTCAAAAGATCTTCACCATGGCAGTTCATGTCTACAAAACCTGTCTACAAAGTCATGTAGACAAAAATCTGGGACTGAGCGAAATAGCACAGTAGTGCTAAAAATCGAGTTATTTTGCTGAGAGGTTGAACAATTTTTCAGAACACAAGACTAAATGAGTTGATAAGGGCTAAAACGTATGGCAATGAAATCTTGATACATCAATTTTAAAACATTTTTCCATTATTGGCCGAGATATGGAGTTTTGAAATATTTACATTTTTGCCAAATTTAGGCCATCTTGGATTTGTCACTACTGTGAAAAACTGCAATTAATTGGAAAAATAATGATTCAAATTCAACAATTTTGGTACCAATTTGAAGCTATTTATATCCGGAATATAAACCCAGAGTTAAAATAGAATTAAATATCTGTTTTATTTTTTTTTAATTAAAACTAAAAAAATATAAACTTCAGAATTCACTCAATTTAATTTAATGGACTATAAAAAAAAAAAAAAAAAGTGGCCCATCTCATTTTTCTCTGAAACTTGATAGCCACTCTAATCAGAATGTGTCCTTAAGTACAAAAAAATCCGCAGGGTTCCTTAGTAAGAAGTAAAAAAAAAAAAAAAAAAATACCCAGGATAACGAGGTATGAAACTCCTTGATAATAAAATATGCTACACACCATTTAAAAAGCACACAAAACACACAAAAAAGAAAAGATAATAAATTACAGCCACTAACAGCATAAAATTAAGTCTTTGAGAAAAATTGATCTCAATTCACGTAAGTTATTTTTTAAAGTACAATAAAAGAGAAATAAATGATAAAAAGGATGTGTCACGGGCATTAAGAATATAATATTAATCTTCCGAAAAAATTAAATAGCACTTCAGATAACTTTCTTACAATGCAAGACGTTAATTTTTATCTACATATGGATAATTAAAATAACGATAATAAGAAAACCCGGACGTAATGCGTCATATTCTAAATTAATGAACTAATTAGTTCTCATTAAAAAAATAAATTACCCTTTTCCATAAAATAACGATGATCACTCATTCTTTATTGGGGATGGTCTCATAAAAATTTCCAAAAAAGATAACAACTGCCTACTCAAGACGTCCTAGGCAAAGAGAGCAGAACAGAGCAGAGAGGCAGAGATAAGCTGTAAGTACGTACGAAGGTCCATAAGGAGTCAAACACAATGCTATGAAAATGAACCAAACTGAAGGCGGAATTCACAATAGGTGATATATACTTTTGATGCTGTCATCTGGCGGTAATAAGTGCAACTAGTTCCGCTGAATTAATAATACATTTTTCTCAAGTTTATTTGAAATATATATATATTCTATTTTTTAATGACTATGTCATTTTATCTCTCACCCCCTTTATTGAAAAGTGTCCGAAAAATGTGTCCCAAAAATGCGACATAATTTTACATATATTTAAATACTATTAGTTCACAACAGCTTTAATCTATTGTTACAATATTTCGTAAGCTGTAAAATATGCAACACATGTATTTCTATAAATAGATTACAATCATAAAAATTTCAACAAAGGGTTACCAGGCGAAATACACGAAAGGTGAGAGATAAAAGTCAATTAATATCGTTTTAATATGGCAATAATGAAACTAAAATATTAGGGGGACCTCGTCAGAGGGGTCTCCCCCCCCCCCCTGACGAGGCTCGAACAGTAGAGTTTTTTTAATGCTTAAAAACAAAATAATTTATTACAATGCTTTAAAAGTTAATAGAAATAATAAATTTTAAAGTTATGTACTTGAGATGATGCAGAAAGTACATTCATATATCTGCATATTTAATGTAGTAATTTAAACCGCTCTTCTTCTTTTCTTCTGACCTTGTAAATAAATTACCAGTCGACTGCAATCAAAAAAGAGATGAATAGTTCGATGTTACAATAGTTCTAAATACAAAATTTCAAAATTCTACGTGCAGAAGTTTTAGAGTTATGCAAAATAC
Source organism: Cheiracanthium punctorium (assembly GCA_038373885.1). Lineage (NCBI taxonomy): Eukaryota > Metazoa > Arthropoda > Arachnida > Araneae > Cheiracanthiidae > Cheiracanthium > Cheiracanthium punctorium. The sequence continues at coordinate 52,990 of JAWZYV010012802.1, read as the reverse complement.
GCGATAATTTTTGGCAATATTTCATCTTTCTCGCCAAGGTTGACGATAAAATGGCGAGATTTTGGCCATGGACTAAACAATGACTGTCTACAGATGTAATATATTGAAGATGTCCATAGACGTTAATGTATTAAAATTCTTTTGGCTGGTCCTGTAAATAAACTCTCCAGTAGATTGAAACCAAAAATCGAGATGCACAATTAGATGTTACAAAAATCTTATATATGAAATTTCAACATTCTACGACTAATAGTTTTTGAGATTTGAAAGTTAAATACGTACACGCGTACACCAAAAGTCGCCAAGCGTGGCGACTTTTGGTGTAGTTCTTGAAGGAGGCACGTGACCGTGGTCGGACCATTATCCAGTGGGGACGCCGTCCCCCTACTTTTTCACTTCAGCCCATACATCCCCCCACTTTTTATTTTCAGGGAGGACGCTCATTTGCAAGGTTTTTTTAAAAAATTCTGTGAAGAAATTAAAATTTTCGTTTTGTTCGCGCGAGAGCAAGTACATATCGGTATAAAAATCAAAAGGAAACTTTTGTCTGTTTGAATCGACTTTACAAATGGGATTGTAAGGGTTTCTTAAACACTTCAGTAGTGAAAACATATCCATAAGAATGGAACAGATTATAATCTTTCCGAGCACACTCTTGGTAAAAAATTGTCTTTCCCAATGGCCGAAAAAGTGACAAAAATCGGGGTAGCGAATAGTCGCGTACCGATCCAAGAGAAAATATGTCACTTTGACATTGGATTATTGCCTCACCATGGCACACTGGTTATGTAATTAGAAATAGTAGACGGGCGAAGTGTGAAGGTCCCGGGTTCGGATCCCATTGCGCGTCCGTCGACCTAACCGCTCGAAGTTTTCCGTGGTTCTTTCCGAAACTTTGCGTAAATACGGGTTAGAAACCCTTAGAAAGACCGCCACTGAGGACACCCCCTCTTGTGTTGTCTTTCTGGCGAGGATTTATAAGAGGTTATCGAGCCAAGCACACAAATACGCTATACGTGTTCACAATAACAACAACAACATTGGATTGTTGACAAATGTAAATTAAAAAAATTAAGTAGCTCCCATCGCGCGTCCGTAACAGTTCGGAGTTTTCCGTGGTTTTCTCCGAAACTTTAGCGTGAATACGGGTTAGGACCCCTTAGAAAGACCCCCAACGAAGGGCCCTCCCCCTCGTTTTGTTCTTCTGACGAGGATTTATAAGAGGACTTCGAGCCGAGCACACAAATCCGATTACATGTTCGCAACAACAAATTAAGTAGTTTACACGGTTGATCAAAAAGAAAAAGACTTATTTTAGATTATTAACAAGTCATCAATAATTTAACAATGAGTTCATTTTAATTAATTAATAAACAAATGATGGTTAAATTGGTTTTCTTGGTTGTTTAAGGAATAATTACAATTAATGAATACGGTAAGTCTAGGTTGCCATTATCTAACTGTATAGTAGGACGGTATTGTGCTTGAAATGGGTGAATTTCCCTAAAATTGCCATTAACTGTAATCAGGGGAGTAGCCAAGGGGGGGGGTTAGTGGGTCATAACCCACCCCCATGAGGAATTTTTTGTCATACAAAATGAACATTCTTCACTACATTATCACACACACGTATACATATATATGAGTTATAGTAGTCGTAAACTCTCCTCATGAAAAATTTCTGGCTACGCCCCTGACTGTAATGTATTGGAAATCTTTTGAGTGTTCCTGTAGCAGAACTATAAATGATAAAGACTTTTTTTTTTCATGGAAAAATTCACTTTGTAACCCTTAACAGCATATATCACTTCTGAGTCGTTCGAAATAGCCTATAATACCTCTAAAATACGCTTTAATGAATTTCGGCCCATAGAGCGTAATGTATTTAGAATGTTGTGGGCGGCCCTGCGGATAAACTATCCAGTCAAATGGAACCGTAAGGGGAGGTGCACAACTAGATGTTATAACAATCCTAAATATAAAGTTTCAACATTCTACGTCTAATAGCTTTTGAGATATGCGAGTTTAATGAATTTCGGCCCATAGACCGTAATGTATTTCGAATCGTTTGGGCAGTCCTGCACAGGGCCGTGCGGTAGATTTTCTTAGTATGATGCAAGTCTTCAATATGCCGCCTCTTCAGTATAAAAGGGGGTAAGCGGTTCAACTCCCCGCCCCGAAAAAAAAAACATGAAATCCATTAATTTTTCATTTTTAACGAAAGGATTAGATTTAATCTCATCCCCCGTTAATCCTTTGAGGCGCAACCCTTTTCCAATGCTGAAAAAATCTGATGTGTCCAACACATGACTTCCTTGCACGTCCATTAGATCAAAAATATTTTCAACGCACTTCCTCTAAATTTATGTTCCTCTCTTTTGTTTGAAAGAGATAAAATATCAATAATAGTAAGGTTTAGCAATTTCTAGCCAAATACTTCGATATCGCCAAGCTGAGTTCAATTTGAAAGATTTCCTTCTGACACTTTATTGGGCGATATTTCACCAAAAGCCGACAAACTTGAGATAATCAGCGAGATTTTGGGGATAGCCAAAGTAGTCAGTGAGCACAGACCTTCAATGAATTGAATGCATCTATACACCTCAATGTATTCAAAGTCATTTGGCTGACCATGTAAATAAATTCTCAGTCGATTGCTGTCAAAAAAGATATTGAAAACAGTTAGATATTACAATAGTTCTAAATACAAAGTTAAAAAATCTACGGGTTAAAGTTTTAGAGTTATACAAAATAGGAAATAATTTTTGGCGCCAAATTTGGAGATATTTCGGCGAAACTCGTCAATGTCGACGACATTTGGCGAGATTTTAAGCATAAACCAAACAATGACAGATTATCGCCTAATTTGGCGATATTTCGCCAAAACTCGCCAAGAACGATGACAAATGGCGATACTTTGGGCATGGACGAAATGACTGACTATCGCCAAATTTGGCGATATTTCGCCAAAACTCGCCAAGGTCGAGGACAGACGGCGAGATTTTGGGCATGTACCAAACAATGACTGTCTACAGTTGTATTATAATGAAGATGTCCATAGACATTAAGGTACTGAAATTCTTTTCGGTGGTCCTGTAAATAAACTCTCCAGTAGATTGGAACCAAAAATCGAGATGCACAACTAGATGTTACAACATTCTTATATATGAAATTTCATAATAGTTTTTGAGATTTGAGAGTTAAATATGCACACACGTAAACCAAAAGTCGCCAAGCTTGGCGACTTTTGGCATAGTTCTTGAGGGAGGCACGTGACCGTGGTCGGACCATTACCTAACTTATGTGATAGGACGGTATTGTGCTTGAAATGGATGAATGCCCCTAAAATTGCTATTGACCGTAATGTATTGGAAATCTTTTGAGTGTTCCTGTAGCAGAACTATAAATGATAAAGACACTTTTTTTAATACAGAAATTCATTTTCTAACTCTTTACAGCATATATCACTTCTGAGTCGTTTGAAATAGCCCAATACCTCTAAAAAACGCTTTGATGAATTTCGGCCCATAGAGCGTAATGTATTTCGAATCTTTTGGGCGGTCCTGTAGATAAACTATTCAGTCGAATGGAACCGAAAGGGGAGGTGCACAACTAGATGTTACAACAATCCTAAATATAAAGTTTCAACATTCAACGCCTAACAGTTTTTGAGATATGCGAGTTTAATGAATTTCGGCCCATTGAGTGTAATGTATTTCGAATGTTTTGGGCAGTCCTGTAGATAAACTATCCAGTCGAATGGAACCAAAAGGGGAGGTGCACAACTAGATGTTACAACTATCCAAAATATGAAGTTTCGACATTCTACGCCTAATAGCTTTTGAGTTAGGCGAGTTTAATGAATTTCGGCCCATAGAGCGTAATGTATTTCGAATCTTTTGGGCGGTCCTGTACATAAACTATCCATTCGATTGCCACCAAAAGGGGAGGTGCACAACTAGATCATAGAACAATCCTAAATATCAAATCTCAACATTCTACGACCAATAGTTTTTGAGATATGCGAGTTACATACATACGTACGTACGTACAGACGGCATGGAAAAACTGGCCACAGTAGACTCGCCACTGGTCAAAATGAGTTGCAAACGCGTTAATATGATTGTGCATGCTAGCCTACGATGAGATGCATCGAAAAAATTTTTAAAATTCAATTTAGAGGTAGTCAAAATCGGTTTTTATGTCGAAATTTGGCCCCCAAAATTTTTCGGGATCACATTACTTCCTTATACTATACGTACAAGGAAGTAAAAAGGGCAGACGTTGACATCCCTCGACTTAACTACCAGCAAGATGGTGAACGATCGAAACGTTCATCGCGTGCCACGTAATGATTTTAAAGCATCAATTCTGCTTGACCATCTTGTAGCACTCAATGGCTTTAGATTTATTTGGGAAACATCGTTTTCAAGCACTTCCCAACGTTTCGTAGAGCTTCAGAAAAAAGTGTAAAGTTCTTGTACTACAGAGAAAAAAGTTGTTTTTGTAGAAGAAGACACTGCATCATTCACAACAAGGTTTAAGAATGGCACGCACAGGGCACATAAAAGGCTGTGGATATTTTTCAGTTATTCTGTTTTGAACACCCTTTTTTACTCCTTTCATATTAGAACCATTATCGTATCCTTTTCCTCTAAGCCACTTCAACTCGAAACCTAATTTCTCCAAATGTGTCAGAATAAGCTCTGTCAAACCCTCTCCGGTGGAATCCGGTTGTTACTTCTTCCATTATGTAACATCTGAGATGCATACTATCAAATATAAGGTCTTCCTTGTCCTTGTTGATGTCCTTTTTATAATAAGCAGCCAAATTTTCGCAATGCTGTGTTATGTCTTCCTCTTCCAAGTCGTGAATCCTCTCGAAAAACACAAATTTTTCTAAAATTATTTCATAAGCTTTCTTAAGACGTTTTCTATAGTTTGACGACAGACGTCAGACAAGATTTTAAGTTTTTTTTTTTTTTTTGCCCCCAAATAATAATTTTGGGAAGAGTTTTTTTCGAGCTGAGGCCCCTGGCGACAGCCAGGTTCGCGTACGCGCTGAGACGGCATTGTATGTATGGGTAAATTTATTACGCTTAAATGAGTATGAAAAGGGTCACATAAGGCAGACCTATTTCAGGGCCGGCCCAACGGGGGTGCGAATGTAGGCGATCGCCTAAGGCCCCGCAGCTGACCCTTTTTTTAATCACATTAAGAGAGAAAATTTGAGATTCCAGTTTTCATGCAATTTCATTTAAACGCAGGGCCGGATTTCCCATAAGGCCATGGCCTAGGTTGGTAGCAGTCTAAAGGGCGCAGAACAATCATGGATGAGGAAAAAGACTGAAAAGGAGAAACGAAAGCGACTTACTTTAAGTGATTATTGCCGAAGAAAAACACGTTTATGGCTTCCGAAAAATTTCTTTTTCCCTAGTACAATTTCTTATCTATAGAAAACCCATGTGTGGATATCCATTAACCCCCCCCCCCCCTCGCAGACAGAATTGCTCGCAGAGCACCCCTGCAGCACAGACCATGTCCAAGTCGACGACATGTGTCGCAGAACTAAGAGATTCGCTGCAGAACAGTCACACTGAGGAAAGGAGGGGTACCGGAGAGAACAATTATTCTAAGTAAGTTATCATCGAAAAGGCGTCTGACCAACTGTGCTCTTCCGATAACCCAACGTTCCCAAAAAAAGAACCACGCTACACACGTGCACAGAACGGTAAATATGTCTGCTCGTGAAAAAGTCTGTTGCTTTGAGTGCAATTCGTCTATAATTAAAAAAAAAATTGAAAATGCATTATCAGTGCTTTCATCCGAAATATATCGGTGAAACATCGCGCAGTTAATGAAACGAGCATTTCTGGTTACTTAGTTCCATCTAAAAGATGGCCAGAAAAAGTGCATTCTGATTCTGATAGGTTACCCATAAAAACTGATACCGACCACAGAAACTGATACCGAAGTTTTGCAGAAAGTTAAACAAGATTTGACAAAGTCAAAAGAATCTTTACCATCGACGCTGCTAATGAAGGTGAGCGAAAAAAACGCTATTTTTAATAGTACTCTACTTTTAATAGTTTTATGATGTAGCATAGTCGTTATATGCTAGATGCTAGTCGATGGGGCAAGGAGCGTAGCCAGAAATTTTTTTCGGGGGGTTGTATGAGATATAATTTTGTATTGATAAACTTAATTTCTTCTTGACTATAAAAATCTGAAAGCTCTTAATAACTAATTTTGAAAGTTTCGCTAGGGGATGTATCCCGATATCCCACACCCTAGTTACGCTCCTGCAGTGACGTTAGAAATAAGTAAGGAAGTATTTATTACTAGCTGAAGTACCCTCCTCGACGGGTTAGTGAATGAAAATTTCCAAAAAGCAAGAACTTTCGTCAGCATTGTAGGAGTACCATGAGGAGTACACAGAATGGATGTAGTATGTTGCCAAAGTAAAGAAAGCGAAGTTATAATTTTCATGTATTGTTAAAATATTACAGGTTAGAGTGTAATATCATTTCATTCGCTTTAGTCGTAATTATGTGATGCGTGAACGAATATTTACGCATATTGAAATAATTTTCGCAAAATAATAAAATTTAATCAACATTTTTGAAAAATTTGAAGCCTAGAATTTAAGTTGAGTGACAACCTATCATGTCACCCAAATTCGTTTCATTCCCTGCACTCTTTATTTCGTGATGCTGGAACAAATTTTCAGCATTTTAAAACAATTTTCGAAAAATCTCAAAATGTAAGCAAAATATTTTTAAAATTCAACACCTATAAATTAAGATTAGCAACTACCTATCATATCACTCAATTTCGTATCATTCGTATTAGTCGTTATTACGTGATGTTTGAAGAAATATAAACGTATTTTGAAAGAATTTTCACAAAATCTCAAAATCTAATAAAAATGTTTAAAAATTCGACGCCTATAGTTTATGTTGAGCAACCATCTATCGTGTGACCAAATTTCATATCATTCGCTTTAGTCGTTATTACGTAATACGGAAACAAAGATTCACTCAGTTTTAAACGATTTTCACAAAATCTCGAAATCTGATGGATTTTTTTTAATTAGATGCTTATAGTTTAAGGTGAGTGACCACCTATCATTTCACCAAATATCATTTTTTCACCTTTGCAGTTATTACGTGATGTGCGAACACAAATTTACGCAGTTTGAAATGATTTTCGCAAAATTTCAAAATCTAATCAAGATTTTTTTTAATTCAACGCCTATGTTTTAAGTTGAGTGACCACCTATCATGTCACTCAATTTCATATCATTCGCTTTAGTCGTTTTTACGTGATGCTTGAACACAAATTTACGCAGTTTGAAAGGATTTTCGCAAAATCTCAAAATCCAATCAGGACTTTTTAAAAATTGGACGCCTATGTTTTAAGTTGAGTGACCACCTATCATGTCACTCAATTTCATATCATTCGCTTCAGTCGTTTTTGCGTGATGCTTGAACACAAATGTACGCAGTTTGAAACGATTTTCGCAAAATCTGAAAATCTAATCAAGATTTTTTTAAAATTCGACGCCTATGTTTTAAGTTGAGTGACCACCTATCATGTCACTCAATTTCATATCATTCGCTTCAGTCGTTTTTACGTGATGCTTGAACACAAATTTACGCAGTTTGAAAGGATTTTCAAAAAATCTCAAAACCAATCAAGATTTTTTAAAAATTGGACGCCTATGTTTTAAGTTGAGTGACCACCTATCATGACACCCAATTTCATATCATTCGCTTCAGTCGTTTCTCCGTGATGCTTGAACACAAATTTACGCAGTTTGAAACGATTTTCGCTAAATCTGAAAATTTAATCAAAATTTTTAAAAAATTCGACGCCTATGTTTTAAGTTGAGTGACCACCTATCATGACACCAAATTTCATATCATTCGCTTCAGTCGTTTTTACGTGATGCTTGAACACAAATTTACGCAGTTTGAAAGGATTTTCAAAAAATCTCAAAATCCAACCAAGATTTTTTAAAAATTGGACGCCTATGTTTTAAGTTAAGTGACCACCTATCATGACACCCAATTTCATATCATTCGCTTCAGTCGTTTCTGCGTGATGCTTGAACACAAATTTACGCAGTTTAAAACGATTTTTGCAAAATCTGAAAATCTAATCAAGATTTTTTAAAAAGTCGACGCCTATGTTTTAAGTTGAGTGACCACCTATCATGAAACCAAATTTCATATCATTCGCTTCAGTCGTTTTTACGTGATGCTTAAACAAAAAAAGCGTCACGGACAGAATGACAGACAAACTTTTTTTTGAGGGTCGCATCGGATTCCCGGGTGCTTGAAACGGATAGAAATCGCAAAATTTCTGAATTCCAAGAAATGTACAGACAAAAGTCTAATTTTATTTATGTAGATTGTGTGTATTATTTCTATTGTAAGAAAAAAAAGGGGGGGGGGGGCTTTGGAGCTCGAGCCCTCCCCCCATACCTTTGGAGGATGATATAAAATAACCATATATCGGTACCTTTTTCAGTGTCCAGAATCCATGAAAACATACTGAGCTCCCCCCCCCCCCCCACACACACACACACCTACTGAATTGCTACGCTACTGCGAGCGAAAAACACGATTCGAGAAAAAAACGAATTATTATGCATATTAAATTGGAATTATTGATCAATTTTTCGTGGGGGAGGGGCGCAATTATGGCCTTTGGCCTAGGGTGCAAAAATGTGTAAATCCGGCCCTGAACGAAACAGTAATTTTAAGGGGCTTTTCACCGTGCTGGACAAGGGAACGCACCTACACTCTTTACCTAAACCCTCCTTGGCAGCATAGGAATCGAAAGTATCTATGGCTGTCTTTCATAAAAATGTGTACAAATTGAATGTTAAAAAATTTTTGATGATTTTCTTTTTCTTAGAATGATATTGTCCGGGTTCCATGCCCCACCAGCATGCAAATTGACGAACGGGATGAGGATTACCATGGCTTGTCCTCCTCTAAAATAACATTAATGGGTCCATGTTATGTTAGGGCACTTCATTTATCCCCTTGAATGCTGAACTAATGCGACTATAAAGTTTATTCACGGAGCGATAGCATTTAATTTCAAACAACTGGGGATGGCTGGCTGCAAAATGTAAAAAGGACTCTCTTCTTGTATAAAAACTGTAAATCTGTCTCATCTCGCATCCATCCCAACACAGCACTAATTCAAATGGTAAAAAATTAAACGAAATCATACTATACTGCCAGAGGAGTAACGTACAAACAGAATCCCCACCCCCACCCCCCAAGGATTTACAAGCAACGATTTTTCCCATAAAGGGGATGGGAATATTTGACGCCGTATCTTGGCCCCAAAAGTACCGAACTGGTTAAACCAAATAACACAACGTAAAATAATACAGAAATAACAATTAGCTTAGCGAAAATTCTATTTAGAATTTCCCTTGATTCTAATATAAATGAGGACTTCTCAAACTCAGAAGCGCTACATCATATACTACGTTCCTCTGTAATTTTAGAGTAGAGGTCTGCGCCGCCGCCGAGGTCTAGGCCTGCGGCAGGCAAATAACGCTAATTTTACACAGCTGCGTACAATCGGCTTACAAACTTTTTTAAAAATTGTACTTGAACTTTCAACATTTGATTGCTTTAAAGCAAATAATGTATCAATCGTATATTGATAACTAAATGTATCGTGAATGTGCAATATAAACAAAATTAACCTATCCGAATTTGATAAAATCTATTGTTTCAGTTTTGCAGTAGAAGTATTTTAAAATTGTAACACAACGGCAAGCCCATACTTTGGAGCTCCACCAGTGGCCGAGCGCATATATAGCGCTCTGAATCGGGAGACGGAAGGTGCCTGGTTCAAAACCAGGTCTCGTCTACCGACCTAACCGTTCGTAGTTTTCCGTGGTTTCCTCCGAAATTTAGAGTAGATACGGAATAGGATCCCTTAGAAAAACCCCCACGGAGGGGCCCCATTACAGATGAGTTCGTGCTCATTTTTTTAAGTCGAGCCCGAGGACTTTTAATCCGAGCCCGCACGAACGATATTATTTAAGTCGGAGCCCGAGCCCGAAATTTCAGCTAATAGATAAATAAAAATAAATTACTTCATTGGTAGAATACCATAAATTTTGCCGTTTGTGCAAATCAAAGATAAATATATTTGAGCCCATCCGAGCCCGAACATAATCGGGATCTCTTACACCCAACCCCTCGGCCTAGAGCCACGTGTTGCTAATTGGACGTAATCGCACAACATCATACTCAAGCATTGGCGGTTTTACGGGGGAGTAATGGGGGTAATTACCCCTCCCAGGATTTTGAAAACGGAAGTGAAAAATAATTCTGCATGGGGAATTCACTGGGGTGAAATAAACAAATAACACAATCTACTGGCGAAACATAAGAATTCTTCAAATATAGCAATAAATTTTGATCGATTGAGGGGGAGGGGGTAGATGCAAGGTTGTTATTTTCAGTATTTACATAATTCATTAATTATATGATTAATTAAACAATTATTTCGCATTTGATCATTAATTAAACATTTTATCTCTAAATAAAGGAAGATATCCTGACTGACTGACGGACGATCATCGCCCAGCCAAATCTACTGGAGGAACAGACATGAAATTTTAGGAGCTTATAGCTTTTGTACCCAAAGCGTCATTTAAGAAGCAATTTTTAAAAATTCGAACCCAGGCGGGGATGGCGGCCCAAAATGTTCTTTTCATGTTTCCCTTCATATCTCAGGGTTAAAAAGAGATAGCCGTGCAATTCTTGCTTTAAAATGTAACAACACAGATACCTAAAAGTTGTTTTCAGGGTTTTTTAGAATTCGCATTCAAACAGGCGTAAGGGTCCAAAACGTTCTTTTCACATTTCTCTTGATATATCAGAGGAAAAAAAGAAATAGCCTTAAAATTGTTGCTTAAAATTTGTTTTCTGGGTTCTTTAGAATGCGCATGAAAAGGGGGATAAGGGGCCAAAACGTTATTTTCGAATTTGCCATCATATCTCAAAGGGAAATAGAGATAGTCATAAAATTCTTGCTTTAGAATGTAGCGAACAAGAATGCCTGAAAATCAGTTTGAGGGTGTTTTAGAATTCGCACCCAAGTGGGTGTAAGGGACTGAAACGAAACGTTCTTTTCACATTTCACTTCATCTGATACAGGAAGAAGATAGCCTGAAATTCTTGCTTAAAAATATAGTAAACACAAATGCCTTAAAATCATTTCCAGGTTTTTTTAGAATTCGCATGATAACGGGGATAAGGGGGTCAAAATGTTATTTCCAAATTTTCCATTAAATCTCAAAGGGAAAAAGAGATAGCCAAAAAATTCTTGCTTTAAAATGTAGCTAACACGTAACATAACAGTCATTTTCAGAGTTTTTTAGAGTTCAAACATTTTCATATTTGTCTTCATATATCGAAGGAAATTGAAGATAGTCATAAAAAGACTTGCATTGGGATGTAACGAACACAAATTCCTAAAACTCTTTTTCATTCTTTTTTTAAAATCGACCATTATAAAAGATAGTTGACAAAAAAAGGTATTTTTCACGTAATATTTAGCTCTTGAGTGCTGTTAATTTTAGGACAATGTCTACCTGGTGAAAGGGCGAATCATGTTTCAAGTGTTGCCAGATTAATATGTAAAATCCCCAAGATCCATTTTTGATGATTTATCGCCAAAATTAGTATAACAGAAATAAGTCCCCGAAGCGATATCTTTCATCTTTGTCGAGTGCCCCACCAGTGGCCAAGAGCATAACGCGCTGAACTGGGAGACGGAAGGTACTTGATTCAAAACCTGGTCGCGTCTGTCGACATAATCGTTCGGAATTTTCTGTGGTTTCTTCCGGAACTTCGCGTAAATACAGGTTAGGATCCCTTAGAAAGACCACCACGGAAGGCACCCCGCTCCTTGGCCTAGAGCCCACGTGTTGCTAATTGGCGGTAATACCACAGCACAACCATCTTTGTCGAGAAATTGCGTAATCCTACTGTTTATTTAATTGGAATATTGGTGTCTATATTCGAGTAAATAAAGATGAAGTATAGGTAGAATATGTCTGGCGGGGATTAGGCGATTTTAACATAGATTTCAATTTTGATGAACAAGACAAATGCGCGGCGAATATGATGCACATTCCAAACAGTATTTAAAAAAATCAAGTATAGTTAGACTATGCCTGAAGAATATTCTAAAACAGTTTTCGTAGGTGATTAAATTCATATATATGAAGTGTATTGTGCAATCAGAAGGGTCTCCTTTTCTCTGTGCGCCCCCTGGTAGTCAGTGTTTCTCTGAAGCACTGAGTTTATTTAAAATTATAAAATATCATTACCCCTCCCAGACTGCAACTCTAGAACCGCCCTTGTATTCAAGAAAGACTAATATCATAGACATTCATATCTATAGACAATATATCTATAGACAATATATCTCCATAGACAATATATCTATAGACATTCATAAAAATTCTAATCTTCATTCTAGTCTTAAAGATATCTCATTTTAGCGCCAATTAATGCTGCATACATGTGTGTATGTGTACGCATACACCCATTTTCATTATGCTCTTTTACAAAATTTTTCCCACGTCGCGGCGCGCCGCCGCCGGTATTCTGAGGCCTTTACGCCGCAAATCTCTTATTTTAGAGACATAACCACACACTCTGTTGTGACCAGAGTCCGATCAAGGGTCCTGGGCAAATGAAAATAAACTGCATCCACCCCCACAACCCCAGGGAAAGTTTTGATTTTCATATTCCGAAAAGTTTTAAATATATATTTTCTTTTTTAATGCTATTGATTTGGAATTTAAAAATTAAGATTAATGAAGAACGCCAGCATTCGAAATTCATTAAATAACGAGCCATTGCGCACCTGACAAAACATGTTACAACTCCGGCTTATTAAATTTTAATTATGTTTTCACCAATATGTCTATTTAAAATGGAAGGAGGAGAGCAGAGTCGAACACATATGCAGAGTGCTTGTGTAGGGGGGGGGGGGTCCGCTTTTTGGATTTTATATGTTTCCCTTACTATTACCCTAGTAGCAATGACTGCTTGTTTTCTGCTCGATCGTTCATCGACTCATCGAATTCAGTCATCGGCAAGTGCACTTTTGTTTTTCTGCAATAGATGATTTTTTATTCATGGATAGAAGTGATCAAGATGAGAAGTTTCGCCGATGGGAAACCGACAAACAATATCTTATCCGAAACGAATTATTCGTATAATATTTACTTCAAATTTTAAATATTGGTTCCGAAAAGTGGCAGGGGGGGGGCCCAAAATTTGGATTTTTGTTTAAAAATTTCACAATACAACAAAATTTTTAGTTACACAAGCTATTTTACCTCCAAGGGGGACTATACCCCCTTTAGGAACGTAGCGAGAAAAAAAATGGGGGGTGAAAAATGGTAAAAGGACAGGAATTCACAAAAAACATTGATTATTATCATGATCGAGAATCAAAATTTAGGGCCCAGACAGCACAGCAAACTTGCATCAAACTTGATTTATCAAGTCAATAAGCTTGAAAATTCCAATTGTGTAAGCTTGATGCAAGCTTGAATCAAGTGTTCTAGTTTACACTTGCCCAGCTTGCATTAAACTTGACATTTCAAGCTTAAAAAATTTTCCAAAAAAATTTTTTTTCAAATACACGGGGCGCCCGCTGGTTAACGCGCCCCACATAATTTATTTTTCCGCGCATTTTCCCCCTCTACGCTGAAATTTCAATTTAATTTAATCTGTTTCCATAGAGTGTTCGTCGCTGGGATAGAACTCGGGTCATTTGGCTTCGTAGTCGAGCACGCTATCCATTCTGCCACCGTAGCCTTGTGCGGCTATGACTAAAGTTTGAAGTGACTTAAGATGCTGTTTTCTCGCCAAATTCATAAGTGGGTGATGTGTTATTTGTTTCTTTTATTTTTCCATGGGATGCATCAGAATTAAAATAATGCATCAAAATAAATTAAATTTAAAAAAAAAAACACGTTTTAAAACTTTCAGTACCGCAACACTCATGAAGCAATACTGCTGGCCAAAATCGAGACAAACGACTGATTTTGAAATCAATTTCGTAGTATAATTGTATTTTATTTTGAAGAATTTCCATATTTGGAAATATAGAATGGGTTTACTTAACACAAATTTTGTGTTAAGTAATCTGAAATGAAAGAAACAGATAGTTAAACGTTACTTCGAAATGCTATATCACAGTTGCTAACATATATGGAATACAAACACTTTAGTTATTTTTGTAAATATTTCTTAAAATAACAAATAATTGAAAAATTTTGCTATTTTTTAACGCTAAAAATTCTCTTTACAAATGTGGTTAGTTATTTTCCTACATATTGGTATGCTATATCGATACAGAGCATTTCGAAGAATTAAAAATAAGTTAAAATTAATTTATACAAATGTAAATTTGAGTTATTTTCATTGTTCATACTTTATAATTAAAAAAATTATTTAACTTCTGAATATTTTTTTTTATCTTTTGTAAATTTATTTTAAAATTACAAAAGTGGGCCCTAAAATCTGTAGGCCCTGGGCAGTTGCCCCGTTTGCCCTGCCAGTAATATGGCACTGGTAATATAAAATAAAACACATCTTTTAAGAACTTTCAGCAAATATTAGGATGCTAGACAATTAATATCCATTCTCTTTCACAGATGGCGCCATCAACGCTCCTTTAAAAAGGAAAAATCACGCGAGTATCAATTTTCAAGCTTAAATCAAGCTGTATTTAAACTTGACAATTCAACTTGACTCCTGCAAGCTTGCTGCCAGCTTAGAATGAGTTGAACTGTCAAGCTTGCATTAGTGCGTCAAATTCAAAGAAATGTCAAACTTGATTTAAGCTTATGTGCTGTCTGGGGGGGGGGGGGGGGGGGGCTAAATTCCTATAGATATTTGCGTAATTTAGATGTGCCTTTGCATAATCTAAGGGAACTTTTAAACAATTCTTGAATTAATCGCATAATTTACTTCAAATTTCTTATATTGAGGTTGGAGGGGAGGGGGGTATCCCCCTTACCCCCTCCTATAAAATTTAAATTTGAAAAGAAATAGTTACCAAAAAATGTAAATGTTTATTATATAAAATTGTTTGTAATATTTAAATAATTAAAAAAAAAAAAAGAAAAAATCTATTTGAGCATCAGTTGCATTATAAGAATAACGGAAACTTCATTAAAATGAGCCACTCTTTTGAAACCTCCTTAATGTAAAGAGCAACAAGAGAAATCGGTTAATTTTTAAAAATTATCCAAGAAATATGAAAGTTAAAATCACACTTAAATTCCTATACAATTTGCAATATTGTTTTTTAATTATTAATTTTGAATGTATTTTTGTTGCTACTTACATACATTGGTGAAAAGTGAAATTTCTTACCAATCGAATAATTTGACTATTATTAATAATAGCTGAAGAACACTTTGTCAAAATTTCAGAGTCCCGCAATCTGAGACTAAATAACCCGTACTTTAATCTTTGGCTGACGTATGATGTCTGGATGGCCTGGTGGTAGCGTGCTAATCTGTGGTCCCGTACGCTTAGGGTTCGGGCCCGGTGGAGGAACAACTTTTTCTTCTTTTTTACAGAAAAATGGAAAGTTAGCATCCATAAAACGAAAACATAATAAACAGAACGGACATTTTTTGAAAATTTTGCTGCCAGTCATTTATTTTTTATTAACAAATATATTTTAAACAGTTTATCGGTTTCTTTTCATTATTTCATCGGAGTCATCGGGAAACGATGATCGGCTTTATGGCCCTCCGAGCAGACATTTTGTACCAGTTGCCGATGAAATTCCCCCTTTTTTGGATGAAAAGCCATGATCGGCCATTGTTCCATCTCCTCGGATTAAACTCACCCGCCTCTCATTGACCGATGGGCTATTGCTACTATGGTAAGATATTCACTATTTTTCTTTCTTCTTTTTTTTAATAAGTTGAATGATGCTTTTCATTCCAAGTTGGAAAATAGTTAATTTTTAGATGCAGAAGTTATAAATCACAGTCAGTAATTAAAAATACTAGTAAGAGGTTTTTTTCCCTGCTGTCATATTTGTTTTGAATAATGATATACAATTAACGTTTTTCACGTGCTATTGGTTTCAACTCCGACCGAGCTTCTTAGATGGTTGAGATATATCCCCAGAAAATTCGACAAATAAAGCTAATATGCACTAGCATTGCTAGTAGTAACTTACATACGAGATGACAGAAAAGAGGCCCCGCTCTTCCGATTCGCCTGGGGCTCCGCATACCCCTCGGGCCGGCTCTGCTGGGTATGGCTATGGGCTGGACCCCCTTCAAGAGAAAATCCTGTGTGTGCCACTGGTAACGTAATACCAGTATTTTCCATTTATTTGATCACTACACCAGTTTCTGACGTTTTCGTAACAGAATTCCAAGGCCTAAAACAGAATGCACGTAGGTCCACAAGGAGGGCAAACATAATGCTGTGAAAATGGACCAAGCTGAATTCACAAATGAGTGATATATAATTCTGATACTACCATCTGGCAGTATCAGATAAGTAATACTAATTCCACTGAATTAATAATAAAATTTTCTCGTAAATTTTATTTGAAGTAATTATTTTATTTTTTATGTTTTAAAAAAGCAATTTATTATAACACTTTAAAAATTAATAAACTATAAAGTTATGTACACCCTCTCAAAAAAGTATTCAAGTAAGGTATAAACTTCCTGCGTTGGTTTCGTATATTACAAATTATTTATCATAGAATATGAATTAGGTTATGTATGCTTATAACTTGCCATATTTCTGTAGAGTTGTGCGTTTTTCAAAAACTCAATGAGTATTCGCAAAACTAAAATAGAAAATTTTACTTATACTCAAATACTTTTTTGAGAGGGTGTACTCATGAGATAAACTCCAAATAATAAGTTTTGACGTATGTCTGTGAAATATGCAGAAAATGTTTTATGTCTGCATATTTAAACAGTTACTGTGATAATAAACAATGTTAATGCAGCTATTTAAACTGCCTTTTAAAAATTTTGTGTCTCATCACAGTCCACACCTCTTTTTTTTTTTTTCCTCCGGTAAATTTTGGTAGTTTTTATTTATTTTTATAATTTCACTCTTCCTGTAATATATTACTACTAAATAAGTACTTATTAAGTAAATGTGAAGTTTAGTTTTCTCATATTTTATGATAATAGCCCAAAAATATGATTTTAATAACTCATTTGTAACCATGAGTATTTTGAGAATACATAAATTTTAATAATTTCATTGTTCAGCCCAAAAGAGGTAAATCTAATATTCTGTTTGCCTATATTATTTTTAAAAATTATAACCTTTATTTTTACAAAATACTTAAATCATACATTTTATTTTATTTTTTAATTAATTATTATCATTGCCTTTGTATATATTTTCCAGAAAAAATAATTATTTTTACTACTACTGCGGCAGAAAATTTATTCATCATCAGAGTATCAGCACAAGTTACTAAATATATTAATGATAGCTTTACACTAAAAAGCTGGTTTAGTGAATATAAATTTTTACGCTGTCTAAATGCTCACATGCTCAATAGAACGAAAAAAAGGACATTTCAAACTGAAAAATAAATTAAACCACTAATTTAAAAATAAAAATGCAAATTCTTACATAGCAATACTATACTAAAGGCCTACCAGATGATGCAACAGTGCCATCTGTCGACAGAATTGGCATTAGGTTTGTTTTGGTGGAGGGAATCCCATTGCTGATGGTAGTCCTTCTGAATTTAAGTACATGACAGAAGGTCAGAAACTAGTCTATTGCACGAAAACTTTATGCCACCTGAACCCAGTGAGAAGAGAAGAAACCTTTACGAGACATGCAGACGGAAAAGTGTTAAATTATTGATACCCCTGTTCATAGAAAATAATGTAATACACATCCTCCACTCACTGCTACATCTGAATTAATAAAACTATATTACTAACATAAAACACTCTAAGATTACAATAGAGTATTTCGACGTGGTGTATCTGTGACATTTTGTTCAGAAGATTAGTAACTATATAATACTAAATCATTAAACTTGTACAAAATTTGTATTTCTGGTATCTTATTGCACACATACAAATTAGAGATAATATTTATTGCTTAAAATTTACATCTCAATAATTTACATTACATTACATTATACTCACAGCATACAAAGTAAATCATTAACTCAAGGCAATTAGTTATACCAACAAAGAATGTGCTTTTTAAAGCAATCTTTGGCATCTTTATAAAAGCTCTTATTGCTTCAACCCATTTTTTAGTAAGGATGATGAAGCCAATACAATTTACAATTGTGCTCATGGGTGCCCACAAATGGCGGCAAGGTAGCACACTTGCCCCTCTGGAGATTTAGCATATTGTGTTATGATGTAAACAAACATGCATTACAAAGCAAAATTGGAACTGAAATTGTTACAACTGTAAAATTCGCCCCCCCCCTCTAGAAAAGTTTTTTGAAGTTTAGCTCCCCCCTTAAAAAAATTTCTATGGACACCCATGATTGTGCTAATCATTTTATAAACATTAATTCTATAATAAAATTTGCTGTAATAGTATTATTTAGCAACAGTATATTAAATAAAAAATAAATCTAGGCAGAAGCAAACACAGAGTAAATAATTTATTCTACTAAATATGTTATAAGTATAAAATGATCAGGTGAGTGGCTACAATAACTAGAAGAAAAGTTTTTAATACTTCTGATTTTCAGGATATTCTGTCAGAAATTTCCAGATTATACACTGACAAAAGTAATGACAAATACCCTATTTATTTTGCAGTTTTATTTCAATATAAATCTGTGAGGATGAAACAGGTCATCAAAAGCAATTAATTGTAAAAAGGCAATTACTGACTTCACACAGTTGCAAATTATTAAAATAACCAATAACTAATTTTTAGTCAAAAACAGTCAATAAAAGAAAACTATAATTTCTTTGGCAATGAAGGAAAGGGAAAAAAAAAAAAAACTGATAGTGTAATGAGTATTGAAATGCTTGATATCAATAAAGCTTATTTAAAAATATCTTATAACATGATTAACCCTTTGCAGCCATATGCCTACTTTCAGCCACCAAAGCTTTTTTCCAAGTTCAGGAGCATGCCTGCCCTGTTTTCAGCCATCACAGCAAAGAACCATACTGATCTTATAACTAGCAGTGTGGCCTAGCGTTGCCGGTGAAATGGAAGAGAAATGTGCATTGACCTTAAATATAGATTCTAAAGGGAAGGAATGTGAATCCTCCCGCTGCAATGATAAAAAAAGAACATTAGACTTCCCGCTGCAACGGGAAAAAATGCAACGACACCTGATAGCGTACAGAAGCTACCGGGAATGGGACATGGCTAGGCTGCAGCGTGAATCCTCCAGCTGCAATGATAAAAAAAAAAAAAAAAAAAAAAAAAGAACTTCCCACTGCAACAAAAAAAAAAAAAAAAAAAAAAATAAATGAACATGGCATCTGATAGTGTACACAGGTTACCAGGAATTGAGCATGGCTAGGCTTCTCCCCTTCTAGGTGTCTGTATTCAGTCATTTAACGCTAATAACTATGCAACTACTAAAAACAAATAGAGTCCAGTTGTCGGTATGAGATTGTAAAGGGAAGGGATATGAATCCTCCCACTGCAATAATAAAAAAAAGTACCTGGGACTAATCGTATGCGTACTAATAGTTATTCTTGCGCGTGAAATTCCACACGCTGTTCATTCCGTTTCATGTCTGTCGCTTACACCTAGTTGCTATGGCAACATGCTTCATATCATATAGTCCCAATCATAGTTGAAGCACACCGGAATGACCCTGAGAATGAAGAACCCGAGAGAAATGAGCGTTTCCCCCATTCATTCACGGGATGCCTCCGAGAAGCAAAAAGTGGCTGAAAATTGCATAAAATATAAAATAAAAACTATTTCTGATTAATTTCATTTCTATGACATTAGCTTTCTCTTATCCTATTTAGTCAGTGTGCCAAATTTGGTCCAGATCCATCAAACGGTCTGGACAACAAATTTTCCTCTTTTATATATATATATAGATTTTATATTTTTCTTTACTTTAAGACAGATCAGTTTACACTTCCAATGAAAGAACATAAAGTGGTAAGGAAGCAGTATGCAAACATACTGTGCTGCCATTATCATTATTTTTTGAGTGGTGGTGTCTATGAGCATTGGCCAGTACAAAGGCCCAAAATCGTTGGTCACTTTATTGTGAGAGTACTCAATAAGTGGACTAATGTTGCTCCTATGAAAGAGCTAACAATTTAACAACCCAAGACGAGAGTCGAACCCGAGCACATAATCAAAGAGAGTGGGGATGCACTTCTTTTAATGGGGGATAATGAATTTAGAAAAAAAAAATTGTTTTCCCTTCACAACTTTGCATATTCTATACTATTATTCATTCAAAGAAAATTAATTCTGACCAGCAGACATGTATAAATTTAATATGACTGTGATGGGTTAATACAGCGGTGCTTCAGAGGTTTAGGCTGTCCATAAGGGTAAAATCAACTTTTGTATCCATTTTGCATGCTTTTGTATTAGAAAAAAAAAAAAAAAAAAAAACTAATTCTGTATCAGTTTTGCAATTTTTTGTGTTTAAAAGGGAAAAAAATATTAATAAACCTGATTATTATTATTTAAAAAATGGATAATATCAAATCAGTGTTATACTCGTGATCCTTTTGTTTGAAATCAGTGGGTTATATTTTAAAAAAGCAGTTCCCAACTAGCGGGGTGCTTTTCTAGCATTAAAAAACAATTGTTGTTTAATTGATCTTATTTTACTATTATTAACCCTTATAAAGCTTGCTTTTAAAAGCATAAAATAGATTGCTCTGATTTGTTGATTTTGGGGGAATTTTGGTTTCAGATTGTAAATGTTGTAATCTTACTAGCTGTGTATCTGTCCTTAATACGGGAGGAAGCAGATATTTTTTTAACATGCGGGATTAAAATTTATTTAAATCAGAGCAAAACTATCAAATCATTTCACTCGTAACTTGGCATTAAGATAGTAAAAAAAAAAAAAAAAACCAACTTTGTGGAAATTTGTAATAGTTTGTTTCTCTAATGTTTAGAGTTCTATGCACAACAGACGAAATTATTTAAGTATTAGCTCGTCGACCATTTCCCTATATTTTTTACCCAAAACTGTGTGATTAAGTGTCAATAATGAATGAAAACAACTTCATTGATTGCCAGATTACACCCAACAAAAGGGAAATAAAACATTAAATTTTCAGCATTTGATATTCTGCAGACGATATTTTGGTGTTCTCTATTGAACTTCAGAAGGAATAAGTATTTTTGCACCGAAAAAAGAACTCTTATTTGAAATTTAAAAGTAAATTTTTTTTAATTGTGGGTTAATATTGACTGATAAGCATCATCTATTAAACTATAGCTCTTGAAACGGTTCCAATTTTTCAGATAATAACATACCGCCTATCGCTACCCCCGAAAGGGGTCAAATGCATATGCTCCTCTGAATAATTCGGATTTACCAATGTTACTTTAATGGGCTTCGTGGAAATGTTACCTCACATGTGAAATAAATAAATTGCAAAACAGAATAGAAACAAAGATCCTATTCCTTTTGAAGCATGATCAAATCAATGTTCCATTTATTTTATTTTGATGAGTCCAAGAACTCCAAGAACATGCATTCTCAGCAAATCGGAATTCATAATCCAGTAAGATTCTGCAAACAGGAAATAATTTCATACTGTATTTTGTTTTGTATCGGAGTTTGTTATTCCTTACCTAGCCACAATATCTACAGATTTCCAAATACACTGATTCCGATTTGCTGCAAATAATCACCCTGTCCATGCGGAAAATGGGATTAAATCTTGTTCATTTCCACAAGATTTTTAAAACTAACTTAAATCATAAAGTTATGAAATTATTTTGCACATGATGTAATTTTTACCTGAGAGATGATTAAGTTAAATTGGCTTTGAAAGCGAATCACTAAACTCATGAAATATACTTCAAATTAACATTTTTTGCCAATTGCATAGTTTTTACATTAAAATGCTTTAACAACTTAATCAGGTTTTTATGTTTTAATGCATCTCTACACTCATGACAAAAAAATGGTCAATTTCACTTGCAATATCTAACTTGAATTGTTGAAAAAAAAAAAAAATAATAATAATAATAATAGTCTCATGTTATTCACCGATCTACTTTTATTTGATATTATGGAAGTTTATTATTTCGCTTGTAGAACAAATTTTATACCTAAGACTTAATCTAAATGGATTTCTAATGCATTTTTAAAGTTGTGACATTAAAATGACATCAGTTTCTCTTGAAAAATCTAACTTAAATTATTGAAAGGAAAGTAGTTCATTTTATGTTTTCACTGATCTACTTTTATCAGATATAAATACCTCCATATGCAGATGGTGAAACAAGTGACTGTTTAAATTACAAAGATTCGGTAATCTGATCACGTGAAACAAAACCGCTTATTACAATTATACAAATTTGTGTTGTTTTATCTGAAAACTTGATTGCGAAGGCCAAAATATTGCCTTTTCCTTCGATACACATGCATATTATCGTTGTACCATGATGTTATATATATATATAAACCCTCCACAAAAAATTATCTAATTGATGGTGAAAACCATATCAAAATCCGTTGCGTGGTTTAGGAGGAATCAGCGGATATCTCAGACAGATGCAGAAAGCGACTTTGTTTTATACTATGTATAGATGTGTTCCCAGATTTGAAAAGTAAAGAGTTTCTTGATAGAAACAGAAAGAGGATATTTTAATATGTAATCTTTAGTTTTATTTATTTTTTCATACCTGAGATAGCATGAATTTGGTGCAGAACTTGTTCAAAATTCCTTTTGGTGAAGCTGTAGGAACCCATGAGTTAATACTTTGTTGCAATAAAACTGTGAAATGAACATCATAAATATAATTTTTGTACCAATAAAATTTCTTTAACAATACATACAGCACACTCAAACCTATTTATGTGTGGTGGATAGGGATCGCATTAAAAAAAAAAAAAAAAAAAAAAGCATTAAAAAAACATCACACAAAACTAGATGAGTAGCTATAAAAAATAGTTTTTGTAACACAATTAAAAAGCATTTTTTTATGTAGTGAATAGGGACCGCATAAAAAAAGTCAAGTAGAAAATAACTCAAAATCTTACAAAATAGCTATGAATTGCTTTTTTAAACGAAATAAAGACACGAGGCTTGGCAGCTATTTGGAATCTCACCAAACCTTTGGTCCAGGAATGTGAAAGCACTTTGAAGGACATCAATTAATATTTGATTTAAAAATTAGAACACACATATTTTTTTTTACTAAATCACTTTATTTAGCAGACTTGTCATTTGCAGAGATCAGAGACGAATAAAAAAAGCAACTCTTTGCTCCCTTCAAGTAAACTTCTTCTATCTACTCGTTAAAACAAACAAATGAAACCATGAGACTAGTCGTCTACTATCTCATTAGCAAAAAACGAACTCTGAGACGTAACAAGACACACATCCATTCAGGAAAACCCGAACTAACACAGTGCAGATATCTTTCAATGTTTATTTGCGATCAATGCATTTTGTTATGCTACACAAGAATTCCACCGCAATATGCTATTGCACATTTATTTAAATGGAAATTTTTGTGTGATCAACAATTAAATTATGCGATTATAGAATTCAATAATATGCAATGTGATGAAATACAGATCAAAAATAAAAAAAACTAAATGGCTGATCAAACCTACTAATTTTTTTTATTGAAAACTTTGTCAATTATGTTCCAATTTGATTGAAATTTTCATATACCACACACACACACACACACACACACACACACACACACACACACACACACAAAAAAAAAAAAAAAAAAAAAAAAAAAAAAGACCACACAAAAACAGGTTTGAATGTACAATCAGCAACTCCATAATCTGCAAATACCAGCAATGCATTTATTCAGATGTCAATAAATTTGTTTTGTAATTTTTCTTCATAAACTAAAAGATTGATGAAGTTTTTTGTAGAAAATTATATGACTTTAAAAAGGTGGCCTTATAAGCTTATTTAATGTAATAACTAAAATATTCATTTGTTGAAAATTTACCATTATCTACTGATAGAAGGGATCACTGTTATATTACAATTTTCTTTATCTAAGAAAATAATTGCTATGGGTAAGTATGGGTAGAGAACTAGGGCACAAAGTTTACCAAATAGAAGAATACCAACTCAGAACTGCACTGAATAAATCGTAATTTTCAGGAAACACATTTTCTCAGGTGTGATTCTATTTCTCTCAGGAGGAAAGCAGGGTTTCCCTGGATTTGCTCTTAGTTATTGGCAGTAACAAACTTGGATTTCCAAGCACAAGAGTACCTACTATTAAGCTGTCACATAAAATTTACAAATGTAATTTCAAAAATTTTTAAACACTAAAAAAAGTTACATATTTTCAATTTTATAACAAAGTAACTAATATAGTCAGATTTATTTTATTTCTGCTTAGTTATGTGTATAATGTTGGCAATACTTTCTAATAAATCCTTTCAATATCATTTGAATGCCAATAAAGATATCAACTATAATTTTCGAAATTCTACGATTCACAAAACCCTTGATACCAGCCTGTGTGAATATATGGAAATGTACCATATTTCAAATTGGCCAAGGTTTGAGAAGTTCTTTACTTTTGAACATTTTAAAATGATTTCAAATCAGCTAAATATTAAAATATTTTTCAATCCTTGGATCCGCTAAATGCCATATAAAATAAAGTAAATTTTAATACAGAAAAAATCACTGGAAAATAAAAATTGCAAATAAAAAGAAAATAATAAAAATATCTTGACATTATTACAGTTTTTATAGAAAACATAGTAATTTTAAGTACATATAGTAGTAGTAACATACAGTAATTACAATATCTATTTAGTGACATGCAATAAGTAAAAAATAATTATTTTTATTTACAAAAAATGTTATAAAAAGATAGGCTCTGAAATGCCTGATGAAATCAAAGTGGCCATGAAATTTTGAGAAACACTTATTTTTGTTACAGTTTAGACTTTCAAAATTTCTTTCTTTCTTTTTTTTTTTTTAAATGAACCTACTTACATTTTTGTACAGCAATGACTAAAAGTGCATTTTTCTCTGCTGGAGAGATGGACCAGCCCATTTATACAGCTCAGGGCTCAAAGAGAGTTTCTGATCGGCACACATTTCAAATATATAGTCGAATCTCATCAAGACGAAAACATTTAACACAAAATTTCTCTTTAGATGAAGGAAAACATTTCCCCAATCACATTTTGCCTTTTGCCATTCTGTCACTTAAGATGAATTTTGGTTAATATGAGAATATTTTTGCTGACCTTTGATTTCGTCTTAATGAGATTCGACTGTATATACATAGCATTATTTTTTTCCTAATTTATCTCTTTTTAAATAATTACGTAAAAATAGCTATAAATTTAAAATTGCCTTAAATTTATAAAAAATATAGCTTTTTATACACATATTTTTCTTAAAATCAAGCTACTACAGCATTCAGCTTATGCCAACATTTTGTTGTTGTTGTCTCAAGAGTATTGGGATAAAAAAAAAAAAAAAAAAACCCAACTGTTTATGAATGCATTTTACATTAAGAACTAAAAATTATGAATTAGCAACACTCACTTTTGTATCAACAACACATGCATTCTTGATTATACATTCAAAAAAAAAAAAAATTTTTTTTTTAAGTGTAACTTAATGAAAAATATCAGATGCAAGTATAATAATCTTGATATTTTGTCATTTTTTAAAAGCACTTTATTAAACAAAATGACCTTGAGAGAAACTTTGAAATGCACTAAGAGTTTCTTATAACTATAAGCATTTCTTGGATAATTTTTGATTTGTTGTTCAATTGCTACATAGCAGTCTAGTACACTTTTTGGTGCTCTGGGTGAATGCTGTTTGAGTGACTAGGCTAACTTTTCAAAATTCTTACCTATCTCAAAAACTAAGAATTTTTCAGAAAATTGGGCTTCCCTCAAATTCTATTATATATATATAAAATACAGTGCACTCCCAGAAATCCGCACAGCACGGGGAGAGGGTTTGTGCAGATTTCAGGATTTTGCGGATTTCAGGGTATAAATTTAAAACAGTATTTTTACCATAAAAATTTAACTTTCATAAAACTACACTTAAGAGTAAGAAAATTAAATATATGATGACAACAAATGAAATTACCATTACTATATCAAAATTATTTATTATGTTAAAATTATTTATTTGCAAACATCTTTGTTAGTGTAGTTTGCTGTAACACTTTAGGATGCTCTAATCTGAGCTTCTTTTGAATATTATACATAACCATAATTTCCTGGTCAGTGATACATTTTTGTTGTTTGAGAAATTTTAAATACCCAATAATAATCATTAATCAAAAAAAAAATTTTTCAGTTGCTGTTTCAGAATCTTCTGTTGTTGGCTTTATCACACTTTGTACAATTTCCTCGTCTATCATTCGAAATTCAACAGGTTCATCCTGATTGAGCATCCAGTCAATAATGCTCTCTTCTTCATCCATATTCGTTCCTCCACATTTGCTCTGGGCATACAGGAGTAACTCCTTTGCCTTGTCCTTAGCCAAATTATTCCTAAATCCGCTCCACTCAAAGTCATCACTTTCTGTGTCAATGAATAAAGAAGATGGCCATAAATTGTGCCAGGCATTTACTAATGTGGCTTTTGAAACGTAACCCCACGAAATCACTTATGGAAAATCGGCAATTCGCTAACATAAAAATAATTCACTGTGATGATGAATGATGTCATATTCGCTGTTAAATTTCAATCTTAATTAACTGTGAATTTCACTGTTTATGTTTGCGTACGCATGCGGATTTCTGGTCAGCAAAATTTTGGGAGTCAACTGTGTGTATATATATATATATATATATATATATATATAAGCCCCCCCACCCATTTTTTTATTTTTTAGTTTCAGAATTTTTAATTGATTTTTATAATTTTAGATTTGTTGTTTGATAGATGTGTAGCAGTCAGTTTGCAAACCTTATAAATTTATTAGCACTAACCAGTTATATGAAAAAGTTCTCTAAGTTATTCTTAATGCTGAAAAAATTCTTACATTAAGAAATGAAAAGATAGCCTATATTATTTTTGTTTTTGAGTACTTCTGAAAATTTATGATTCTTTAAATAAAAGAATTGAACCAAATAATTTTTTAATTACTGTCTTACCATCAATGTTTTCATTTTAGTTTACTTATAATGACCAAACGCATCAACTGAAATGTAAATTTGACAAGTTACATGCTAAAATAGATATGGGGTGATTCTTTTTGGCATTAAAATTTGTTCATTTTGTCTATACAAAGTATTAAAAATCTTTCTTACAAGTTATAGAAAAATGCGACATGTTAAAGTCTGTAAAAGAAAAGCACCAAAAATAAGTTAATTACTAAGTACTATCTAACACATGAGAAAACATTTTTATATTTTATACAATATTACAATGAAAATTTTTTTTCTGACAGTTAATGACAAACTGAAACATGCTAATAATGAAAACGGAATAAAAGGAAAATAATCAATCTCTGCACTTATTCTTGAATGTATGCTTAAAAATAAGTTGCTGTAAGACAGAGTTTTTTAAACTGTGAGTCGCAACCCCAATTAAATTAAACTCAATGACAATAGTATATTCTGTACAAGTAATACAATAGTATATTAATGTGCAATAGTATATTACAGTACAAGTGAAGTAACTGGCAGTTTCACTTATACATATATTGAATTTAAGCAATGCTTATGGAGTCCCACAAAATTTTCGTAAATATTATGGGGTCCCAGAACCAAAAAGTTTAAGAAACCCTGCTCTTAAAAAAAAAAAAAAAAAATCATACACTGGATTATCTTTTTGCAGACTTTTTTTCACATGGTTTCAAAATAGCAGTGCAAAATAATGACCAATTTTTTTTTTTTTTTAAACTTTTATTTTACCTAAGTGTAACAGTAAAACTTATTTTTTCAGAAATGTTTACACCTGTTGCATAAATTTGTTACTCAGCATTCACAGAGTGGTATACAGGAAGATTTATAAAAATCTATACATACTAATCGTATGAATACAAAATCTATCCACCATTATCCTTTACTTAGGCATACATATTTTTTACGTTTTTTTTTTTCCCCTTTAACACAGTGTTGTGGGAATGTACTTACCATGTAAAAAGAGAATCCAGTGTAAATTTATACATTTTAATGCAAGTGTTTTTTATCAACAATTTATGAGGTACTTTACACCAAGTTTTTGTTTAATTCAATATTATTATAAGTGAAAAAAAAAAAAAAAAAAAAAAGAGAAAAGTTAGTTAAAATTAGTTGTTCATTTTGAAGGATTGTAGTTACTTTGAAAACTAATTTTATTCAGCATGTAGCTATAGATCAATAGAAGCTTTACTTCAGTGATTACTACTGATAAAAGTTGTTACAGAGAAGATAAACCACACAGAAAAATTGGGCAAGAAAACTATGAAATAATACTGAACATAAGTATTTTAAATAAAATACATTAGTTAAACAAACACAAAATGAAAAAAAAAAAAAAAAAACATTCTGGTACAGTTTTTGAATGACATTACTTACACTATTTAATGTTCTTCCATACCATAAAAATTTTACCAATAAAGGAGAAAAAGGACAATGACTAGCTAAGACTGAGATACAGAAATAAATTGACTGGAATATTGCACTGTAATACTAAATAAAAAACTGAAAATTCTCTACACACACCCAAAGCAAAAACTGGGTATGAAATAGAAATGGATAAAAAGACAATAGATTATTGAAGAAAATTTTGACCACATCAATAAAATAGCCATATTCACAGAACAGTACTGATGCAATATAAAATATATTTACAGATACAATATACATTTTTTTTCTATAACTTTTATACAGAAATAATTTATATGCATAAAATATATGTGTTTAAGTTAATAAAATAAAATAGTAAAGTCACATTCTAATTTATGAAATAATTAAAACAATTTGATTCACATATTATGATTACCAAATTTAAACATCTTAATGATAAAAGCATTTATAAAAAAAAAGCATATCACTGCTCCTGAACTAATGCATGAATTTATGCATGTACCAATATTTCTGGAAAATTAAATTTTTGGTGTGCTGCAATCTTTGGTTTCTGATTTTTTTAAAACACCTTTGTTGAAACTTTGAATGGAGCTAAGAAGAGCCGTTCTGTCTGTAGGACTACTTATAGTTGGTGGTGGCAGTGGTGGAGGAGGCGGTGGAGGCACTAAAGGCTGTAACACCGGCTGTTCAGCAACAACAGGACCACTATTGGAAGACTCCCGAGAGGAAGGTAATGGAGGTGGAGAGGGTATTGCTGTATTGTTTGGTAGATTAAAAATACCTTTGTTCTCAGCTAATAAAAGAAAAAAAATTAAGAAAAAATAAATATTCTGCTTAACAAAAGGCGAATATGTTACACACTCAAAATTCAATGATTTTTCATGAGGGCTTTACTAAAATCCATTTGCTGGGTACAGCCATCCTATTTTTTTTTTTTTTTTTTTTTTTTTTTTTTTGTGTGTTCATTAGTAAGAAAACCCTCGCAACTAAAGATGAAGACAAAAATAATTACAAGCACTTTGTTTTCAGTCTGCACTTTTTAATATGTTCATCTGCAATTTTTCAATATACAGTATGCCTACTAAAGTCCCTTGTCACCCTCTACATTTCGGAATGACCACTGCTATTTTTATAAACATGGTGTCTAGGTATAGTAAACTGAATATGTGCTACTGAATGAAACAACTGACAGCACCACCTGGTGGAAAACTGCGGAGTTAGCTTTCATATGTCGAAAACGGTACGAGATAGGGGAAGAAAGTGAATTACAAAGTTGTAGAGCGTTATCAATTTAGTACGAAAAGACACCTAATTGACATGGATGTGAAAAACGGAATGGTTAAAATGTGCATTTGTATTTTCATGATTCCCTACTCTGTGAAAGTGAAAAAACGATCACAGAAAGAAGAAAACAATTATTTATAACAATATACCTTTATTTAAGAAGTTCAAACTTTGCACCGTCAGCTGAAATGCACATTTCGATCCTGTTTGAATTTCACATTGCACACATTGGAGCATAGACGGTGACATGTTGGCACAACGTGTCAGCGTCCGTAATGCGTCATTTAAGGTCCTGCAATGTTTGTGGAGGGGCCACATATACCTGCTGTTTTGGGTATCCCCACAGAAAAAAGTCCAGTCAAGTCAGATCAGGCTGTTCACATTTTGTGACACCACAGTGCAGGAAATCACAAAAATACAAATGCACGTTTGAAACGTTCTGTTTTTCACATCCATGTCAATGAGGTGTCTTTTTGTACTAAATCAATAATGCTCTACAACTTTGTAATTCACTTTCTTCCTCTATCTCGTACTGTTTTCGAGATATAAAAGCTAACTCTACAGTTTTCCACCAGGTGGTGCTGTCAGCGGTCTCATTCGGTTTTAGGGGCCTCTGACTATTTTCAAATGAATTTTCAATTTGAGATGGTAATATTCAAGGTACATTATCAGATAAAAAGAAAAAATTCTCAGTAGCAACTCACAGTCGAGACAATAAAATGTCAAAAATGACCCTAAATTATTTCTATGTCACTCCTCTGGAGCCATTTGACCCCACATAACTCCAAAACTAAAAGAGGTAAATTAAAAATATGTCAGATTTTTTCTTTCCTAGGGTAAGGCAACACAAGGAAAAAAATTCAAGAAATTCTGAGATGGTGATGGAAACATTTTTTTTTTTTTTTTTTTCTCGATTTGCTCTTGAAATGCCTCTTAAATATTCAAACCTTTTTAGACAATGGACTACTGTAAATTCTTTTGCTGGGTATGTAGTAAAGTGAAAGCAAATATCTCAGAAGCGAGTTTCTGATCAAAGCATCCGAGAGATCGACAGCAAAAAACTTCTGCCCACATGATGCCAGATTTCATTTCTGCAGAAAACAGACCCAACTTTGTTTATACTGATATCTGCATATCAGGATTCCTCAAACTGTTATCAGTGAAAAGCAATCTTGTTGCCTTAGACCAAAAGTGGCCAAACGTGCTTGGTCAATAAGAGGATTTTAGATATTCTAAAGTCTCAGTAGCTGTTTTAAGAAAGATAAAGCATGATTGGTGGGTGGGTAGGTGAGGGGTGACTCAATACATTTTTACTTATTTTTGCAAAAAATCAACACAAAGAAAATAACTATATAGTCAAGACTAAAATATTAATCAAATTATTTCATTAAAAAAAAAATACTTGAAGATTGAGATTGGTAAAACAAAATGTTTTTGTTTTACAGAGATTTAAAAATTGGTTCAGGAACAAAACATCCTAGAATTATAGAGGAAGCATAGGCGATTGATTTCAGTTTTTGGTATTTCAAATTATTGTGAGTCTGCGATTGATAATTAATTTTACAAAAAATAATCATCGTATATCGGTCTATTTTAACTGATCAGCATTTAATTAAGCTGATGAGAACTGCTTTAATGAGTCATTAACCCAACTTTAGAGAAGTAATGGCTAAAATGAACAACATTTGTAAAATATCCACACACAAATTAACTTTTAAAGATTTTTTTATAAATTTGTTTCATAGAATCAGGACCATTTTTTATAAATGTTTTTCTGTGAGATTGTTAAGTTTCTTAACTGACAAAAATTTCAACAGATTAACTACTGGAAATTGAGATCTTTTAGTTTAGATTATTTGCATAAGAGCCACATTACTCACCTACAACAGCCATAAGTGGCTTACAAGCTATGCTATGGCCACCCCTGCCTTAGACTATATTTCATTGCATTCAGATTTACATAAGGTGTTCCATGAAAATTTATAGACTTTCAAAAGTGCTTTGCCAGATAAAAAGTTTGAGAAACTCTGCTGTATATATTCATTTATGTCTTGTCTAGAATGGGAAATAAGAGTATATGCAAAAGTTTCTTGCATTGTCTTGTTATTATTATTGAAATTTCTTGTTAAGATATTTAACAACAAAGTCAGACTTAAAAGTTACACAAACAGTCACCCTGATATCAGAAAAGCAAGAACTAGCAGTTACATTGTTATTTGATAGCAACATCACTTAGTGATTGGTCACAAATAAAGCGACACATGGAGGTAATGTTACATACTAGACACAATGTGACTGTTTGTGACACTCTTATGACCCTCAGTGATGTCACAGCAACTCTTTTTGCAACCATCTATGCTACAGGAATGTTAATGAGAAGTTTAAAACATTAAAATATAATTATTAAATAATGAATGTTTTATTTATTAATTTTTTTTTAATTCATAACACATTTTTCTTCTAATTAAACCTTTCTATGAAATCCAATTAAAAAAGATCCTTAAATAGGAATAAACTAAAAAAAAAAAAAAAAAAAAAAAAAAAAAACAAAAAAAAAAAAACAGAATAGTTCAACACCTTTGAAAATAAATTGCTACTACATTCTAACAAAGGATTTTTAAAATATTGGTTAATACATTTAAATAAAGCTTTTAAAAACTTTGAGTCTGCACAGCTTTCTATTAGTGTATCTGCACATACACTTCTCATCAAGTAACTTGCTAAATTTATACTGATGTCTGAATACATCAGGGTGAAATCCACACCATTATCCTTCTTTCACATTAACACCAAACCTATCAGGCATTCAAAATTTAGATGGCCATTACAATGTGGTTTTATAAAAGAAACCAAAAGCTAGTTTGAATTGAATGTGCACTATTAGCATGCAGTTGTAGCATATTAAGTTGACTGACTGCCACAACCTTTTTCCCAATTCTGGTCTGAGAAGCCAAACTGATCCAAGAATTACATTTTGAAATCATAAATTTACACTAAACAAAAGCCAGTATTGACATCACACAGAATAAATTATTTTTGCAATGCAGCTTTGTTTTTTCTTTCTTTAAGGGGAGGAGAGTGTGCAATATGAGGTAACTGGAAGATGTCATTTCAAGCTTTATTGATCATAAGATAATAACTACTAATGCAATAACTGTGCAAATATTTATGAATGAAGCTGCTATAGCAGACAAAATGTGAAAATACTGATGCTATATTTTTTTTATAAGATACAGTTGGCAAAATTTCATAAAATTGTGCTTTACAATGTGCAGTGAAAGCAATTTACTACACACAATTTTAGCATCAAATGTGATTGTACACCAATAAGCCCACAAGAAATTCAACATGGAAAGTAAATCTCATGATCAGTAATAATGATGGATGGTGATAAAATATAATGGTTTAACAAAATAGCAACAAACAAGTGTATGAAAACTTAAACATGAAACGTTGAAATTGCATGATAACAGATGCAGGTCGTAAAACATTTAGATAGTTATAAAAGAAACTATTAAATAAAATATAGCTATAGTACTTAAAAGAAAATTATTAAATATATACTGGGTGTTTCAAAATAGATGTTAAAGTGATTATCTTTTGAACAAATAAAGAGTAGGCTTCAGATAAGACAAGTTTTTTACTAGGGGTAGTAGACATATTAAAAAAAGAAATTTAATTTTTATGCAGTCCCTCCTTTCCTATTACTTATATTTAGAAAAATGTTGCTCTTTGACAAAGAAAATTAACTAAAACAATCCCATGTCTCTAAGTGAAATAGTTAGTGAGAAAATTAATGTTGAAAATGATAACTTACATCACTTTACCTAATGTGTTGATATCTATTTTCAGATGAAAAATTTTTTACTTTAGGGGACCAACTATGAGTTGATAAAAGTTAAATAATGATCCTATTGTTGGGAAAAGCAAGTAAAAGCATTGAAATGTGGGAAATTAAAAGGTACAGTTTTACCTAAAATGATCGATACTGATTTATGAAATTAGGGATAATTCATACTTTTAGGGGAGTCATCCACTAAATTCCTTACGCTTCTAGAGGAAGTGTAAAAGAGAATGGCAAAATAAGGGTAGGCTACTATAGTGTGGAAACTGAAACTGCCAAACATGCATTATAGCATAGGTTCCCAACGTGGGCGATAATGCCCCTTGTGGGCATTTGAGGCTTTCAGGAGGCGGTAAAAGAGCCAGAGAAAATTAGGACGCATTGATATGGCACGGAGGGGCATGGTAAGATTAACCAAATATAGTCTAAAAAAGACTTAAACACCACTCTGATAATTCATTTCTAACACGTGTGCGAAAATTCACATATTTCGATATGAGACTTCACTGTTGAGAGAAAGAGATACTCTAAAACTTTTATACCTCTTTTTTAAATGAAGAAGAAATTCAGTTGAGTTTCAATTCCAACAATATTCTATCTATTAGTAATTTTTTAAAATTTATTTCTTGTTGTCACCATGCATAATGTACGCTCTTATTTCTCTGGAGTGGGAGGGGGGGGCAATATTGAAATATTCACTAGAAAAGGGGCACCAGTTCAAAAAAGGTTGGGAACCTATGCATTATAGGAAAATTCTAGCTAAAATAAGATTTGCGGAGTAAAGTGTATTTATCGAGTGACTATTAACATAAATTAACATCGTTTGAAAAGTAATTACATTTTTCTCACTTTTGAGACATCTCCTTAGTGCTTGGCAACAAATACCAATATTTTCAAATTGCAATATCTCTTAAATTATTCCACTCAGAGATATGGGACTTTTATCAAGCCTGTAGCTAGGGTGGGCCTACAAGGGCCGTGCCCACCCTGCTTCTGGGCCATACAAGCAGCTGTATCATGGTCTCTATCGGAATCGGAACATAAATTGAATAACATTTTGGTTGTTCAAAATCAAGTTTGTCTCAAAATACATAACGATAACTGTTAATAGTCACATAGAAGTTGGTTGCCACTTTTGTTATTACTCACGTGACCTTTAAAAAAGGTATGCATGTTTCAAAAGTAGCAAAAGAGTTTTTTCTTGATCAGCACCTAATAAGCATACCATCCAATGGACAGCAGAGCATGAAATTAATCAATGGTAGGGGATTTCACATTTTTATGCTTTGCTGTCGGCTGGATCGTATGGTTATTAGGTACTGGTGAAGAAAGCACCCTTTTGTCGCTTTCGAAAGGTGTATACCTTTTTTAAAGGTCCTGCGAGTAATTGCTAAATTTATTGTTTATTTATTTTCAAGACACTATTCTTAATTCCTGCATCTATTCTATTTCGTGTGTATTAATTTTTTTTAATATTTGCAGTTTACTCTCCTTAGAGCATATTTCCTTTGGATGCCTTGATAATTAGTGAATAAAGACTTTTGACAATGAAGTATTGTTTTAGCAATTAAATAGGTTACTTTTGTTTTAGTTTGCAGATTCAAAAATTATGCCCACCCTGGGTATTTTTGGGCCCACCCATTAAACTAACTCTAGCTATGGGCCTGATTTTTATTATTAATTTTCTCAGACAAAGAGCAACATTTTCCTAAATATAAGTGTTAGGAAAAGGAAGGACCATATAAAAATTAAATATTGTATTTTAATATGTATACATCATCTAGTAAACAACTTGCCACATCTGAAATCTATTATCTGACGAACATTTCTAATCGAAAGCATGTTTCTATCACTTTCGGTTTAAAACAATCGTTTTAACATCTATTTTGAAACACATGGTATATACATTGTGACTTTGAATACAAGCTAAATAACTGAAGGAATATTAATGCAGTAAATACACATATTAAAAGTAATGCACAATAAATACACAAAAAATTAACCTACAAATTTCACTTGAAAGCTTGGAATGTATGTTAAAAGCATACAGAGGGCAGATGATGAAATGGTTTCAAATGGTTGGGCCTGTGCCATTAGGTACAGCATGATAAAGACAGAAGCACATTCATCAGAAAAAACAAGGCATGTTAGTAGGACATACACTGATACAGGAATAATATCAAATGGCTATCGAAATAATTAATTTAAAGATGAACACATAAAACACACTAAAAAATTTGATAAAATAAAAATTCAAATATATTACAAAGATTTTAGTTTTTATCCTAGTAGAAAGTCAAAGCAAACAAAAAAGAAGTAGTTACAGTCACAGACATATAAAAGATAAATATAGCTTAGCAATTCGAATTATGAGAAAAAGAAAGTACAGAGATAAGAAAGGTGATTTTTTTAAAAAAAGTACATATAAAATCATAAAAATTAGTTCATTATAATAGTAAGTGCCAGAAGTTTTAAATCTAAAGAATTATAAAATGAGTAAATAAATGATCAAATTAAAATAACTATCTTTTGACAAATGTGATATAGCTTGTAAAGTTATTCTGGGGTTCTCTCTCTTTCAAAAATAAATTGTTTAGATATATAATAAATTTAAACTAGTAAATTACAAATAAAGTAACTATTTCAATATAATTTTCAGCTGAAGAAAATTCTTAGAGTTCCACTAGATGATATTATGAATGCCTGCAATGAGAAGGTATAAAAGAGTTTTGTTTTGTATCAGTTCCATGTTATTTTGAAAATGTCTCCCAAAATGCTATATTCAAACATCATTCCTGCATTGCATTGGCCTCCTTATCCATTAGACATAATTCAATATGATTTCTCTCTTTTGGGTCATATGAAAGATTTGGTTTGCATGAAGAAGCCGACAGAATTTATTGGCATTAAAAGATCCATAAAGGAAGTAAGCATTATAAAAGACACTCTTAAATTTGTAACTGACAACTTTGTGACTAGGTTGCACTATTGTCTCGTCACTAAAGATTATCACTTTGGAAACCTCATCCACTAAACTCCTTTTCTTAATTAAAATAAATAAATAAATAAAATATTTGTAATGTTATCTTCTATCGTCCTTGTTAGCTATGGTAGAAATTAGAAATATTTTAAATCATTATAACTGCTGTTTAAAACAGGCGCGTAGCCAGGAAAATTTTTCGGGGAGGGGGGGGGGATATGCGCCTGGAAAAAATTTCGGGGGGGGGGGGGAGAGAGAGAGAGAGATATCCCGATATCCCTCCCCCCCTGGCTACGCCCCTGGTTTAAAACCTGTAAAGCTATTGGTATGTCTAAGAAATGTATGGTTCGTCATTTTAATAAATCTTGTTCGGAGAGAATCATGTTTCTCACTGGCTTCCTTGGTACTGAAAGCTCTCAGATTTTGAATGGAATTTAAAATTAAGATGGTTACAAACAGGAGCAGCCCTAGGGTAAGTGGCACCCCCTACTAACATAAAAAAGATGCCCCCTTTTATGCTCTACTTAGTTTTTGAGTTCGAAATGAGGCCCCTTCGAAGCCGGCACCCTGATGCGATGCTTATTGTGCCGGGCTGCCCCTGGTTACAAAAACAAGATGGTTAAATGATAAAAACTTACAAAAAGGTACAAATTATTTTTGTCCTATATTAATTCTGAAGAGCTTCTGGATATATTAGGATATATCAGTAGCAAACACAGCCTGCAGCAAAAATAAAACAAATTCCCTTTTAATGGAGAGTATACCATCCACGTTCTAAGAATGCTTTCGGCATTTAGTAAATCTTTATAGAACCAAACAGTTGTTAACTAACAACAATCTCCTTTTTGGCTCTCTTCAAGTCTTACTACGGAAATAAATGAGCATCCTAATTTCGTATGGGTTTGCTATCTCTCTTTATGATTTCTACTCTTACAGTATCAGGTACCGGCATTGGCCAATAGCCTATATCCGTATGTAGGGGAAGAGTACATACCTATAAATATCCCCCACAAAAAAATTTCCAAGAACCCTTTGTTTCTTCAGAAATCCTGAATAGATGTTTGTATGCATATCGTAGTATCGTACCAATGTACCTTAGATTATGTTAGTACACATTCTCCTAGCAGTGAAGGTATCCATATTTTAGTAGAAACTTAACAAAGAAAAGAAAACTGAAAAGGAGAAAGGCAAAATAAATGGCGCTTTATTATTATTTTTTTTTTTTTTAGTAATGTACGAAAACAACACCCCTTTCCCTTGGTACCCGGGACGGACCCCCACCCCCCTTGGCACATCACTGTTGAGTAATGATATAGGAAAATATAATGCATAAAAACCCAACAATAATTTTAAAGGAGTTAAAATTATAAGTTTAGTTCAGATTCATGTAAATAATGAGGATTAAAACCAATTTTATCTATCTTAATTAGAAATGATTAAAATTACAATGCCACTCGCAAAAAAGGTACCTGGATACCTGGTCATTGACACTAGTGCTAAGCTTATTCTACAGGTATACCTAATTACACTGAATCCAAATAACTATACCTCCCCCAACTCTCTAATAAAAATTTTACAAATTGATACTTTAAAAAAAATTATTAAAGATTAAATAAAACAAATATTTTTCAAAACAAATTGTAAGAGATCTTAAGAATATAAATTGCTGAAACTTTTCTTTTTTAATAAGTATTTAGTCGTAATTCTATGACAAATATATTTTTAAAAATCTCTTAAAGACTTCTACAATACTATAGCTTATTTAACATTAAACAATCAATTATAAATTGCATATTTTAGAAGAAACACTAAGAATTCAACACAAAATTCAAAGTAAAAAATTGAATTAACATATACAATAAACCTATCTACAAAACTTTATTATATGAAGTCTTGTTAAAAAATGAAATATTTCTCATATTTGCAAATATTTGGCTTGTTGAGTCATTCATCTGTTAAACAAATTTATCTTCAGAGAAAAAAATATTTTGTCATTTTGTTACTCCCTTTAAAACAGATTTTATTTAATAATGAAAAGAAGTCAGTTAAAATGTGAGAAGACCAGAGGGTGTAGTTGTTTTTGAAATGTTAGCAAGAAAGGCAGCATTGTCTAGCATGCTTGACATAATTAATATAATGCATTCACACAAAGTGTAACTAAACTAAGGTGTAATCAGACAAATAGCTACATAGTGGCATGCTTTTTTAACAATTTTTGCAATCAAGTCAATAGCATTATTGAACTTGAATCAAGATGCGGTGTGGTAGCAACTATAATAATAGCATTTCCTTGAAAACACCAGTGTACTGTTAGAGAAATAAGCAAATGTTTCGTATGCAACTTCAGATACTTCTCTTCTAGTATCTTTTATGCAAAAGTATAATTTTTACACAAAAACTAATTTAGGTCATTAAATAGAAATCAATTTTGTTATAAATTAAAAACTAAAAACATATATATATATATAACAAACCTGTAGGTGTAGAGGCTTGTGATCTTTCACTTGATGTTGAATTTACAAGCTCTAAATTATTTTTCTAGAATAGAAAGAAGCATTTGGATAAAATGTGTGAGTAAATCTGATTAATTCATTACATCCCTATTAAAAATTTTACTTGATTTAAAACAGATAAATTTACTTATTAGGGTGTTCCTTATGTGCAAAAAAAATTATATTTTTTCATGAAATACAATATGCAAATTCCTAAATTAATTTTATTTGATCCCGAAAAATAGTTAGTGAAACATCAGCTTCCAAGGATAATGTTAAATCATGCTGAACTGGAGACATAAAAATTTAAAAAACATTGCTTTGTGAATCTACATATGATGTACTTCCACAGGCAACATACGCTCATTTACCAAGTAACATATACAATTGAGGAACATGCTTTTGTGATTGACAAATTATATGTTTTCAATAAACCAAGTTAGCTTCCTTATAGCATGCCATATTTTTGTCATTTGAAAGATGATTGGTGAGGGTCAAATTATTTCCCACATAAAATATTGTAAAGTAAATTAGTACTGAGTTGATAAGATGAAATTAAAAATTTTTGTGCAGTTTCAGGCAAACAAAAAGTTATTTAAATAATGAATTGACAAATATCTCACAAATATAGAAAATTAAATAAAATTAATAATTATGGGATACATTTTAATTTCAAGAGGACTGTTTTAAAATAAGGTAAATTTATATGTTCTTGTATGCTACAAAGCAAATATCACTTTTTGCTCATTTTACTCCAACTAGATCATTAAATAGAAGTCGTGCAAGCTGTACAGTTTTCCCCTCGCAAATGCTTTATTTGCTGCTTCAATAAATTACAATATTTTTAGCTTTTAAAAATGTAGAATTGATTTCTCATGAAGACTGACACTTGAGAAGCACACCATCATTCAGATGGAGACAAGAGAATAAATTCTTATTTTTAATAGATATAAAACTGATATTTGACTGACTTGTCCAATTTGCTAAAAAAGTCACCATGCACCAGGAAGCTATTCTCATATTAATGAGTAACAGGGACTGCATCTGCCAGGAGATGGTATCTCATATCACTGAATGTGCCGCTTAGTACCTTTCCTCGCATTTCTTACCACAATTTAGACTCTCATTAGAAGATGGGAGATTTCTGAGTGCTGGTACCCTTTTGGAACTGTTAGTGACCGCCGAAAGGACTTTTGGAGTCATGGTTTTAACATCATATACACAATGATCTTATGCTGATGTTTGCATCTACAACTGGAATATTCTCTCAATGGGGGAGAGTTTTTCCCCCAGTACGTATGTACTTTTAAAGTTGGCACAATCTCCTCGTCTGATTGGGACCTCTGATTTTGGTGCTTCGTTTCTTTGCGCTTTTTTAAAGTCATATAATCTCTGCTACCAATATTAATATGGTACAGACTAGAGTAAACACATTTTATCAACCAGTTGTAGAAGTACTTACAGGTATGTCATGTAGTGACATTGCACAGATCAACAAACAACCTATTTACATGATTCATATTGTAATTTTATTTATTTTTGACCACATAATGATCAAATAATTGTTTATATACTGCCCATACTATATGTCATGTTACTTTCATAACATGCATTGTTTTCTATTTAAAAAAAAAAAAGACCAGAATTAATTTTTTTCATTACAAAATTGCCAATTATTCATACTTCATTTATCGATATCCATTAATTATTAAATACTTCAAAAAATGTAATTTAATTATTTTTGTCCTTTACTTAATTTTTATTCCAAAAGCCTATTTCGTTTCCAACAACCTTTCTCAAAATCAAAAGTTGTCTTTATATATATATATATATATATTATTCCCTCTCTCTAACTTCACGTGTGCTACTCTGTTTTTTTACTTTCGTTTTCTGCCCGCCTCTGGAAATCACAACATGACGTAACTTCCGCTTTCAAGAATATTCTACTGTGTTTGCTGTGATGCACTTCCTCTCTCTTAAAAAAAAAAAAAAAAAAAAGACAATTCTCTTTTAAGTTGGCCATTAAGATATAGGGCAGGTAGGTGCTTGATCTTTTGCCAGAGACAAGTTTCCTAGCCTAGCTCTGGGAAACAAGATGCTGATTTTTATATGTTCTTGATCAAGCGTATTATAGAGTACCATGTAACCATTGTTGACTTTGTGCAAAAAAATTTTGTGTATTGAATTTCTTAGCTGTTGTAAATAAATGAAGAGTTACTATCAAATCTGAAAAAGAAAAATTGCTAACAAGTATGCTTGGGTTCTGTGAGTCTTGTGCTCTGAATATTGTGACTGCGTCATGTGTTTCATAAAAACATCGCTTGCCATGATGAATGGATGTGACAATCTATATGTGATCCCGCTATGGTGTTGAATAGTTACCTATTCATCTTGTGTAACTGCTGCCGAGCTGCCCTTTTTGATTTCTGCAAATATCAATGTTCGTTATCTGTTGTGATATTATTCTGTGTCATCAATGCATACTTTTTGTGATGATTCTCCCATGTCATTGTCTGCAAAACCATCAGCGTCCTTCCCAGTGTTTTGATAGTGCAGTGTTTTCAGTGTGTTTCTTCAGTTATTGAAAAATAACACATTGTTTTCAAGTGCTCATGTATTTTTTTTTTTCCAACATGAATGATCATACACATTCTAACAAAATACTTCCTGATACTATATTTAGTTTTAGTCCTTTAATCATTTAACATTTGGGTGGAATAGAATTAACTTGTGTTTCACCCATCCCGAGAATTCAGTTGATAGTACTACAGAAAATGGCTCCTTTCCCATAATTTCTAACCATACACTGTGAAACCTGCATATAATGATATTGCTGGAACATGAGAAAAATATCATTGTAACAGTTGAACTTTTTGCATATTATTTGAGCATTGTAGGTGTTTTTTAATTATCAAAATAAAGATAGCATGATTGAGCAGAATAACATTCCAATCATCAATAGACAACTCTTGCACATTGGTTTAGAAGATTTCAGGAATGAATTTCATAAGCAGAAGTGCAGTTTAGCGCATATACATCAGGTATTAATTGCCTTCTTTTGAAGTAGGAGTTCACTACATTCTTTCACAATTGGATAAAGTAAAAATTTTATATAAAATTTTTACTTTATCCAATTGTGAAAGAATGTGTGTTGAATTGAATTGTGTGTTTATCCAATTTTATATAAAATTTTTACTATCATTATACATAAAAGTATGTACAGTAGTGGGAAAAACTACTTTTTTTTTTAGTGAATTACAACTACTTTTTGAAAAATGTAATTAACTACAAATACAACTACTTTTTGGCAAATGTAGTTAGCTAAACTAATTTTGAAATGTAGTCACTACTTCGCTACTTTTAGAAGATAAATTTTGCTAAAATATTTAATTTACGTTCAGATTTTAGGATATTGATATACTAATTAGGGAAAATTATTGCTCTAATGAACAACTGCTGCTAATTATTAAAGTGATGCTGAAACTAATTAAGTTTTAATAACTCTATGAAAAAATAAGTTAGTTTTTATGGTTTATACTTCATTCATTTGGGGGGGGGGGGGGTCACGTGCCACCTCTGTATACACTAATGGGACCTGCCTTAATATGAAGCTATATTTTGCTAATTTTTATGTTACTACAGTGATATTCAACAGCTTCTGCTAAAGATTGAGGTCGATATCGCTACAAGGATATATCAACCATGGATCAGGGGGAAATATATGCTTGAGCATCACACTACACTGGTCAGGCATAAATGCAAATGGCTCTATTTCTGCTGTCTTTCTGAAATACCTAGAACATGATTATCACACAGGCAAGGGAGGGCCCCGAAATGTCCCGATTAGAAATTTGTGTATACTGAAATAATAATTTAAAAAAATGAATTACTCCTGTTATATCTATGTTTTGGGGGTGATAAATACATTTTGATGCAAGTACCAAATCTACAGTTTATTGAAATGAAATTTTTTTCAAGAATCGGTGCCTTGTGTTTTATGTAAAGAAGAAAAAAAATTACAAATTTGTCAGTCTAGGAAATTTTTTTGGCATGCAAATGCTGCACGCATGCCATGTAATAGCCATCTTTGACTTAGTGTCAACATGAGCTAATAATGAGTTAAAAATATTAAAATAAAATAATTTTCAAATATATAATCTTGCTCAAGTATAAATATGTAAGTAATTTTAAAAAATTCAATTTTTGTA
This sequence comes from Cheiracanthium punctorium, assembly GCA_038373885.1. Taxonomy (NCBI): domain Eukaryota; kingdom Metazoa; phylum Arthropoda; class Arachnida; order Araneae; family Cheiracanthiidae; genus Cheiracanthium; species Cheiracanthium punctorium. The sequence goes on along the minus strand of JAWZYV010012802.1, from coordinate 9,396 downwards.
TCTTAAAAATGCTTTCTGTCGCAAAAACACAATAGAGGTCAAAAATAGCTTAAAATACTTGTCATAGTAAATGAGCCCCTGAAGTAACAGTGCTCCAGGCCCTCATCTAAGCATGATCAGGTTCTGGATTTACTGTACCACCTTTCCTTCTTAGTTTTCTTTCTTCTAGGATTTCTTTTTATCTTTAGTTTCTATCTCTCTTGCTCAGCTCCTATGTGTGTAGCAGAGTGGTTATAGTACAACAAATAAAACCAAAAACAGTAACAAAGGAGGTGAAAGCTAAAGCAGTAGAGGCTTCAGACAAACCATATCCTACCTTCTCCTCTTTCCATAGAATTCTGTGTCTTTCCCCTCAATTGTGCTAGGCATGTGTGTGTGTGTGAGGGAAGCTTTCACACAGTAGTTTTTAACTGTTTTATCATCAGAAGAAAGAAGAATCTCACCAAGTGATCAATCGCCCAAAATGATCACTTGGCAAGAGCAATCTTAAAAATGCACTTACACTACAAATTATTAGGAAAAAGTAGCGACTATAGTAGTTCCACTACTTGCAACGTGTTATTTTTCATCCCTGAGAATGTATAAAAGGTGCATGGATAAATTTTACTATACCATTACAAAAAAAGTAACTTTTTTTCAAACCCCAAAGTTTTACACCACGTTGTCACAGATTATAAGCTATTTAGCAAATCAAAATTAAATTTTAAGGAACGAGGCTTCAAATGTATGACTAAAATGGTTTATTAGCTTTTTCCACTCCCATTGTGCAATCTTTTACTATCGCACATTCTGAATCATAGAGAGTGTTAAAAAAAAAAAAAAAAAAAAAATCAAAACTGAGTTATACAGGGTGTTCCAAAAAAGGTGGTAACGGGATTTAACTCTTCATCTATTAGAGATAAGGGGGCAATGTAAATTGAAAAAATGCTCAAACTAAGGCCGGATGTAAGACCCCATTAAGAAAACATTCCTTTTGTTAATTTTTGAAAAGTTACACTTTTTTAAATTTGTGTATGACACTTGTACACAAAAATTCCCAGTTAGTAAAATGTGCCTCATACACAGATAAGGTAATCTACAAAATTTGAGAGTTATATTTTAAAAACTGTCAGAGATATGAAGGTTAAAAGTATGCTGACTTAAACCACTTTTCAATTGCTCTTGAAGGGAAAAGATCATATCAGATGATCGCTCTACAGGGGTCGTACACAGGGATACAGTCCTAAAATAAGAAGCGATGTGGCAGTATAAATAAAGACTGCTGTATGCACATTTTTTTAAGAAGGGGCGTGGTTAATTTTTTTTCTAAGAAAGTGTTTATTAAATTGCAATTTATCTATTTACAGCAACAATGTGGGGAAAAACCTAACAATGAACAAAGGTCTCTTCCTTCAATACTGCATACTCATATTTGACATGACCATCTTCAACATTCCCGTGTGAAAGCAACCACGTTTTGACGTAAGGTATTGCATCCCATTGTTGAAGTGGGGGACCATTAAGTTTAATAAACACTGAGGATGACATCATGTTTGGCAAAATGCTGTGACCCATTCTAAAAGAGATATTCTTCATGGATGGAAACAAGTGAAGGATAACTGAATAATTGAAAAAGAAAATGATAAAACACATAAATAGGTAGTCAAGTGCCCCATTCGTCAGAAATTATGTGCAGACAAATTTTTCAAACTTCTGGTTCTGCAAGTTCTGGGATTCATTGCCTGCAAAATTTAATACAATAGCCCCTCGTTATATCGAACATGTCGGGAGACAAGAAAAATACGTGATAAATTTGGGGGTGCGATATAGCTGGTGGAGGGGGGATGGCATGATGAAATTTTACTTTTATGATCACATGCATTTAAACTATTATAAAAACTGTATTAAAGGATAATCACTTAAACAATAGGCATAGAATTTTAATTTACCTTTTTTAGTTTGTGTGAAATTACACATTTCATTTCTGCTGAAGAAACTCTCCAGATTCATTCTGATTTGATTTTTCTCTCATAACTTACTTTTCAGCAAAGATCAATGAGTGAAAATGAATTAATTGTATTTCTTTTATGTGAATGGAGTTATATTTTTAAAATGTACTATATGCTTTTAATAGTAAAAAAGACATAGTATAAAAAAATATTTATAAAAAAAAAAAAGACACATAGAAAAAGTGCGATATATCTGAATGCGCGATATAATGAGGGGGTACTGTACTAGATCTTACATTTGAAATTTCGAACATTTTTCTAACACCTGATACTATATTTATTAACCAGGGCATCGCCCTGCCTTAAAAAAAAGTACCAGGGCTCTGCTCTGGTTCGCCCTGGCCACACTGTACCCCTGGTCGTACAGACATTATGAAAGAAAATTCTTTTTTTCCACTCTAACAACAAGCGCTTACATTCAAATTCATGTATAGCCCCAGAACATCTTTATTAAAAATATCTCAGGCATTTTATGATGAAAGGGTGAAATTTTATAAATCAACTCATTAGCGTATGGGACACATTTTACTAATTGGGAATTTTTTTGTATTGGGGGGGGGGAGGTCATATACAAATTATAAAGTGCAAACTTTTTGAAAATTAGCGACAGGAATTTTTTTTAATGGAGACTTATTCTGAACTTATTTTGAAAAAATTTTCAATTTACATTGCCCACTTATCTCTAACAGATAAAGAATTGATACCTGTTACCATTTTTTTGGGACACCCTGTATGTACTATCCATTTTTTGTAAGAGCTAAAATTATTATTATAGACCGATGCATGCAAAAAGTGAATATCATTGCCGACAGGTTCGGAATACATTGAGTAAATAGGAATTTTGTTGGGACCAAAGAAAATATCATCATAGGCAGGTTTCTCATAAAAGGGAGTATGATTATGTACAGGTTTCACAGCATACTTGATTTTAATAATTCCTACTGAAAAATCTCATAGTGATATTCCTCTTCTAAAAACCCTAAAATGATGTACCATATGCTCTACTTTTTGCAAATTTGTTTGATTTGCAGAATTAAATTTTTTTAAGTGCAATTTTTTGCAATTTTTATTCAAAAAAGCCAGCTTAATTTTTGCTTTCTTAAAATCGCATATTCAGTGCTAATAAGGAATTCTGCAATTCTTCACTACAACTGCAAAAGACCTCTATAAAATGGCTCCCTTGTAGTGGCATGAGAATAGTTTTCCAGACCTCCAGGAAGCACTGGCAAAATTTATGACTTTATAAATTACAAGGTTGTAGAGGATTTTGGTGAAAGCAACAGAACAAATAGGAGAATACAGATTGGAGGCTGACTTCAAAGACCGATTCTTGCCAATCCAGCAATTGTGAGGTAGGCACTTTCACTTCAATCCTCTATCTATAGTATCTCATCTATACTACAGAGAATTTTTACACACTCTGCTTTCTTTGAACAGCAAGACTACAATACACGTTGCATCCTTTTTTGCAAGTATGCATGAAATGCCCATTTTCTGCCATAGATCTAGGGGTTTGATCCTCAAGCTAGACAAAGTAGATTTAGTCTTTCATCCCTTGAATGTGTTGACAAAATTTGGATCAAGCATGCCTGAGGAACTAAACACTGGAGACGCTGCATCAGGCTGATCACTTGGCTGGGTATATGCTTCTGCACCTCAGGGTCCATTGTCAAAAAAGCAAGACTGCACATTTCAGGCCTTGGTTTTTACATGAGCTGTTGTGCCAGTGAGTAGTTGTAGTCTCCAGTTTTCACCAAAAGTCTCTAATTCAACTTTTAAATCGCTTGAGCAATCTATGATATTCCCTATATTCAGTTCAATTCAATAAAATTGTGTAGTAGTCTCATTTGTATATAAAATAAAGCATTAAAAATTATTCAAGAGTTCAGATTCTGTGAGTATTATGATTAATGATAGATAATATTGCAATAGCATTGCCATGCACATTTGAATAATTTCTTGGTGCACCTTAGATCAACTAGTATGTGATGTAGATATCCAGCATATCCCAGGATCACATGTAACACTATATATCATCACATTTCTCTTTAAAAATAATATAATTTTACAAAAAAAAAAAAAAAAAAACTTTCTTTTAACCTAGAAATTTTGTATGAAATAAAATGTAATGAACTCAACAATAAGATTTGTATATAATATTGTTTTATTTTAGGGATGCACCGAATATTCGGTTGGTATTCGGTATACTGCCTATTCAGCAGACAAAACGAATATTCGGTTCGGCTGAATACTTAACTATTCGGCAACCGAATAGTAAGCAAAGTGAAGTATTTACCAATAGGTAAACAAATACATATTTTTTATATCATGAATGAAAGATACAGTATAGTACCATAGTACTATATTGATTCAAGTTGTTACTTACTAATATCAAATGTGAATAAGCATTAGAAACCCTTAGAAAGTCTTCCTATCAAGGCCATCCTTGGCAGATAGCCCTAACATAGCGTTCCATAATCACACAAAAAACTAATATCACAATGAAATTAGTTTTAATGTAAGAGAAAACACTCAGATGTTAAATTTGAATTTTGTTGCCTTAATTTTTCTTAAGGAATGTTTGAATTTTTCTTAAATCTTATGATACATTACATTAACCTTGCTATTACTAACTGATTTAAATTTGAAACAGTAACCAGAAAAAAAAATTCATAACATTAAGTGTTCATAAATATGTAAAGTCAATTAACTGGTAATTTTTTTAGTAAAATATGCAGGTAAAAAAATTAGCAGCATTTCACTAATATTTAAAAAAGTTATTAATAATATATAAAGGAAACACACTTGGATATTAAATTTTACAGCATTTTAATTTTTGAAGTTTTACACCATATGAAATATTAAAATAAATAAAAACTTTAAGAAAAAAAGACACACGGGTTACTTATAAGGCGTAACAATCGTTTCGACCAAAAAATTCTTTCGGTCTTCATTAGACAAGCCCTTCCGTCTTACTGAGCAGCGGGAACTGTTTTTTTTCACAAAGTTTTTATTTATTTTATTATTTAATACCAGTATTTTTAGTGTTTTTTCATATGAAATATTGTTTAAGAAAAAACTAATTATCATTGCAATCAAAGTTTAATAACGGTTTAATAAGTTTAATAAATTTTAACCAAGTATTTGGTATTCGGCCGAATATTCGGTTAGAATTTTAACCGAATATACAGTATTCGGCAAAATATGGTATTCAGTGCATCCCTATTTTATTTTTATTAAAGAGGAGTACTACTTTTATGACAGAAATTTAATAGGAATTTTACTGAGCAACAGTACATGAGTGTAAAAATTGAGATTTTGCAGTTTTTTTTTTTTTTTACATTTTCAAGTACAAATGAATACTTATTGCACAATCCGGTTATTCTTCATGTTTTTTGATGCTATGGTAAACCAATAATGCCAACTATTTGTAAGAATTTTGAATATTTTTTCCCTCGTATCAGAAAAAATCTGTTTCTGAAAATTCTTCATGTGGAAATGTCACTTGGAAAAATCATTGTTTTAAAGATGTTTTAAAAACTGTTTAAATTAAAATAGCAAAATAAATAAGACTACAGACAAATATTAATAAAACTACACAATGCAATGAAAGTAAGTTTATCAACTTATTAAAGTATTGATTATTGTGAAAATATGTTAAATAATATGTCTCAATTCCCTGCACACTATTAAGTTTGCAATGATGGACAAATCTAATTAAAGCTAAGAAACTAAAATTCAAATGCATGTCAGAAATTAACATCAAGATGACTTTAATTACTACTAAAAGTAAAAATTTTACTTTTTTTCGTTCACCAGATCTTTTTTTCCTTTCTTCTTCTGAAGTTAGTTGTGCATGAACTTTAGAAATACGCTTGCTGTGACGTACCTAAAAAGCAATGTAAGTTTAAACAAATGGAAGCGGGGTAAAAAAACTCTGAATACTTATTAAAGCAAGCTTAGAAGCTGAATTTACAGTTTAATACCATTTATATTTATTTTTGTGTGATGAAGTTTATCCCCATCCCTTTTCTTCAAAGTAAACAGATTTTATAAAAGTATAAAAATGTTACAGCAAAAAGTTTTAATTTACAAAGTATACTTGATTTATTGCCAATTAAAAAAGATTTATCATCAATAAATCTTGTTATGATTTGTTGCATTAGGCAACAAGAGCACACAGGGTGTCTACTAAATTTCTAAAAATCAATTTCCTGACTTTTCCCTGACTTTCGGGAGATTCTGGAAAAAATTTCTTTATTATTGATGCAGTTTATTTTGGGAAATACCTCAACAGAATAAACCCCTTTTTATACTTAAATATTTTGCTATAGCTTACTTGAAATAAATTTTTAACTGTAATATAATTACTGATGCACTTAAGTTAGATAGAAAATATAGTTGTTAATAAAACAAATTAAGTTGGTAAAAACTGATATATGATTCGGCAGTTCATCGACATCCCCCCCCCCCCTAAAAAAAAGTCATAGCAATGGCTCTGTCCACACTTACATACGAAGAGACATTTCAAAGTAAATTGAAAGATGGTCAAAATCTGAATGTTGGAATTTTTTGCAATTGCAATACTTCCCTTACTTCACACAAGCAAGTAAAAACAATGAAAACAGAGATTAATTCACCTTTTAACTCTTTGATGCACAAAACATTTGTTTTATCCACAATACAAAATTATTTGCACTTACAAAGCAAATAATGCCATTGAAAATGAAAACAAATTTTTTTTTTGGTAATCATTGATACTGAGGTAAAGGGTTAAACAATAATTGGCAGTCAAATTATACTAACAGGTAAAGACTTAGAAAATTTTTTAATATGCGGTATCTTTTTCATACAACTGTGCTCTGAAAAGTTAAATTCACTATAAACCTCAGAGGGAATCATTTTCAAAATATATTAAATAGATAAATTTTGCAACTTAATCATCTGTTTTTAATTTAAATAATAATTTTTAAATCACTCCTCCCCCAAGATAGTTTAAATTCGTTATTACATACAACATTTGCAAACTTTAATTAATAAATGTTGTTTACATTACCTAATGTTAAATAGGAATTGCTTAAAAAAATAAAATGTAAAGAGTAATTTTTACAAATAGGGTTTCCACTAGGGATCGACCAATACCACATTTTCACCGATGACCGATACCGATACTTTACCTATAAATTCATTTTCAGAAATAGCCGATACCGATACTTTTAAGTTATGGTATCGGCCGATACTGATACCGATACTTTACATAATTTAATGTCATTTAAACCTGCATCTGTATTCTGGGCAGTTTTTGTAACGAGAGTGTAGTTCTCGTTAAAATGAATTACAGCATGATGAAATTTGATCCCAGTAGAGAGCATTAAAAAGAAAAAGCAGTGGATACATTGAAGTGTGAATTTACAGTAGTTCTAGTCTTTCTTTTCTATTCAATCATGCCGACGAATGGCCGAATTTATAAAAAGCTGAGCACTGGGAATGTCTTAGTGTGCAGGTTCGGAATTCTTTCTCCTCGCATGGCTGTCGATCTAGTGGTCTAGAGTTATGGGCAATTTTCTCTGGATGTTATGTGAATATGCGTTTGACTCCCTTAAAAAGTCCTCCGCCCAAGCCCCCCCCCATGGGTAGATGCCCCTCATTTAGGCTTGACAGAACACAAGCACGGAGGGGGGGGGGGGGGAGTTAAAGGGATATATTAATAAGAGAATCCATTTCCAGTGCCGACTGGTGTAAGTATTTAAATCAATTTTTCTCAATCTCTTTTGTTGCCTAATTGTTGCTATGATCCAGATAAAAGGTTTCCATATTAGACCCAAAACAGCTTCCTGCTTGCTCTTACTATATGTGTCTTTGTTTTTGGTTCATGCTTCGATTTTGTTCTTACAAAACAGTGGCGTAGCTAGGGGGGGGTAAGGGGGGACATCTGTCCCCGGGCGCAGCACCAAAGGGGCGCCAAATCGATGTTACGAAATTTTAGAAGAAAAAAAAGGAGTTGTGTTTGTATTTTTATTTGTTGACAGAAAAAGAAAAAAAAATAGAACAATCACAAATGAATTTTTTTATAAAGTTATAATCAAACTTTTCACAATGACTTGTACAGGAAATGTTTGTAGCTATTTCAGAAGATTTTCTTTGGAAATCGAGTTGAGCTTCCCCATTCCTTTTTTCTTCTCTCTTGAGGGCTTCTGTGCCGTGTAACTGCGTTTTTTATATTTGACCATTTCTGTCTCTGACTATATTCCTAGGATGTTCCAGAATTCTTGTTTACAGTATTTTATCAAAGTCAAAACATTACTCAAGTTTTCCCAAACTTTTAGAATGATCTTGGAGGATTTCCTTTTGGATATTTATGGTGTTACAAATCAAACTTTTATGCATTAGCCATGGTTAAAAAAAAAAAAAAAAAAAAAAAAAAAAGCCTATACATATGATTAATCGGTAATAGAGAATGGCAGTCTCAAACCCAAAATACTCTCTTAAATTCAGATGAAGTTTTTCTCAGTTTTGAGTTCAAAATAGCGCCTCTCCGAAGACGGCGCCCCTTGCTTATCTTGCTTACTGTGTCGGGGCGCTCCTGTGTACGATCCACCCGTTTGGTAATTAATAACGCAACTTTTAATATAACTCTTATTAGTATAATAAAATGCAGTATTATTTCTAATAAGAACGTATAAAAGATTCACCGATCACTATACTAGTGTAAAATTATTCTTTTTAAATTATTTAAACAATCTTGTATTTTAGATAAATTTAAACTTGATTTTTAACATTCATTAATAAAAATTTATTCTTTATACAATCATTATCAAAAATCAAAGCTGGAATCATTAAAGCTGTGGCCCACAGTTCAGTCTTCAAATTGAACATGAGGCAAAATATTTTTCAATAGCCCGTGTATGTTTATCTAGAAAGTGCAAGAAATCAGTCGTAAATTTTTTGACTCCTCAGTTACCTTGTTGCCGGAAGACTATCGTCCAGAGGTTTCAGTGTATTCATTATGTCTACGCGTACAGTGGCGGATCCAGAAATTTTTTTTGGGAGGGGCTAAATTTTTTAAAAAGCTCATTTCAACCAATTAAAATGTACTATAAATCAAAATTTTAGTCTAAACCAATGTATTAGGCTTTTGGGAGGGGCTAAGTAATAAAATAGGATCATTTTAGCTCTTTAAAGTGTATAATATAGCAGAATGTTACCCTTGAGCAATCTCTTTTGGGGGGGGGGGGAAGCCCCCTAGCCCCTCCCCTGGATCCGCTACTGTACGCGTAGACCACCTATTATGTACTATCATCCGGTACTTGAGTCATAAATTATGTTCTGGATGCAGTGGCAGCTCATCCATTTGAGGAGATGAGTACGTGAAGCCCCAAAGTAAAATATCTATATAAATAAAATTAGA